>OZ024740.1:146857579-146860079 GCA_964016885.1 Eledone cirrhosa | reverse complement strand
GGAGGGTCTGTGGTTTTTCTCACTGAGAAAAACCACAGACCCTCCATCTCAAGTCACCTTTTGAAAAGCAGAAGAACTGCGAAACCGGTAAAGGAACCAAATAAATATATATATTTAAAAAAAAAATAAGACTCCAGTTGCATTTTCGATTTCATCTCTTTTTCTTTATATATATATATATATATATATATATATATATATATATATATATATATATACGCCATATAGATTTATCTCTATATATATATATGCCATATATTTATATATATAATATAGTAATAATAATAAATTTGAAGACTAAAATCCAAAGAGGGCTCGATAAGGATAAATATATATCAAATATATAAGATCCGTAGACCAAATATTTATTAAAATAACAGATTAAAGTTTAAGCAAAGAATCGCTGCTTTCACCCTTAACGGGTTCCTCTGAAACTAACAAAGTCAATCTGTGAAAGCAGCGATTCTTTGCTTAAACTTGAATCTGTTATTTTAATATATATATATATATATATATATATATATATATATATATATATATATATATATATATATATATATATATATATATATATATTTATATATTTATATATGGCATATATATATATATATATATATATATATATATATATATATATATATATATATATATATGCATCATATTTATATATGTGTATTTATTTATATATATTTATATATGTGGTTTGCATGCTTGTATTCAAATTTTACTCAAGCGCGCAACATTACAACATTTTAATCAGAAAAGTTACATCAAGATTAGTTAGAATGTGTGGAGAATTATAGCGAAGTGAGAAATATGACAGTGAAAAGCTGCAGAGAAAGCTTCTGCTGGCTAAAAAAAACAGGAACTAGTTAAGATTGGATATCAATTTGGTGAAGCTGTATAGTGTTTTTAGAGGGAAGTGGGGTGTTTGTAGAAGTGGTGGGGAGACTGAAAACACAGTGGATCCGTTGTGGATCATGCGCTTGCCCTTACGGCAAAACCAGCGGCAACAGTGTCACATCAACAGTGGCTAACACAGACTCTAGAAAGGAAGAAAAGAGAAAGAAAACTGGTTCATAACGCCTTCGGTTAATATCGTATAATAATCGTTGTTATCCTTGTTCTAATTGTTCTTTTCGACATCGTCGTCACCACAACCATCCTCATCACTGTCACAATAATTCATTACCATTATCATCCTTTTCGTCTGTATCACCTTCACCATTGTAACTCAATTTTTCAGCTTCGTTCTCCTGCATCTTTGTTAAGAACGGGAGAAAATGTGATCAACTCTAGCATTATCCACACAATCGGAAACCCAGCTACAATTCTAATTGTTTTCTTCGAAGAGCTTTAAAAAATCAAAAGTATGGTATCAGTTAGTCACAGCAAAGGTATTAGTGATATTAGTAGAAAAGATACCAGCTTTAACGATAACTTGATTGAAAGTTATAGCACTCTCAACAATTCTAACGTTACTTTAAACACGAAAAATGATTCTGTAACATCATCATCCCCATCTTCCTTATCATCTTCACCTGTATCGACAGCTACGACAACAACAACAATAACTACAATAACAACAGCCGCGACAGTAATGTCAGCAGCATCACGACCAACAAATTTTGATGCACCATGCACAAAACAACCCTTCTTGAAATTTTCTATTTCTTCTATTCTAAACCTCCAAGAAGATAACACCAATTGCGAGTCACATAATTCAACAGAAACAATTCGATATAAAGCAGACGACAGTGACAGGAATTTCAGAAAAGCAGGTAAGGTCAAGCAACAAAAGTCATCTGTTGCGTCATTTAAAATATTTATAGTTGCTATCACACATATTGCTGACTTCTGAATTTTCTTGTTGTTGTATTCCGTGTGGTTGTTAATATTCGTTGTTTTACCATGTAGCACTGGTAATTATTTTGTTGCTGTCTCCTTGCAATACACATACCCTTTATGCTGAAAACATTTCCTTCAGAAGAGCAAAATTTAAGGATCCGCAACATCGTACCGGCATTTAAAAGAAGCAACTTTATCTTATTGCGAAATGTTTCATATTTGAAAACTTTAAACAGCTAACAGTATAAGAACCACTAATACACACACACACACACACACACACACACACACACACACACACACACACACACACATATATATATATATATATACACACACTCATTACAGAGATACATGCAAATATGCTTATGTCTATTCATGCAATAGTGAAAATGATATTGATGACGTTGTAACTGTCGTTGTTATTTAGCCCAAGGTTAGACAACACTAAGCAGACCAATAATATTGTAGATATAGGCACCATGTACTTCTCAAGAGCATAGCGTATATAGAGCTGCCTAATCAAGCGTGGCCCCTCATTTTCAAGACATTAACGATAAGTAAATTTGCCGAATAAATCAACAAATAAGGTAGATTTTGGGGTTCTTTGTCGTTTTGAGTAGCATTAGTGATAATGTCAGTCAAAATATGC
>OZ024740.1:146830079-146852579 GCA_964016885.1 Eledone cirrhosa | reverse complement strand
GTCTTTCTCTTAATTTCGAGTATATTTTTGACCGGCCACCTTCCTGGTGGCAAGGTTGTAAAAGAAAAGAAATTGTCATCCCTTGAATCGCAAGAATGTTTTGCTAATTTTGAAAGTGCCAGCTATCGCAGCTATATTGGTCCAAGCGGGTTGGTATATAGCCCGTAGCTCCAATAATGATGGGTATGAAGCTAAAAGTGTATCTTGGATACTGGATTTGTAAACTCCTCATCAATGGTCCGTACATGTCCTCCTTCTCCTGTATTTTTCTGACAACGTTTACATCAAGTGGGCAGCTGATCTTCACAACAGAACACGTTTTCAATGTGTGGTTCCAAACAAAAATATCAGACCGGTTGTGCTTTAATTTGGTGACAGTTTTTATTTTCAGGTTCCACCAGTATTCCTTAGTGCCATCTGTCTCAATATATTCTTCCTCGTTTGTTTTTAATTTTGTTTTCCGAAGTGCGTTCCAGATGGTTCTAGCTATCCCATCGTGTCTCGTGGGGAGGTAGTAGCGAGATGACATTCTTTCGCAGCTGGCAACAATGTGGCATACATCTTCGATCTTTGTTTTACATAGCCTGCATTTATTGTCAGCTGCTGGCCCTCCTCTTTTGTGCAGCAGATATTTGGTAGGGAGTTCTTGTTCCTGTGTTGCATAGAGATATCCCTCAAGGTGTGATGTCATAAACTTGTCGGAACTCCATGCCAGGCTTTTTGAGTGGTTTATCCCCTCTATGGTCTGTGTTTTACGTCTCAAGTATCCATGCACAACTTTTTCTGTAAATTGGTCAATTTTTTCATCTTGTTTGAACATTGAATAGGACCTTCCGATTTCTCTGGGTGAGAGATTTATATCAGGCTTTATTCCATATCTCTCCTCTAGATCAGTGGCTATCCTAATGATATTTTTTTCTTCCACGATTTACTGCCAAATATGCACACTTGGACTCACCAAATTTCATTTTGATGTTTGTTGAAAATTGTATGTATGTATGTATGTATGTATGTATGTATGTATGTATGTATGTATGTATGTATGTATGTATGTATGTATGTATGTATGTATATATGCATCTAGGCATGTATGGATGGGTAAAAAGTAAAATTGGAAAATTGGAAAAGCACAAGAATATATTTAAAGATTTTTTTTTTAATCCGACAAAATGAATATTTTTATAATTATTAAATTAACTGGATCTAAATTCTATCATACATTACCGGTTTCGATTAATATGTTAATCTTGTCAAATATTAAAAAGGTTTGTTCTCATATTCTATGGAAGTTAGAACATATGTGAATTTTCTCACAAAATCTCTCTTTATATATATGTTTATGAAGGGGGTTCAACAGGTCACGGCTCAATTGATTTACTAGAAAATTCTATTTATTCAAATAGAAAGTCTTTTTTTCTATTCAGAAAAAAAAGCCTATAAGGTATTTTGTTGTTCTGTGCTGTGTATACGTGTGTGTGTATATATGTAGGGTTCCATTCAGTCAAAACTTCTAGTTTATTTCAGACTTGTAAATAAATACAAGAACAAAAGAAAAGGAAATAAAATAAATTAAAGTAGGTATGAAGATGACTGAAAGTTCTATTGAAAATACAAAGACAAATATATACATTTGTGTGTGTGTGTGTGTGTGTGTGTGTGTGTGTGATTCTCCCTGAGAAGTACGTTAACGGTGTACGTGTCTCTATGTGTCTATGAGTGTGTGTGTGTATATATATATATATATATATACTGTCAGGTGGTCTTGAATAATTGCCCGTTTCCACCACCACCACCATTTATTAATTTTTCAGATTTTTTCCAAACCCCCCCTCTTATTAAATTTTGCTACTCTATATCCGGCGAAATTTTATTGTAAGTTATTTATATCGATACAGCAGCTGGAGAATATAATAATAATTTAATTTTACATTAAAAAAAAACATTATATATGACAAAAAAAGAACATTACAAAAATTCTCATATTTACGAGCGTACACTACACATTTACCGGTGAAGGTGTGTCGACACCAGCTTGCATCTCCTCTAGTTAATCTGTGGAGGAACTCACTGGACGCTGGCTATATACCTGAAAACCTTTTGTCCCAGTCTGTTGTCCAAGTTTTCAAAATGTATTTGAGGGGGTGGTGAGATCACGAATAACTCACTTTCTTGAAAGCCACAATCTGCTGAACTCCAACCAACATGGGTTCCGTAATGGAAGTTACTGCCTACGTAGTTTCTCTGGAAAGTTACTGCAATGGATTAAGTGTTTCCTGACAAACAGAGCCCAACATGTTGTAGTTGAAGGAGTGCAATCAAGTCCAGCCAAAGTCAGAAGTGGCGTCACACACGGCACTGTGTTGGGCCCACTTCTCTTCATTATCTATACCAATGACATTATCAACGTCATTAAGCATAGCAGCATAAGAATTTTTGCAGATGATTCCAAGTTCCAGAAGGTCATTAATGGACATGCCTTCAATCAGATTCTACTTACTGTTATCCAATGAGCCGAAAAAAAAACAATATGCTGCCGAACGAGGATAATTTCGAACTATGCCACTTTGGAAAAGAGAATGCACTGAAACTATCATATTCCTTTCCCACATGGCATCCAACAAGGTCAGAGACCTGGGAGTAATTGTGGACAACAACATAAGCTGGGCCACTCATATAAACAGCAAAGTTGACATGGCCCGCAGGATGTGCTCATGGATCCTCAGAACTTTCCAGTCGAGCGATATCCACACCATTATCCTTCTCTTCTTTACTTTTGCCCGGCCAAACTTTAAATACTGTTGTCCACTGTGGTCTTTCCACAAGAAACAAAGTATTATGAAAATTGAAGCACCTCATAGGTCAATCACAAAAAAGATAGAGGGCATGACAGGTTTTGACTATTGGGATCGACTAGAAAAGCTCAAACTCTACTCTCTCAAAATGCTGCCGTAAGCGTACATTTTCTGCATGATGTGGAAAATATCCCATCAGCTTTGCCCATATGATGTTGGCATCATCTTTAAAATGCACCCAAGTCTTAGGTCCCGGGCTGTCCGGCCACAACAAAAATCAACCTCGCATCTCATAACAACAATGTTCTCGCTCTCTTGAACATTACAACAAAACACATTACAACAGAAACACATCCCATAAAATTCAAAAGATCCCGGATAAACCTCTTACATCCGGATATGTCTCCGTAAACAATAACTCTCTACTTGAGTGAGCCATGGTATCCAAATCCTCAATTGAAAGACTTGACCAGGTGCTTCTATTAAATTTGACATGGCCTGGGCCAATACTGGCCGAAACCTATCAAAGTTATCAAAGTTATATGACATGATATATATATATATATATATATATATATATATATATATATATATATATATATATATATGCATATATGTGTTGGTCTATATACATATATATATATATATATATTTATTAAAATAACAGATTAAAGTTTAAGCAAAGAATCGCTGCTTTCACCCTTAACGGGATCTTCTTACATATATACAGTATATATATATATATATATATATATATATATATATATATATATATATTTGTTTTTCAAGGTTATTGATATGAAATCGTGTGTTGAAACAAATATTGTTATATTTGGGGAGCGTCATATTGTAACATATTATAACAATATATATATATGTGTGTGTGTGTGTGTGTGTGGTTGCACATGCATAGGTTTGCTTACAGTTGTGTGTAAATTGGTTATCACCATCTAAAGAGAGACAATTACATATTTAATTGTGATATATATATATGTGTGTGTGCGCGTACGTCTACAAACCGTTATACACACACACACACACACATATATATATATATATATATATATATATATATATTCACACATTGTAAGCCGTTGTATAGAATGCCTTGTGGTATTTGTTCGTCTTCTCTGCATTCTGAGTTCGAACTGGAACTCGGTTGACGTTGTTTTTTATCTCTCCGACTTCAAAGAGTTGAGGGTGGATTTAACAAAATGTTTGAGTGTGGCACGAGTTGCCTTGCCGTATTTGTTTCCGCTATGTGCGTTCAGCTTTCGAATCCCGCCACTTGTTACTGGAAAAAAAATCAGGGTAATCTGTGATAAGCTTGAGAAGACCTTAAGCAAGTAAGCAATTGCTCGAGAATTTCAGCCGAGCCCTCACTGTCACAATGCCAGCACCACACCTAGCAGTAAAAAAAATTTAAGGATTTTCAAATTGTCTTCTTCTTTTGCTTCTTCTAATCTTGAAGCCCCTTCTCAATAGGGGGTTGGTCTATCAAATACATTTTCTTGGGGAGAGAAGTTAGGGATACGTTGAGTTAATAGATGAAAATGATGTTTTCATTATTATACAATTATACAATTGTTTGTGATAAATAAGGTCTATAAATGTTTCAACCTGTAATTATTAATAGGCATTTGTTTGTTTTTGGTGTGCTTAAACCTTTTACTGAACTTATTGTAATGTTTATAAGTATTATTGTTTAAATTCATGGTGACATCTATGAAATTATTTATTTTTAATACTGATCGTCATTTTTCGTTCTAGGTTACTGAAGGTAGTTGTAGCAAAACCGAATTGTTAAGAAGTTCTTTTCACAATCTTTAGGTCCCTGGTTCGATCCTACTGTGTGGTATCTTCGGCACGTGTCATTTCCCATAGCCTCGAGTTGACCCATGCCTTGTGTGTGAAAGTGAATAGACGGAAACTGTTTCGAAGCCCGTTGGATGGATTGTACCTGTAATTGAAAAGGCCTGTTTTGTGGCACACTGTGTCACACAGGATCTCCTTGATTAAATAATCAACATAAATATTGGTTAGATTTTAAATTCTTAGATGTCGGAATCCCAAAACACAGAGAATAACTGTAGCTACAGTAGATTGCTATATACAATTGTTTAGAAAATCTGATAAGTCACAATGTTTGATTCTTCGTATCGGCTTCTAGCCACTTTCATCCGTCTGTAAGGGTACTTAAGCTATTGTTTATCGCAATTAGCTGTGGCTGCAGTTATATTCTGTGTCTAAGGTTCCTACATCTTCTAACAATTACATAATGAATATTTTAATTCATTTAATGTCCTGCACAATTTCAAGAACTGTTGGGCCATAACTAAAGGTTTCGTGTTGACAGGAAGACATCGACTGTGCTCAGAGCTGGAGAGGGATGCCCTCTGCCAGTAACCGAATATCAGATATTTCCTATGTGATTTTACATTCAGTAGTTCTTCCACAACCATTTGAAGGGTTTCACTGGTGATGTTGTATTTTAGCATAATATTCACTTCGCAAGTCATTTAACTATACATCACCATGATTCTACTATAGATCCCTCTCTACTCGGAATGACTCCAAGTCATCTTGAGGAAGAGGCTTTTACAGCTTTGTTAGCATTGTTTTTATACTGCAATATGCGGCATGTGGCTTTTGTACAAACCTACATTCTTGATATGCTTACGATAACAAGGTTTTTCCCTTACCGCTCCAATTTCGTGTTTGAATACTGTCAGCTTTCTTGAAAGTTTCTCTCGCTGTATTGCAATTTTTCCCAGAGTAAATGTGCTAAATCAGGGCTGATAATGTATTTAAAAGCGTTAATAATCGATATAAAAGCATTAAAAACGCGCAAAAATAAAAATAAAAACATTGAGCAAGTATTGGTTAGGTGGCAAACATTGTTTGCTAAAACATATAAACTAGTTTGTTTTTTTTTAAACATAAAATTGATTGGTTTACCTTTCACTTAATCAAAATTGAAAAATTCTAAATTAAAGCTCTTTCAAAATGTAAAATCTTGTCAATCGTTTCTTCTGGAATCATATCATAGACGCCTATTGTTCCTTTTTCCTGCAAGATATCGTTCGGCAATTTGTAACTGAAGTAGCATTTATTATTACAGGTTTGCAGTATCGGTAGAGCGCCGGAACATGCTTTGTGGCATATAGTTACGTCCCTTTTCGTTCTACGTTCAAATTTCGCCGAGACTAGATTTGCCTTTCATCCTTACGGAGTTGATAAAATAAAGTATCAGTAACGCATTAGGGTCGATATATCGACTTACCCCTCCCCCAATATTTTACAAATGAAATTCTCTCGAAGTCTTTAACTTCATACGATCGTGCATTTTTGAATGAACTAAAAAAGCTTTCCACATTTGAATGCATCAAAATAAGTAGTTTTTAAACCACAGTTTTTTTAGCAAATTTTCTCCGGCAGATTCTCTATACAAAGAAATTTCAATTCAAAAGGTAATGATATTCGTAACTTCAATGTTGGGTACATTCCGTAGCTGCTTCCATTGAAGGTCTATTTTAGTTATGGTTTTATCATTTTCATAAAAAATATTTTGCAAAGTCTAAAATTGCAAGATTAATATGTTTAAGATACTCAGATGAATGAAAATATTTCATGGAGTCTCAAACTTTGAAATTATCTGGTAGTCGTTGCTTAATTTACTGCACAAGCTCGATAAAAGATTGATGCATCTTTCATTTATTTCATTCTCAACTTGTTGAGGAAATTTATATTGAGAGAGGTCATATTGAAAACTGAAGTAAAGTTATGGGCCTACAAAATCCAGAAGTCACTCGTCTTGCTTAAGTTTTATTTTCTTCATATAAGAATAATTGAACTAAGGAAATCTAAAAAATGTTGTGGATCATTCGGTAACTTAGTCGGATCCTGCGTTTGAGCCACAAAGTTTTTGTAAGTTTTTTTACACTCAAGGAAGTATTTGTTTTTAAAAAACACGAAAAAGAATACGAATTTGTTTTAAAAAAAAAAAACGAACAAGAATACAGAATTTCAGCTACATGTCATCATTCTACATTTCTGACTATGCTAAAATGGTTATGAAGTGCAATCTACCGTTCAAATATTCCTGTAACAGGAAGTTCGATTAAGAGCCATTTTATTGTACTAGGCAAGACAAACCGAAGGATGTTAATTTCTTTAATCATACCGCAATTGCCAGGAAATAGTATCATCAATGGAAAAACTAATGGAAACCTTGTTTCCTTTGGCCGATCTCACGATTGGTTCCTTTAAAAAAATTATATCTCAGTGTCATTTGAACTCAGAACGGAGAAAGTTTTAACAAAATACTGCAAAGTATTGTATATGCCGTATTTTCCGGCGTCGAAGACGCTACTTTTCTCCTTAAATAAGTCTCAAAAAGCTACCATACGTCCTGGAGGCTGAAGGTTGTTTATTATTATTTTTACACTGGGTAATTGCTGGCCTTGTGCCTAACGTAGAAACAATTATTTTTTTTCAAATGGGCGGTGGATTGGCAGTATCGGTAGAGGTTCGGACGCCATGCTTTGACGCACAGAGTTACGGCCCTTGCCATTCTGAGTTCAAATCCCGCCGAGGTTAACTTTGCTTTTCATCCTTACGGGGTCGATAAAATAAAGTACGAGTAATGTACTGGGTAATTTCTGGCCTTGTGCCAATAGTAGAAACAATTTTTTTTTTTCAAATGTTTGGTTATCGAAATTAGGGCGCGTCCTCGAGGACCAAGCGTCTTCGGTGCCGGAACGGTATACACACACACACACACACACACACACACACACACACACACATATATATATATATATATATATTTTTTTTTATTTAGGTTTGTTGGTTCACCACTGGATAGAATTGGTCATTCCGTATGGTCAATCTTGATGTAATATTATGGAGAGTACTCAACGTAATGCAGCTCACCCGTCTTCATTTGTGTAGTTGGTGGTGCGAATACGGAGTTAATTATTATAAATAAAATAACAGGAGGCTGGACTGGTGTAAATCCTTGAAAGGTTTATTATACTATGATCATTTCAATGACCGGGTTCCGTATGAATCCGGTGATATCATCAGGTATTCGAAATATAACAAAGGAACATAACAGATAAAATGCATGGGTCCGAAAATCAAAGGCAAAGAGGACGACTGATCAACTAGCTGCTTTCACCTCAGTCAGTCGCCCTCAAGTGATGGCTACTCGGTCTACTAATGACCACTTTGGTCTACTAATGTCCTCTTTGTCTTTGATTTTCGGACGCATGCATTTTATCTGTTATGTTCCTTTGTTATATTTCGAATACCTGATGATATCACCGGATTCATATGGAACCCGGTCATTGTAATGATCATAGTATAATAAACCTTTCAAGGATTTACACCAGTCCAGCCTCCTGTTATTTTATTTATAATTATATATATATATATATATAATATATATAATCATTGGATATTGATCTAAACCCTTATTATATATATAATAATAAATATATTATATATATAAATAATAAATATATATGCGGGATATCCGTAGATAGAAATAGTCCTAGAGTCCCACCGCCCGATGAAGCGGCTCCTCCACTATAACTAGACCATAACTGAACACCGAAACCCAATATCGCGCATATATACTAAGTGTATGAAATTTTATAAATACTATATCTATCTATCTATATTAGAATCGATAGCATTTAGCAAGGAAGTAGCTTTAGAAAAAAACAAAACCGAAAAGGAACTGGTGGCTAAAGTAGAAGAGGCACTTAGGAATGGCAGTACAGCTGACAAGCTAGCGTCGAGAACGGTACTAGACAAATTCTTCAGCGTGAAACACGAAGGTTGTATTGTCAGAAGTAGAACACGTGCTCTAAGAAACGAGGGAGCCAAAGTGGTTAGCTGGGCTCGAGTGGCAGAGGCGAAAAATGGCAACAAATCCACAATTCGGTCCTTGCAAGACAAAGATGGACGCATTCTACTTGAATCCAAGCAGATGTGCACGGCCTTCCAGCAGCATTTTGCACAACTGTTCGGGCAAAGCGGTACGTCAAGGGAGATGATGGACTTCAGCTCCTACCTCGATGGCGTACCACAACTCTCGAGCACGGATGCGGAGAGCTGCGAAAGGCCGATCACAGCGGGCGAAATAGAAGATGCCCTAGGCCGCTGTGGGAAACGCAAATCACCCGGTTTAGATGGTCTACCCTATGAGATTTACATGGGCATTCCAGACTTGTTCTCTGGCGTCCTCGAAGTGGTCTACTGCAACTGGCAGCAGAACGGGAGGATTCCCAGTTCTGTAGGCAGAGGCGTAGTAACGCTGATCAGGAAAGATGAGAACAAGGGGATGAGATAAGCAATTTCAGGCCCATAACTCTGCTCAACACAGAGTTAAAGATGTTGGCTAAGGTGTTAGCAGCGAGTCTGGCGCTTGTCGTCGAGAACCTGGTAGGGGAAGCGCAAACGTGTGCAATCCCGACCAGGTCCATACACGACAACCTCCACCTCATGCGATACATCATAGAGATGGTAGGGTGTAAACCTGGCTTCGGTGGGGCTCTGATCAATTTAGATCAGTCTAAAGCATTTGATAGGGTCGACCATCAATACTTAGAAGTGGTTCACAAGGCGGTCGGCTTCGGTCCCCTCTTCAGAGGCTGGATCGCTGCCATGCACACCAGCATCTGCTCGGCAGTCAAGGTGAATGGCTACCTATCGGAGCCATTCTAAATCATGCGTTCCATCCGTCAAGGGTGCCCTCTCTCCTCCATTCTGTACGTACTGACTCTCGAGCCATTACTGCGGAAGTTGGAGCTGTTGCAGGGCATCCCGATCGAACCAGGACTGCGGAAAGCAGCGTTGGCCTATGCCGACGACATAACCGTAATGGTGTCGAAAACCTCGGACATCAGGGTAATCGGCAACCTATTACAGGAATACGAAACGTTGACAGGAGCAAAACTAAACCCAAACAAGTCTGTCGGTTTGTAACTCGGCATATGGAGAGGCAAACCCATGCCTTCCGACAGTGTCGTTGGACGCTTGACGGAAGGACCGGTGAAATTGCTCGGGGTCTGGTTTGGTCCAGACCTCCAGGTGGACAAGAACTGGAACGAGGTCGCGGTGAAAGTGTTTGCACTCACCTAGAAGTGGGCTGAGTGCAAACTCTCCTTGGAGCGGAGGTGGCGAACACTTACATAGCGTCCGTCATCTACTACCGCTGACAGTCGTGCCTTATCCCCGCGAATACCTCACCAAAAGGGAACGCCTACTCTTCAAGTTCCTCTGGAAGAAACAGGCTCCATTGGTGAGGAGATCCATCTGCTGTCAACACTCTTCTAACGGAGGGCTGGGCATGCCGTGGCTGATGATGCGCAAACACGCGCTGAGGCTACGCCATCTCCAGGTGTTCCTGACCGGCGTAGCTGTCGTTTGTGAGACGAGCTCTTCCACAACTCGTCTCACTAACAGAGCTGCAGTCCTGGGTCAAGCGAAGACTGAAAATGGGCGCCTGGCACCTCGAGTGCCTTCAGGCGTTCACAGCCTTATACCAAGCGGAAACGGCAATCAGCGGAGACTCCACTTCGACATTGTATAGGGGATTAGTGGAGGATAAGTGCGACGACTTTCTCGGGGAAACTTTAGGCATTGAGGAAGACGAACTGACTAGTCTGTTCGGGAGGTCCTTCTGTCTATGGCCTATGGATAATTTCCAGAGGTCTCTGGCCTCTCAGTTCTACCGAGGAGCTCTACCAATTCGAGGCAAAATCTACAGGCACGGACGCTCTGCCAGAGATCCTACCAAAAGGACCTGTTCAAGATGCGAGCAGGACATCGAAACCGTTCTACACGCAATTGTTCAGTACCCAGGGGTGACCGACCTGTGGAATTATGTCGAACAGCTACTGTCACGTGTAGGACGCATCCAATTGTCAGCCGAGTCCATCGTGAGGATCATCCCGCCGCCTTCATTTAAGAATGAATTAGAGGCGGTCTTCCTCTGTCTAGTGGCTATGGCGAAAGAGGTAATATGGTGGACGAGGTTAAAAGGACTGAGGGCAAACACCTTTCTCTCCGGAAAACAACTCATCCCCTTCTTTAAGTATCACTTCAGAAGGAAGGTGAGAGTGGAGAGAGAGGTGCTACACCCCAGTAAATTCGCTGAAAGGTGGATGAATGTGGCGAAAATGGCCCGAGTGAATGGGCCTTCTCTGTATATAAACCTGTAGGTTGAGGAAAATAAACAGAGGGAAGACGGGAGCAAAACGTGTTCCTGGTGTTGTGAGTTGTTCTATCCACGGGGTGTAAAACAACCCAGTAGGTTACCCCCCTAATGGGGATTTCAATTGTTTTATTTTTATATAGTTTATTGTTATTTATCATTGTTAAAGATTTTATGTAAAACCCCCGCCGTCACATCTTGTAATGACCCATTTTTGTACGCCCCTGTGGCAAATCAAGAAAGATATCTATAATATGTATCTATCTCTCTCTCTCTATATATATATATATATATATATATATCACCTACCCCCCACTCTCCTGAGCGTGAATTTAATAAACATTTGTCGTACTGCCTCTCTGTTCTGTCCCTGTTCAATTTTTCATTATATATATATATATATATATATAATGTTGGAAGTTGTTTAGCAAGCTAAATAAATACATAGATATTGCGGTGGGGGAGAAAGAGAGAGACGACAGAACTGCCAACCTTTAGAAACCCAAACCGGGAGTACCATGAAAAAAAAAACATTCAATGTCCAAAAGCCGAGAGCTTGGATTTGTGGTGGGTATTCATTAACATGTTCATTGATCATAGATCAAATTAGTAGTAAATTTCAATTAAATTATATAATGGTTGATACAACTCCCCCCACTCAACCCACCCCCCAAAAAAAGAAAGAGACAGAATTAAATAACGAAAGTAAGAGAAAGGGAGGAAGGGGGAAGTCTCTGCACCCTTGACTAGGTGATGTATTTCATTTGCTCTCCGTGGATAAAATGAAGGCATTATCGCGAAGAACTGCCAGCGACACCCGCTGCATCAACCACGCCACCTCACGGAGTTCCTCCCCATAGGCGAGAAGCACTCCGATTTTTACGGAAGAAAACGGGGTTTAAGGGACCGAATACAGCAGAGGTCTCAACGGCGACTGACACGAAGCGGAAGCAGTCGATCAAATCCCGGTATTTAGCTATCTCCCTCTGCTTCGCTTTGCTAGCGGTAGTGCCCGTCTTTGTGGCCGAAACGACAAGATTGGTGACGGGGAACGTGTCGCTGCATGTGGCATCCCAAATTAGAGATTTACCTCCCTCAAACGGAAAGAGAGTTATCCCGTCTGGGCGCTTGTCATCGCCACGTTCGAGGCCGGCAGGCTCCAGTTTCGTTCCCTGAGTGTTTTGTCGATATAAATAATGTTTTGACTAAATTTTGGTGGGACTAGTGTTATGTTGTTTGTAATTTTTGCTCGTTTCTGTGTGTAATGTGTGTTTCACCTGTCTACGTAATGACAATATTTCTGTCTCAGTTGCTTGTTTTTTGTTTTGTTTTTTGTTTTGTTTTTTTTTTTGTTTTTTTTGTTGTTGTTTTTTTGTCGTGGTTCTTGTTTTTAGTACTTTTCTCGGGAGAAGAATCTACTGGACTTGTTGATATTTTTATTTGTCGTGCAGTTTTTGTGGCTGATTTTGCTTATTTCTTTTTATTAAACACGGCTTGCTGGCGCAGAAGCTTCACGACGAAGTTTGAAAAGATTGGTTGCTTTTCATTATTTTCATATAACCAATTCAGGGACCTTCCCTAACCCTTTTTATAGAATCAATACAGATCTTAATTCAACTCAAAACTTCACTGGAATGTTTTTTTGATATTTCCTCGGCGTACATCCGTTGAGCTTGGGTTTCTGTTTTGGGTTGGTGACTGCAGTAGTAATCCACAAGATATTTATCACTTTCATTTCACTGGGCGCCCTGGACCCTTATGCTCAAGGCCGCTTTTTTTCGCCAGCCTGACCGCTCTCAACGTTTGGTACCTGGATTATGTTATGTTGGGCGGGCCAGTGGAGACTGTCTGCCACGACCTACAATCTGCGGTTCCACTCGTCCAAGTCGGGGTGGTGATTGTCAACCATGAAGCTGAGAGCTTTGCAACCTCCGTCTTGGACGTGTGGTCTATTTTCCTCCAGATACAGGTGACCCCTAAAGAGGATGTCCTCATCCTCGGGTCACCGATCTACCCGCCGGCCATCCGCTCCACCATCAGGTCTAGGCACCAGCAACTCAAGACCCTCACGAGCCGACTGGGCAAGACTGACGCCCATCCAGCCCTCGTGCAGTTGAGGAACTGCTTCGCCATGCTGAAGCTCCCCTATACTCTTGGTAGCGCTCCTTGCTACAGCCACGCATCTCTCCTTGCTGACCTCGACACTTGTATCCTAACGGCAGCTGAGGAGATATGCAACGTCAGGTTTGACGACATTGGATGGCAACAGGCCACATTACCTGTTCGGGACGGTGGCCTTGGCCTCCGGTCCCCGATATTGCTGGCTTTGCCGGCGTTTCTTTCGTTGGTAACCTCAGGCCGCGTCCTCACCAACACGGTCTCCTAAACACAATGGAACCCACTGTGATCGAGGAACGAGAGGCTGCCTGCGAGACGTGGAACCGGTTTGAACTTAGCCCAGTAGACGTCCCTTCTCCCCCTGCTGATGTAAAGTCCCCTCAGAGTATTTGGGATGCCATCCAGTGCAACTTGACCTCAGACAGGCTAGCGCGCCAGCTCGACCAGCACTGCCTTGCATGTTTTCGCGCGGCCTGGCAACCCTACAGCGGTGCCTAGTTCCATGCCTTTCCCTCCATCTCCACTGGCTCGCAGCTGGACAATGATAGCATGCGCATTAAGGTTTCCCTACGGCTTGGCCTCTGGACTTGCGAGCCACACAAATGCCGCTGTGGATCCACCGTGGACTCTTTTGGCCTCCACCCGCTTTCCAGTCGCTACAGTGCCGGCCGCCTTCCACACCATACTGCCCTCATAAAGCATGGCTTGGATGCTGAAGGCTTCCCCTTCCAGCTCGAGCCGGTGGGGCTGGAACGAGGTGATGGCATAACCATCTTCCCGTTCCGTGGTGGTAAACCCCTCGTCTGAGATGCCACTTGCAGCTACACATTCTCCAGCGGCAACCTGGTGCAGTCTGTGACTAACCCAAGTTCTGCTACACTTCAGGCTGAGGAGGATAAACTCTCCAAGTATCGTTCGCTCTCCGACAGGTTTGTAGTCGAGCCCCTAGCAGTGGATACTTATGGTGTCCTTGCCCCTAGGGATACCTCCCTACTTACCACCACAGGCGTTGAGCTGGCTAGCTGCAGGTGTGAACCTCACGAGATAGAATGGTTCTTCCAGCGCATCGCTCCTACCATCTTCCGGGAAAACGCCTTCTCCATTCTGTCCACCATGGAGCGGCCAGCACGTGGGACCCATTTGCTCCTAATAGAGAGAGATGGGGAGGACGAGAGTGATGGAGGCGATGACAGTGAGGGTTCGGGTCTTCTGTGTTCGGACTTGGAATGCAGCGTCAGTTGTCCGTAAGGAGGTAGTGATTCATCTACTATTATTAACAACTGTTACAACTCTTTGCCTTCCTGTTGTATTATTAATGTAGCTACACTTCATTATTGTCTGAGTTCAAATCCCGCCGAGGTTAACTTTGCCTTTCATCCTTACGGGGTCGATAAAATAAAGTACCAGTAATGTACTGGGTAATTGCTGGCCTTGTGCCTAAAGTAGAAACAATTATTGTCTTATACACTTCGTTCTTTTCTAATAAATGAATAAATAAACAAATAAAATAATAAATAAATAAATAAATACATAAATAAATAAATAAATAAATAAACGCACTTCTTAGAATTTATCTAAAGACGATAAGCAGTTTATTTTGTTGCTTTTCACTAGGTTTGTATTAATGGGAAAAAGTTGGAGGGCATTGTGTTCATTATACGAAAGAATGAATAATTTCATTGTTTCATTTTCTATTGTGTGTGTCTGTGTGTGTCTGTGTCTGTGTGTCTGTGTGTGTGTGCGTGCGTGCGCCCGCGCGTGTGTGTGTGTGTGTGGTAGGATGGCCATTTCTAAAATGTTTTTAGTCCATTTAGTTATTTTGGGCTTTTATTGTCACTTACAGTTTCTTGTCGTATCTTGGGTTGTATAGAACATCGAGTAGCTCCTCCTTTTATTTTCCTCTCTGGTATATTTTAGAATTTCATTTCTAATTTAATTGTTGCTGGCTTTAATCTCAAAAATAAAATCTTTATTCAACAAATATCAATTAAATTATATAATGTTTGCAATTAAAAAAATGGAATAATGAAAGTAAGTGGAGGGAGGAGCAGACTGTACAGCCCATTCTAGGCGGTATATCTCAGTTACATCCTGCGGACATGATACCAGGAGAATAGCCAGCGACACCCACTGCATCAGTCATTCTACTGCACAGGACTGGTTCGTCTGGCGGGATGCACTCTTCCCAATTTTGCGAAGAAAAACAATAGCTGACTTGCCAACCTCTAAAAACCCAAACGGGGAGTACCATGAAAAAACGTGCTCCAAGACAGGGAGAAATGAGGCAAAATGGGAAGATTTTACACAATGAAAGCTATAACCATTTTCACAAAGTGGGTGGGAGATCTCCCTGTGGGACGGGGAGAGTTGACAGGTCTGCAGTAGTTTGAGAACTGAGGATACCGGTGAGGAGAGGAGAGCGATCGACAAGAATAGGAAGTAGTCGATCAATTTACTCTACTAATTAGAGCTATGTTTTAGGTGTATTTGAATATATTCCGCTCCTCTCCGTAACGGGTGATAATGCCCAGGTTTGAGGCTGAAGCACAAGGCTGGAGGCAGAGAACATATCGAAGTACATGGTGTCCTAGATCCTTCTTTGTGTTGTTTTCTCCTCATCAAAATATATTTCACCTGCGTATTTATTTTCTAGTTTGTATTATATTGTTTCCTTATTTTACTCTTTTACTTGTTTTAGTCATAGCACTACGACCATGTTAAGACATCGCATTGAAGGGCTTTAGTTGATTATATCAGTCCCAGAACATATTTATCGAACTATATTTATCGAAAATCTACAGTATTTTTTCACGTAAGGGGCCGCAAGTCGAGGCAGTTTAACATAAGCATACAGATATACACAAACATAAATACGCCCGCTCACGCATATATGCATGCATGCATACATACATACGTACACACAGATATATATATATGCACATACACATATATACACGCACGTATATACATTTACACACATACACACACGTGACTCTGTTAGTGTGTGTGTGTGTGTGTGTGTGTGTGTGTGTGTGTGTGTGTGTGTGTGTGTGTAACTAAATGTTCATGATTAAAAAAGAGTACTGGATACAGATAGAGTGCCGTATATGTATTGATAAAGACTTGACATTGCGGAAAACATCGATACTCTGAGTTTCACTCAATTCACACAACATATATTGATTTCTTATTTAATTGCAAGGCCTGAAAATTTACCTGATGATTAAATTAACACTGGTGCTTGACTGGGCCTTATTATATTGACCACGGAGAGAGTAAAGGCAAAGTTGACCTCGGCGGGATTTGAACTTAGAATGTAAGATACCTGGAACATTCATCATCGAAATCAGGAGAGATCCATACCAGTCTTATCAACTAAGTAGAACATGCTTCGGTCTAATAAGACCGAAACATGACCGTTGATTTCACGAGTTGGCTTTAAAGACCAAGTGCACTCTAATCTGCACAGTTTATATTGACAAAAACTTTTGATCAACAAATCTTATTGGAGTTGCCTCCCTTGCTTGTTGTTTCTAAATTTTAAACGCACATTTGAAGGATTTCTCGCCCTTCAAATTTCGATCAACTGATCTTATTAGTGTTATCTCTCTTGCTTGATCTTTTTATTTTTACTTTTAAACACAGTCTTAGAGATAATGTTTGCTTACTAATTGCTTGGACAATTAATCTTAGTTGATACTTGAGATTTTTCAATTTACTTTACATATGCGGGACCCAACCATATCCCCAGACAACATGTAATAAGTGTCATTAAATTGCATCTGCTTCGAACATTATTAAGATGTTATTATCAAGAGATATCTTTATCTTGGAGGTAATGTCGCGAAGGGAGTGAATTGGCAGAATCGTTAAGGCGTCGTGTTAAATGCCTCGGTATTTGACCCAGCTCACTGATGAGGTCATCATTGCCCTTTGTCCTTTCGAGGTCGATAAATGAAATAGCAGTTTAGTACTGAGGTTGGTTCCTCCTCTATCTCTCCTCATCACTTTCTCTTTCTTTCTGTGGTAGAAATCCTCGGCAGTGTTCTGACTTGGGGAGGGATGGGTCGTATATTTGGATGACGCCCCTACAACCCCAACAATTCCTTTCCAATTTCATAAACTATTGAACTTTTGTATATACAATAACATAGAACAGAATTTAATGAGTGCTTGATATCTTTTCTGAATTAACAGAATCCACTCTCATGCAACAAAGGAAATATATCAATAATTTTACAAGAATTTATAAAATTTTATTTTTTCTTTAATTAAATTTGAGAACTGTGTTTTGTTATTGTTGAAAAAAAAGAACAAAAACAAAAACAAAAACAAAATCTAAACGGAGTAATCAATGAAGTATCCCAAAGCTTAGTACAGTAAAATTATTTTGATTATTTTTGTAACTCATTACATAGTCATTGGTGATTTTTACCTTTTTAAATTTTAATTGACAAACTTGTCTGGTCTTGAACTTTGACAACCTGTCCAACCCATGCCAGTGGGGGAAGTGGATGTAAAAGGGTGATGATGATAATGAAACAATTCTCAATAATAGTTACAATATATAGGAATAATAACAATGATAATAATAGTAATAATTTCTGATTTAGGCACAAGACCAACAATTGGGGGAAGTCGATTAAATTAACCCAAGCGCATTACTGGTACTTTATTTTATCGAGCCCGTAAAGATGAAAGGTTAAGGTAAACTCGGCGGGATTTGAACTCAATATTAGTTATAATAGGCCGCCTTGGAAAGAAGGGTTGTACATACCACCACAAAACTGCTAGAAATCGAGAAAGCTTGTGTCAATAGTGCAGGATGTCTAGAAATTGGTTCTCATGGAAAACGTAACCACGCTCCGGAAAGTCGTCTCAGGAATGATACAACCAGATCTATGATTGTACCAAATGTAATGAAAACAACGATACTAACATTTTGGGATGCTAGCTAGTAAATTCTGGCAGTTGGAACTTCGGCTGGAAACAGCCATGAAAAAAAAAAGAAATGTTATCATCTGATACATCGATAAGACGAGCCGCCAACAATGACAAGGACTTCGTTGTCAGCAGCCCAGCTCCACAAACGTTTCAAACTCCACAGGCTGAAGAAACTGATTTGCCGATGATTCCGGGTATTTTAGAATTTTATTTCAGATGCGTTGATCCTGACCTTCGCCATACAATCTAGAATGTGGGAAGGAGATGAAACCATGACCATGTAATTACTTAAGTAACGTAGAATGGGTGGGGCTATTAAGTTAGACATGGCCTGCGCCAATATTGGCCGAAACCTATCAAAGTTATCAAAGTTAATATAAATGGTTTCCATCAAGATTGATATGGAATACAAATATTTGTGTATGCAACGTCTGCTGGGTTGATTAAATGAGGTCCGCAGATTGGATGAAATGAAGGTGTAGGCCGTAATTTACTGGCCCCTGTTTTAAAGTAAAAGGTAAACATCTACCGAGAGATGCTCACATTTCAATTTCGATTATCCTTCACTTCCCTTACACTGCCAAAACGTATCTGAACCTCTAATTTCTCTGCCGTTTTCTTCCGCAAAATCGGGAGGAGTGCATCCTGCCTAAAGAAAGAGTCTCGTAATGTTGTGTGGCTGTTCTCCATGGTAATGTTTTCGCTATGGTCTGCGGAACGCTGCTGAGATATAGTGCCTAGACTAGGGTGCACAGTTTGCCCATCTCTTCTCGCTCCACTCTTTTCTCATTATATTTTTCTATCTTCCTGTTTATTTGTATAGCTTGTAGAGAAATTCAAACGTTTTACAGCTCCTCTTAATGAGTAATGTTATATATATATATATATGTGTGTGTGCTAGGGCGAGAAATAAAATTCTAATTTTATATATATATAGATAATTGAAATTTTATTTCTCGCCCTAGCACACACATGCTAGGAGCTGTAAAACGTTTGAATTTATATATATATATATATATATATATATATATATATATATATATATATATATATATATATATATATATATATATCAGGTGCAACTTATTGGACTTTGCAACAACTAATTGAGAAGTAACAATTTAACCCAAAATTTCAAAAATTAAAATCGTAGATTGAAAATTTAAGAATAAGATTTTGTAAAGCAAAAATAAAAAAGCACAATCTTTATAATGAATATGATTTACAAAAGAAATAAATCAATAGAAGAAACAACTCAATAAAAATGAGTCACAAAGAAAAATAAAAGGAAAAGATATACGTACTTCCACAATTAAACTGTACAACAGAGATATTAGTGAGATTGAAATACAACAAATTTATTGATCTTGTTAGAGAAATGGAATTTGGTTAATATTTTATCATGTACCATAAATAAGAAGTCATATTTATAAGGAATTTTAACCAAAAGAACAAGCAATAAAATTTCATGAAAGCTGGAGATAAAAAACAAAAAGAAATACTACCTAACTAACTCAATATTGTGAAATCATTGAGATTTTCTTTTTATCTATAGCTGCTGATAGTTCTTGTGAAAATAGAAACAGACAAGGTCCTTCTCTTGGTTACGACGAGGCACACTTAAGTTCTGTCGAGAAAGTTAAACGAAACAGAACAACATTTTCATCCCGACAGCTGCAAGAACTTGAAAGAGCCTTCACAAAAACACATTATCCTGATATTTTCATGAGAGAAAGATTGGCCATGAAAATCAAATTGCCTGAATCACGTATACAGGTATGTTCAAATTACATCATTTAATTTCTTTAGATTTAATTTCAGGTTGGTGGTTCTTGTTGTTTGAAGTCTCTGACTTCAGTATGAAATAATAGATGTTTTTATCATTTTAATTAGAAACAATAATCTTTTGTTATTAATTCAATAATTGGGCTGTTGATATAGCATATACCTTGATTACAAAAGAACAACGAAAAATAATATTACAGGATTCTTAATTTTAAGGAAAAAAAAAAAACAAAGGTGTAAGGGAAATAACTCTTTCATTTTATTATGCCTTCAAATACACTACTATAAGAACTAATAAATGTGTGTGATGTGAATTTATATATTTGTGAGAATGCAAGGGTTGTGGGTTGACAGAGTCTTTAGAGCATCGGGAAAATGCTTTGCGGTATTTAGTTACGTCTCTTTACGTTCTGAGTTCAAATCCCACTGAGGTCAACTTTGCCTTTTATCACCCTTTCTCCCATCGAGGTCGATAAAATAAAGTTAGTCAAATACTGGGTCGCCGTCATCGAAATACTCCTCCCAAATACCTGTGCCTAAATTACAAACCATTGAAAATACAGAGAGAAGAGTTAAAAGAGTTTGTTTTAACATTCCTTTAAGTTATGAGTGAGATATGACATAAAGAAAGAAGATCAAAAATTAAAGTATAGGATAATACTTTTCTTCATTAATGTCATTTACAACTGTCAAAGAGATTCTAGAGGTTAAGTTTCATTATATATAATAGGGATATATATATATTGGTTTATTAATTCATTGATATATCTTGCCCTTGCATTGAGATGCATACATGTTAGTTGTAAATTAATATGTAACAAAGTTGTAAATTAAGATATATATATATATGTGTATGTATGTTTATATATATGCGTATTTATATGCATATGTACAACAATCTGAATGTAGCTATGTGTATATAGGATATGAAATAAGCTGTATTAGACACACGATAATTATTTAAGTGAATTTATAATATAGAATTCGGTTTAAGTGCATTTCGTATTAATCATTACTAAACATCTAATATGAGATATTGAACATTAGCTTAAATAATTATCGTGTCGTCTTGAGTTCGTTGAGCCTCTTTTTTTATAAAAGGATGCCACAGAGTGTACGATAGATAATGATTACAATATTTTTGAGCAACAACTCTAGTCCTACAATTTTGAAGGTTTATTATAACATTCTGTGGCTCTTTTGAGCTTGCGCATTTTTCAGGTCTAGTATATATATATATATATATATATATATATATATATATATATATATATATATATATATATATATATATATATATATATATATATATATATATATGAATGTATGTACAGTATATTTTATAATATACTGTATGTTCAAGTAAAAACATTTTGAAGACCATTCGCAATTTTAAAGTAGTGACTATGTCACTTACTTAATCTCGGCAAAGTAGTCTTTAGCCACTACTTTAAAATTCATAGTGAATGGTCTTCAAAATATTTTTAATTAAACATATAGTATATTATCAAATATACTATACATACATATATACATCGCTATTTCAGAGCACCAATACTAATATATATATATCAATATATATATATATATATATATATATATATATATATATATATATATATATATATATATATATATATATATATATATATATATATATATATATATATATATATATATATATATATATATATATATATATATATATATATAATATATATATATATATACATTCAGTAATTAGGAATATTACAAAGCTTGTTAGAACAAGTTGTGAGGAAAGTTGTCAACATACGTTAAGGTGACTCGACAGGTTGGTAGGGATTCTGTGGTGGAAACACGAACAAACGAGGAGTGTAATCAAAGAAGAGAAATAGGACGAAGGTAAACAGTTACAAAAGGATTTAATCCACGTATTAACAATTGTTTCATCAGAATTTCAGTCCATTATTGCTACGGATTGGCAGTATCGGTAGAGGGTCAGACACCATGCTTTCCAGCATAGTTACGTCCCTTTACGATCTGAGTTCAAATCCCGCCGAGGTTGACTTTGCCTTTCATCCTTACGAGGTCGATAAAATAAAGTACCAGTAATGCACTGGGATAATTGATGGCCTTGTGCCAAAAGTAGAAACAATTATTGCTACACTATGTCATAATAGGCAATCAAGAAAGATACTGTGTAATCCGAATTTTCAAAATACAAAGTTGAAATGGAATAAGGGGTAGTAGTGTAAGATAGAGGAACAGAGAGAGAGAGAGAGAGAGGGGCAAAAGAGAGGGAGAGAGAGAGAGAAAAGGGACGGAGGTAGGGAGAGAAAGGGAAAGAGATAGGGTGGTGTGAGAGGATTTGTATAGAATATAGTTAAGTTACAAGAAGGGAGGGGGAGAAGGATTGTGTGCTAAAAGTTGTGATGAGTAGAGGGAGAGATAAGGAAGATAGAATTTTAAGTGGCATTTGGTAGTGGACAGGCAAAAGTTTTACCAGAGAATAGATGAAGGAAGAAAGTATTAAATTTCATATATAGTCTATTTTTAGGGGTGTAGAATTGTTATTTAGGGTAGAAAAGTAGTGTTAAGATTTAGTTGAAGGTTTGAAGTGTGAGAATTTCGCTTTCAGTTTATGCTGGCAAA
>OZ024740.1:146792579-146820079 GCA_964016885.1 Eledone cirrhosa | reverse complement strand
GAATCTAATGATTTATCGACAGGTTTCATATATTAACTAAATTACTTAATTAATTATACTACATTTTAAATTTATATTTATATTTAAACGTTGAGTTCAATCTATGTCTGCAGCAACTGAATAAATTATTCCTTAAATTAAGGGAATTTTTGGACTTTAATATAAAGAATATTTCTTCAATACAAAGATCACAATTTTCTGAAGAGGATAATCTTTATGGAATACAAAAGGACATTTATAACGACCTTATATTGAAAGAACTAAGGAAAAAGTACAAGGTAGCAAATAAGGACGAACTTGAAAAACTGAATACAGATGCATCTTGTATAATGCATGAATTAGACATTGAGAATAAAACACAACCCTTCATGCCTAGGAAACCTAAGATCAATATGAAGGATCACAAAAGAAACTTTGAAAATGATTTACCAGTCAGATTAATTGCACCATCTAAATCTGACCTGGGCAAACTTAGCAAAAATATTCTAGACAGGGTAATACAACAAATTAAAAACTTACCTAATTTATCTTACTTAAAAGTATGGAAAGGGACTAGTGAGGTTATCGATTGGTTTAAAGAAATTAAATATAACTATGATAATAAGTTTATTCAGCTGGATATTGCTAACTACTATTCATCTATCACTCCTAATCTACTGAATAAGGCACTAAATTACGCATTTAAACATACAGACCTAACTAGCAATGAAATGCACATTATATTATCGGCAAGGAAAACATTGATAGAATTTAATAACCAACTCTGGACTAGGGCAGATAGAAATAATAATTTCGACATAACTATGGGATCAACAGACTCAGCTCAGGTAACGGACCTTGTGGGCCTATTTATAATTAATTCGCTACATAGAAAAATACCAGGTGTAACCGGAGGCTTATATCGTGATGACATGCGTTTACTTATACAAAATAATAGCTGTGAACTAAATAGAAAAAGAAAACAAATTATACAATTTTTTAATTACCTTAACCTAAAAGTAGAAATAGAGAATAACCATAAAATAGTCAATTTTCTTGACGTAACACTAAATCTCAACACATGTCTTCATTTTTCCATTTCATAAACTAAATGAAAACTTGAATTATGTTAATTTTAACTCTAATCACCCCAGATCTGTTAAAAATACTATAGTGAACTCTGTTCAAGAAAGAATTTCAAGAATTTCATCTAATAAAATTATATTTGATGAAAAAGCGCAGTACTACAATGAAGCGTTAGGTAGAGCTGGATATAGAAATAAAATTAAATACATTGATAATAATAATAATAAGCAAACTAACCAAAATAATAACAATTCTAATTATGGTAACAACTTTAACAACTATAATAGAAAACATTACAATAATTCCAAAAGCCGAAAAAGAAATAGAACTAGAAATATATTATGGTTTGCTCCCCCTTTCTCACTAAATATTAAAACCCCTATTGCTAAACTATTCTTTAAAGCTCTTGATAAACGCTTCCCTAGAACACATAAATATTACTCAATTTTTAATAGACACACTATAAAATTAACTTACTCGTCCACCAAAAATTTAGCACAAAATATTAATAGAATCAATAATAGAAATTTAAAACCTAACCAAAATACCAATAATAACCCAAGCAATATTCAATTGAATAACTGTAACTGTAGAAATAAATCTAACTGTCCGTTAAATAACAACTGCTTAGCTAAAAATGTAGTGTACAATTGTAATGTTAAAACTAATTTAAATTCATTTAACTATGTTGGTTCTACCTCTACAGAATTTAAATTTCGCTTCAATAATCATAAAAATTCTTTCACAGATCCAAACAAAAAATCTTCAACTTCGCTATCTAGCCTACTATGGGACCTAAAACGAGATAATGTTAAATATTCGATGACTTGGAATATTATATCAAAAGCTACTCCTTTTAATTCCTCTTCAGAAAATTGTGATCTTTGTATTGAAGAAATATTCTTTATATTAAAGTCCAAAAATTCCCTTAATTTAAGGAACAATTTATTCAGTTGCTGCAGACATAGATTGAACTCAACGTTTAAATATAAATATAAATTTAAAATGTAGTATAATTAATTAAGTAATTTAGTTAATATATGAAACCTGTCGATAAATCATTAGATTCCTTCATCTTTTTCTTTTTAAACTTTCTTCCTAAATATGAACATAGATATAATAAACTACTCTAAAATGTCTATACTTCCAATGTCTTAAATAAAATATACGTAAGATAAATTTCTATACTAAATATAAGGATATCTGTAGAATCCTTGGGTTTTTTAAATCTTTTAAATTTTTTTATTTTTTATTTTTTTTTTATTTTTTTAAATTTTTTAAATTTTTAAATTTTTAAATTATATTGATATAATATTTATTTAACTTTTATTTTTAGTTTTATATTTATTTTTATTTTTATTTGTTTTTATTACTTTTGTTTTGATTCTGATAGCTTCTCATAATTTTCATAAGTCTACCCTTTCAATATCTAGATTGAAATATACGTAGGATGAATTTCTATACTAAATATATGAAACATATTATTTTAACTTAAGATACTCTATAGTGTTTTAAACATATTTAATGCTTTGATATTTCTAGAATTCGTTTGTCCTTTTGACTATACTGATATAATTGTATTTCCAAAATATAATCCTTTGGTATTTTAAATTTATATTGTTATAATTATATTTCCAAAGTATAATCCTTAGTAATATATTGATATTTGATTATCTCTATACAAATGTGTATGTGTATTAACATGCATATAAAAGTGTTATAGGTTTTTTATGATTGTATATATGTCTGTATGTATACATGAGTGATGCGGGAAGACGCACGCAAATATTTATTTATACATATATATGTGTATATATATATGTATATCTATGTGTGTGGGTAAGAGATATGTTGCTTAACCACGCAGTTTTGATTGCAGATATGCATAATTTTAACAGAATGTTAAATGCATGAATGGTAATCGTATATATGAAGACATGAATGTTAATCGTATATATTTATGTATATATACTGTGAACTTTTTTATAACACAAGGAATGTATAGCAGTGATTAAGAGAATTCGTCTGCGTTTTTGTATGTCTATATTGTTGACTTGAGTAAATATATTTTCAAGACGTGCGTATATATATATATATATATATATATATTTGTGTATCTTTGCCTAAGATACTGATTTCTCTAGCATTTTGATTGATTACACCCAAATTTTGGTATATTGATCTCAAGTTTTAAACTAAACATGTAGTCATTATTGAACAATGTTTAATTTCTCATATTATATATTTATGTCCCATTCATGAATATTAATATTTATATTTTTATTATTCATTTCATATAAGCATGACATAAAGTTTTCATTATTTCCCCCTCTCTATATATAATATTTCTCTCTCTTGAGTTTTCCTATCTGTCTGATGACTTAATATCTCTCTGTTGCTTTCCTCTGTTTTTCTTATTTCTTATTTCTTCCTTTTTTCTTTATTTCCTCCTGTCTTTATTTATCTCTTTCTTTTTTCTCCATGCATCTCTCTCTCTCAGATACTTCTCCACGTTTTTTTCTTTCTCTCTCTCCGTCTCTTTCTTTCTCTCCGTCTTTTTCTAATTGTCCTTAACACTATGACTTATTAAAATAATATAAACAACTCACTATCTGGATGGCTTCCAAAAATAATGGTTGCATTTTAATAGGGTACGTCAAAGCTTATTTGTAAAACTGTTATATATTGTATTTTGTCTGATGAAGGCATACCATAATTTAATTTAATTTGGTATCCCTGAAATATGTATAATGAAATAAATATGGTTTTATAAATATAGTTTCCATTTATTAATATCGTATATCTACTCCAAATACTTGTCGAGTGCTTTATATCAGTTATAAAAATATTTACTTGTTGTATCCCAACAATTTTAAATAGAACTTTTGCATATATATATATATATATATATATATATATATATATATATATATATATATATATATATATATATATATATAAGGCGTTATTTAAAATACTTATCTATCAATCAGGCCAGAGGTTCTCAAACTTTTGGGGCCGTAATACCCTCACGGCCATGTAATACCCTCATCACCCCTAGCCCCTATTTCCAGAGAGACCTGCCTACAGGCAAATTGAAGATGATATATTATAAATAAAATCGTTAATTTATATATAATAAGTAATATAATATATACTATGTATAAATAAATATTATATATTAAATCATGTTCACTTAAAAATAATTTTAGATAATTAAAATATACACAGATATGTATATAAGGTGAAATGAAACTGGAAGTCCCATATATATACGTGTGTGTATGTATATATATAAATGTGTGTGTGTGTATATATATATATAAATGTGTGTGTGTATATATATATATATATATATATATGTGTGTATATATATATGTAGGTGTCTGTGATCTATATACACTGGTCATAGACACACACACGCATATATATATATATATATATATATATATATACATATATATATATATATATATATTTATATATATATATACACAACAACACCACTAGCTCTCTCTTTCTCTCTTCCATTCTCCTTCTCTGTCTCATCTCTCTCTCTCTCTCTCTCTATGTCTCTCTTTCAATCTACTATCTCACAACCACTCTCTCTCTCTCTCTCTCTCTCTCTCTCTCTCTCTCTCTCTCTCTCTCTCTCTCTCTCTCTCTCTCTCTCTCTCTCTCTCTCTCTGTTTATGAAGGTACCCGGAAAAACCCCATATCTCGAGAACCCGTGCTCCGATTTACGCGAAACTTGTTTTATTCCATTTGTATCCCCATTTCAGGGTCAACTTCCTTTCAAAGTATTTTCTCATTATGCGCCCTTTTGGCTGTATTACATTACAGACAAGCATGCAAGCAAGCAATCACAGAGTGTTAGTAGTATATAGATTATATCATTTTTACCACCCCCACCCCCTCAACCTCCTCAGGCCCCTTAGGCCCCTTGACCTTCTCAACGCCCCCTGGGGGTGTTAGCGTCCACTTTGAGAACTTCTGATCTAGATATATAAATTTTACGAGATGACTCCAATAGAAATTGACACCAAAACAACAATAAACAAATACTACCCATGAAATTTAATATTTTAAGAATAGCAAAACCAATATATTGCAAAAATAAAAATTTAACACAACGAAAAAACAAATTCATAACGATTTAAATAGATAACACCACCAAATTAAAAGTTAAATCGAATAAACTGATTACATCGGTATGATGTGTATTTGTCATTTAAAATTAATTTTAGATATTGGAAGAAAATGATTACACTAGTCAACAAAATTTTGCTTTTTTTCCGCTGACCTAAGTTTGAGACCTATTCTTGAGTAATTTGGGGCCGCTGAATTTTAAAATGACAATACTATTTTTCTATCACATAGCGGGACTGTTAAAAGCGATGGATGCTCTACAGTATGATCCTCGTGAATGGAGACTCTTTATAGATAGTTCAAAGAAGAATCTAAAATATGCTCCATAATGGAAACTCGTTAGGTGCAATTCCTATTGGTCACTTTATGCCCTTAAAAGAGAAGCATGGAAACATAAAAACTGCATTAGATTTACTCAAGTATGATGAACACAAATGGAATATATGTGTGGATATGAAAATGGTCAACTTTTTACTTGGTCAACAAGGAAGGTATACAAAATATCAGTGTTTCTTGTGTTTATGAGGTAGTTGAGTGGAAGACAAACATTGGGAACAAAAGTACTGGCCAGTTAGGAAAAGTTTGACAGTTGGGGAGAAGAATATCAGACACCAACCACTTGTTGGGCGAGAGAAAATCATCTTTCCACTCCTTCATATTAAACTAGAACTAATGAAGCAGTTTGTCAAAGCTCTTAATGTGGAGGGTGACTGTTTCAAATTCATATGTACAACATTTCCTGGCCTAAGTTATGATAAAATAAAGGCTGGTGTTTTTAATCAGAAGGTAATGAAATGCCAAAACTTCTCGACCTCGATGACTGACGTAGAAAAAAGAGCATAGGATTCATTTGTGTCTCGTAAGCGAAATTTTGTACCATGAATATGTTGGTTGTGTACGATTGTTTGTGCTTTATCCATTTTATTTGAGAATTAACAAGACGTATCTAATAAAATGTGATGTTATCTTATATTTCATCTATCATATCAGATTCTATTGACATTAAAACTTATGGTCTCAAGCCACTTAGTAAACCTAGTAATACATCCTACGTAAATTATATTATTCATACTCGCTTGCATCCTAAAGGAACAATAAGTGAACGGTACAGTAGAAGTACCTTGTCACTGTCCACAAGGCAAATTCTACGGAAAAATCATTCTTAGGATCCACATTCACGACGTTCAATGTAGCTACAATAGAAAACAAAGTGGTACCAAATCATAAACATACTATATACACTAGGTACATAAGGGCGATATTTAACTGTAATCAGACCTGCCAACCTCTAAAAACCGAAACGAGGGGTACCATGAAAAAGGTGCCCCTAAACGGGAAGAAATGAGGCAAAATAGGAGATTTTATATAATGAAAGCTATACCCATTTTCATCCAAAGCGGGTGGGAGATCTCCCCGTCGGACGGGGAGAGTTGACAGGTCTGCGTAATGGAAAACGTCGAGAAATTACTGGAAAACCAAAAAAAGAACAAATATAAATGAAGCAAATTCCTATCAATACAATTACTCTATTTCTAGAAACAAGCATTCAAACAGAAAATAACAGATACCTCACTTCCGTTTACACCAAAGACACAAATAAGCACATACACCATACATGGAAACTGTAAATGTCCATACACGTAAAATGTTTAAAATATAATCCCTACTTTGAAAAGCATTTAAGTTTTCATTCAGAAACGAACTAAATAAATAAAGATAAATAGATCAAGAAATCTACAGAATAAAAAGTAAAGTCTGTCCCAAGCCCGAAGGCTCATGAGACCGGTGCTTATCTCGGTTTTCATTGGCATTAAGCGACTATGAGTACAAGACTCCCCACCGGGACCTGACACCCATCCATTGTAGGGTTAACTCCGAGCAACTGCTGGTACTATTTCCAGTGTACTGGAACAACGTGAAATGAATGTAACGCGCAACCCGGTCTAAAAATCGAACCTACTTCATTATGATCGTAAGTTTAACACGCTAATCGGGAGACCACGCCAACTTCACAGAGTAAAACAAACATTAAAATCAACAACGGTTTTCTAACAAACCAATAAACCAAGCCACAGAACTATATGAACACAAAACAACACAACAAATTTATCAGACACCTCGTCAGTGCACAAACAATGCATGAACAATATTATATGAATCAGACGCATACTGTCTATTGAATAGATTAACACATTATCAAAAATCTCTAAAAAAATTGTTTAAATCAATGACAGAACACAAAATAAATTACTCAAAACCATGAACCATAAGCACGAGTAATATACTACAAAATCACTATAATTAAAACCCTCCGTATAAATAACAGACCTCAAGCGAGTAAACCCGAGAAGGAGCTGCTAATAGCTCATACGATATATACATTTGTTTGCATGTGTGAAAGTTGTAAACTTCACGACTTACCATACAAGTACAATACTCCACTAACGGCTCATCATGTCCACAAAACAAAACAGAACTATATAAGAAAATATTTGTGGACAACATGTTTAAATTCAACAGAATTCGCCACAAAAATAGACGATTAAAGCAGCAGTTATAAGAAAGCACATTGGCAAAAATAATCTTACAGGCAACTCTTACATGTCACAAACAAAATGTATGTATGGAAAAGTAACTCCTTAGAGAATCGTAGGAGCACCATGTCGACATTCGGCGTTTCTAGGGCATTTTGAAACCTTGCGGAGCCTATCTCCTCTCCGGGTCTTAATACAGCAGAATTCTTCATGAGAAGGATAGCGAGTGAGAGAAAGATATATAGAGGAGGAATCTACCCCAGTACTAGTACCCCAGTACTTTTTTTATCGACTTTAAATGGATGAAAGGCGTAGTTAACCTGGAAGGGATTTGAACTCAGAGTGCAGAGAGTCAGAACAAATACTCAAAGCATTCTATCCGACATTCTAATGATTCACGCCGCCCCAAGAACAAAATACACCTGAGTAAATGATATAAATCTCGCCGTCAAAATTCAAATCCCGGCGATAATGTCTACACGAATCACATAGCCCTCACTTACTATAAAGAAGCCCTAATACAGACAAACCTCACTTTGTCCTGAAGATGAGACCATAAAGGTATAGAAACGTTGATGATATGTTTAGGAACTTTGCGGTTTAAACAAAGTTTTAAAAACTCATATGTAAATATGAAAAAAATCATAAAAAAGATAAAACTAGAACACATCTGAAAGAAAAATGTGTTCCGCAAATATATATGAATATGTGTGTAAATATGGAGTGGTGTGGTGTGTGTGTGGTGAGTGTGTGTGTATGTGTGTGCGTGGGAGTGTTTATATATGAATGTGCGCATATATATATATATATATACATACATATATACACGCACACACACAGGTGTGTGTGTGTATGTGTGTGTGTGTGTGTGTGTGTGTGTGTGTGTGTGTGTGTGTGTGTGTGTGTGTGTGTGTGTGTGTACACAGAGAGAAAGAGAAAGTAAACGTGATAAAATCGTAAATGTACTATGAATAGAAAAGGAATGGAAAAATCAATGCTATATATGTGGGCTTTTCAATGTAGCTTGTTGCTGAGTGAGTCTGTGCAAAACAACTGAATGACTTTATTTGAAGTCTTGCTGTTTGTGCAGCTGTGTTCAAGAAATGTGACTATTATTGCTATAGGGAATGCATTAGCGCTTTGTAGATTGTTATCAACTGATCAGAATTGAAATATTAATTACGATATATTTTGTCAAGAGACTACACTATTCTGATCTTTTAAAATGTTACTCTCTTGGTGAATTTAAAGTTAAACTGTCAATGAAGCCAGTCTTCTCAGATAACTTTCTGCTTGATCGCAGCTGACCTCCGACTACATAACAACAACAATAACTACTACTACTACTACTACTACTACTACTAGTAGCATAACAATAATTGTTTCTACTTTTGACACAAGGCCAGCAATTACCCCAGTGCATTACTGGTGCTTTATTTTATCGACCCCGTAAGAAAGAAAGGCAAAGTTAACCTCCACGGGATTTGAGCTCAGAACGTAAAGGGTCATAACTCTATGCTGCACAGCATGGTGTCTGACGTTCTACCGATACTGCCAATCCACCAATAACAATAATAGCGGTTTCTTATTTAAGCACAAGGTCAGCAATTTTGGGAAAAGGAGAAACGATTATATCGACCAGTATATGACTGGTACTTTATTCTATCATGTAACAAAAATTACAAATCATTTAGTTTCGAGCCTGGAACCTATTCGACGTTGAAATTGCTAAAGTATTTATTTTAATACAATTAATATTATTTCTTGATCTAGAATTCTGCTCTTCTGAATAAGTTGGTCTCATACCATCTCCATTCAGGCTCACCTGACTGCTACGTATTTCCTCATTCTCGTCACACATATTGTGACAACCAAACCAGGCTCTGTCTTGGGTGGTGGTCACAATTCCAACATCTCCTTAGAAAAATCTCGTTTCTCTAGTATTCCCTTCCTGCACATGATTGCTGTCGAATTGCAACTGTTCAATAGGAACGTTAAGAACGTTCATCATTCAGGGTTCGATGAGCCTTCAAATACCTCAAGATAAAAAAAAAATGAACTGGCTCAATATTTGAAATAATTGTAGACGAAGCACGGATTTCAAAGTTGATGATGCTCTTTAAACATCAAAAGAGTATATAGTTTGCATTAAGCAGTTACTGTTTTTTTTCATAACATACTCTTTAAACTTCTTAACAGCGAAAACGTCGAAAAACTTTTATATATTTTTTAAAGTAATATTTATTATTATAATCGATCGTCAGTTTTAAATTTATCAATTCACACAAGTCAGGACTCAGATACACACTAGTATCAGAAATCAGTACTCAACATGGATAGAGGAACTAATTGTATTTAGTTAATTGCTGAGATTATTTCAATCCAAACTTTGTAAGCCTTATTCTTTGCTCCGATGACATAGTTAACCACCCGATTGCACCAACGAGTTTTCCTGCCGCTTTCACCCACATTTAACAGCTGAAGCAGGAAACTGCTGGGCTGAACAGTCTCCACTCTGTATCAGTGTTCCCACTTTGTTCGGGGAGTACTCTGAATTTGGCTGCAATACTATCCCCATGCTTGGTCCTGACCTCCTCATCAGCCAGCACTTCTGACTTTATATAGAGTCGCTCCAGGTATAGCTGCTACCGCCCCGAATCGAGAGATCACAGCTCCGATACTACGGACATTTGTTTAGAATATCTAAGGGAAAAAAAAAATCGCATGACAGATTTTACGATTTAAACCAACTGGTACGAGGCCAGAGGTAAAACACGAGCAAGATGGTAGGATAATATCCATGAACTCGATTGAATTTGCATGAGAGTCCCACCGGGTCAATTGGAGACGATTCCTTCAGATTATAGCGGCGCGAATTGGCAGAGTCGTTAGAACATCGGATAAAAGGTTTTACAGTATTCTTTCCAGCTCTCTGCACTCTGAATTCAAATCTCACCGAGGTCAACATTACCTTTCATCCTTTCGAGGTCGATAAAGGAAGTACCAGTCCAGTACTGGATTCGTTCCTTCCTCTATATTTCTTTCTTTCTGTTTCTCTCTCTTCTCTCTCTCCTTCTCTTTCTCATTCTCTCTCTCTCTCTCTCTCTCTCTCTCTCTCTCTCTTTCTATCTCTTCCCTTATCTCTCTCTCTCTCTCCCCCTCTCTCTCTCTCTCTTCCTCTCTCTCTTTCTATCTCTTCCCTTATCTCTCTCTCTCTCTCTTTCTCTGTCTTCATATCTCTCCTTTTCTCTCATACAAACAAACAAAATGAATGTGAAAAGTTAGCAACCATTAAAAAGTGACTGACATTAAAGACAAATAATGTCTGGGAAGAAACGGATTAAGACCAAAAAGGAGAGGAGATACAGAAAAGAAGAACAAATGTCATTGAGGAGGTCACAGAACATGTGACGAAAGAGCTTTGACGAATCAACTAATAACTAATAATAAATCTGAAGTGGAAATCGGATAGTGCGTGTGGTTTTATTGGCAAAATTGGCAAAATGACCATCCCTAAATATAACAATAAATGGCAAATAGATATTGAACAGGAACTACTACACTTCAGTCCTTTAAACCAGGTGGTGGATTGGCAGTATTGTTAGAGCTGTGAACAAATGCTTTACGATCTTTGTTCAGGCTGTTTACGTTCTGCGTTCAAATCCCGCCAAAGTCAACTTTGTGTTGCGTCCTTTTGAAATTGATAAAATAAAGTATCAGTGGAGTATTGGAGTTTATATAATCGATTTTCCTTTTTCATTAAATTTCCTGGCCTTGTGACAGGTTTTCATCAGAAAATCAAGAAAATATTCTACTGCTATTGATAGTATTTTCTTTCACACGTCCATTATTTCTTCTCCCGATAAAATAAAGTACCAGTAATGCACTGGATAATTGCTGGCCTTGTGCCTAAAGTAGAAACAATTATTTCTTCTCCCGCACGGCTCTGCATTCCTCTCCTCCTTTCTATTGACAAAGCATTTTTTTAAATTTAATTTCTTTTCTGCAGTCCCTTATTACTTCCAATTTCTTTCCTCCTGTACATTATTATCCTTTAGAGTAATTTAATTATCATCCCCTTCTAGTTTTTATTCTTTGAATGAGGTGACAAGATGTCATATCAAACGCTGTTCTTTGCTGTTTCTATAGATCTGTTTATATACATCTTCTAGCCATCTGTTTTCAATCTCTCCAACTTCCATTCTCCCCCCCCCCCTCTCTCTCTCTCTCTCTCTCTCTCTCTCTCTCTCTCTCTCTCTCTCTCTCTCTCTCTCTCGTACTCGTATACGCATACACACGTGTACAGATACTCTTTCCATTTGTCATAACATTCTCGTTAATGACAAGGAAAAGGAAAAAAATATATATGACCAAATGAAAAATTGCAGTTATTCATAACAGTGATATTATTCTATTAGAAAAAGGCTCTTTAATCAGAAACTGCGAAGCTCTAGCAAAGACATGTCTTTTCAACGAGGCATATCCGTTGAACGATGACCATGCTGCGTCAATGGTTTTTTCCGCCGCCAGCAAATTGTCAAACAATATCCTTTCCTCGATTCACTATTGTTGCTACTTCGTTTTTCCGGACGGGAGCTGACGGCGTAAATTAGCAAACCAAACAAATTTTTCATAGAGAAAATATAATTAAATGATTTCAAAATTGGCTACTGATTAAATGATAATTAAAATGGCAATCAGTGCCAGCAGCAGATAGGATGAAGAGATGTTTACCTTCATTAAATGTTAGCTAAGTTATCTGAAAGCACAAAAAACAGATTGGATTTGTCCATTTCTTTTAGATAACTTAGAAAAATATATCTATACGAGATTTTTATATAATAATAGGTTGTATTTATTTCTTAAATAGAGTATAGAATATCAATAATACAGTCAATCCATTTTTTCAATTAGGAGGCGCAAGTAGTCATACATTCTAAACTGTGTTACACAAAATATAAATATCGTGAAACTGCTAAATATTGACATTTTAAAATCTTATTCGTCTATGTATACACACACACACACACACACACACACACACACACACACACACACAACACACACACACACACACACACACACACACACACACACACACACACACACACACACACACACACACACACACACACACACACACACACACACACACACACGCGCGCACACACACACACACACACACACACATACATACATACATACATACATACATACATACATACATACATGATGATGGCTGCCCCCTCGTTATCGAGTATGGCCATTGCATGATATACCATTATTAATAATTATTAATTAATTCTATCGTGCAAGGCCTGTGCGTGAAGATATTTTTTAAAGTGAAGAAAGACTGTGCACTGAGCCAATCCTACTCTCTGAGCGACAGTAGCTATAACCCGAAAAGCTAGGGGCTAGGGGTCTTTCACTCCCAGTGGTTTAACTGCGTGATCGGGTGTCCAGCCCGACTATTTCTATGTCCCCGCGCATATACATACACATGCACCCATGTATATACACATATGCATACATATGTACATGTGTATATACATATTTACACACTTTTGGATGGCCGTTGACTCTTATGAGTTCTTCCGCCCTTTGTCAGGTTTTGTTTTTTATCCTGCAGGGTGTCCAAAACCACCCTCCTCACCAAGTAAACTTGGTGGGGTTGCCGGTTTAGTCGCCGACGACCCGACCATGCGACAGGTTGTACTGGGTTACATATTACCAGTAGCACTCAAGAGTGACCCGACATACATACATACATACATACATACATACATACATACATACATACATACATACATACATACATGGTGACTGCCAACTCGTTTTCGAGTACGGCCACTACTTTATATCCATGTAGGAGAACCCCTACCGATGCGCTGAACGAGTGTGACTTTTTAGTCCAGCCAGCGACTTGAAAACTCTGGTACAAACACTACACGTGTGACAATTATTGACACATAGTGCTGGGCCCATGGTACCACATGGGATACATGTTACCAGTACCACCAACTGGTGACCTGACATACATACATACATACATACATACATACATACATACATACATACATACATACATACATACATACATACATACATACATACATACGGCTGTTTACAGAAACCATTAAAGGCACACAAGAACTGCCCAGATGGTTAACAACTGCCACTACTCTCCTCATTCCCAAAAATAGCCAAACCACCCTTGCTAAAAATTACCGCCCAATAGCCTGCCAAAACATCATGTATAAATTATATACTGGGTGCCTTAACCTGTTCTTACAGGATCACTGTGCTACCAACAACATCATAACACCTGAGCAAGCTGGTGGAAAGAGGGAGGTGTGGGGTTGCATAGATCACCTAATAACTAACAAAATGATTCAGGAAAAAACAACAAAGAATCGCAGAAACATGACTGTGGTGTGGCTGGACTATCAAAAAGCATTTGATAGTGTACCTCATGGGTGGATTATTAAGGCTTTACAGTTAGCAAAAGTCCCACAACCATTGGTAGCTGCTGTTGAACGCCTGACCAAGAACTGGTACACCAATTTTATCCTTAGAGGTGAGAAGGAGCAAGTTAAGACTGATAAGATACATTACCAGAAGGGCATCTTTCAGGGTGATAGCTTGTCCAATGGTTGTGGGACTTTGGTTAACTGTAAAGCCTTAATAATCCACCCATGAGGTACACTATCAAATGCTTTTTGATAGCTTGTCAGTGCTACTCTTCGTTCTCTCACTGAATCCACTATCTTACCTACTCAGGAAACAAGGTGGACAAAGAAGTGGGTCCAGAAGTATCTCCCATCTTTTCTTTGTTGATGACCTGAAGTTGTATGGGCCAAATATCAATGACATCAAGAAACAATTTGACCTCATTACACAATTTTCAACCGACATCAAAATGAAATTTGGTGAGTCCAAGTGTGCATATTTGGCAGTAAAACGTGGAAGAGCTGTGCCCTCCTCTAGAAATCTAGAGATGAACGGCCTGACAATACAACCTCTACAGTCAGGTGACAACTACAGATATCTTGGACAGGATGAGAATGTCAGATATGATGGACCCATAAATAAGGAGAGAACCAGAACTGAATACCTCAGAAGAGTAAAGAAAATATGGTCATCAGAACTGTCAGCGTACAACAAATACATTGCCCACAATACTTATGCTGTGCCAATTCTAACGCCAACATTTGGCCTGCTGAACTGGTCATTGCAAGAACTAAGTGAGATGGATGTTAGAACTCGCAAACTTCTCAATGTTACTGGGAACTTTAACATCAATGGTGATGTGGATAGGCTATACTTCTCACGCAAGGAAGGTGGCCGGGGTCTAAAATCAATATTAACAACATATGAGACCCGGATAGTAACACTGAAGCAACACCTTCAACAGAGGAAAAAGGTTGGCAACCATCTTGCCCAGGTTTATGAGCATGAAAAAAAAAATATCATTTGAATAGCGACTGATCTGGAGGAGAGATATGGAATAAAGCCTGATATAAATCTCTCACCCAGAGAAATCGGAATATCCTATTCAAGGTTCAAACAGGATGAAAAAATTGACCAATTTACAGAAAAAGTTGTGCATGGATACTTGAGACGTAAAACACAGACCATAGAGGGGATAAACCACTCAAAAAGCCTGGCATGGAGTTTCGACAAGTTTATGACATCACACCTTGAGGGATATCTCTATGCAACACAGGAACAAGAACTGCCTACCAAATATCTGCTGCACAAAAGAGGAGGGCCATCAGCTGACAATAAATGCAGGCTATGTAAAACAAAGATCGAAGATGTAAGCCACATTGTTGCCAGCTGCGAAAGAATGTCAACTCGCTACTACCTCCCCATGAGACACGATGGGATAGCTAGAACCATCTGGAACGCACTTCGGAAAACAAAATTAACAACAAACGAGGAAGAATATATTGAGACAGATGGCACTAAGGAATACTGGTGGAACCTGAAAATAAAAACTGTCACCAAATTAAAGCACAACCGGCCTCATATTACTGTTTGGGACCACACATTGAAAACGTGTTCTGTTGTGGAGATCAGCTGCCCACTTGATGTAAACGTTGTCAGAAAAATACAGGAGAAGGAAGACATCTACGGACCATTGATGAGGATTTTACAAATCCAGTATCCAAGATACACCTTTAGCTTCATACCCATCATTATTGGAGCTACGGGTTATAGAATTTGAGAAGGGCACGGAGTCCACCAAATTTAAATACCATCTATCTACTGTGGATATATGCCTTAATACGAAAAGTATTAAATCGATATATACATGCAGTTCTTACGTCGTTTCGTTGTGACATCGATTAGAAAAAGAGCAAATTGATTATTTTAACGCGCGATTGATCCCTGCTTGTCTAGTTCTAAATCTAATTTTGTACAGAAAGTATATATTTTGTGATAAATACTACATGCACTTACATAGTAAATGATGGCTAAAGGATATAAAACAATTACAATATATTAAAAATAGCCATTACAAATGCTCGTCAGACTCAGAGAATATCTAACACTGGTCCATGATACCTGCCACAAACATTGTGCAGTTTAAAATAAACCCAGAAAGCAAAAACAATGATGGATGAAGATACTAATCATTCAACCTCTTTTGTTTCACCATCTTTTATACATCTAACGTCTACTTCATGAATATATAATTCCTTTAATGTACGACATTACTTAACATATAATATAAACGATGAAAGGTAGAAAGCCAAATTATATTTCACAGACACAAATTAAATTAATACACTTTATATATATATCACTACTAAGACTCCAATTGCATTTCTTTTCCTTATATATATATATATATATATATATATATATATATATATATATATATATATATATATATATATATATATATGACCAAAGATTAGTATGGTTCGTTGATTACTCAACGAATACAATTTTACAATAGATTAGAAGCACTCAACAGAAAGTTTTCCTGGAGTTTTTAATATTATTCGAAATGTTAACAAATGAAAAATATTCTCATAATCAAAATATATACTTTATTATATATATTTCAAAGGTACTGTGTTGTTTTTTCAGTACGTCCTCATCAGACAAAATATATGATTTGATATATGACATACCGCTACGTGGAATTGAATAATCAAGACTGTAGCGGTATGTCATATATCAAATCATATATTTTGTCTGATGAGGACGTACGGAAAAAACAACACAGTACCTTTGAAATATATATAATAAAGTATATATTTTGATTATGAGAATATTTTTCATTTGTTAACATTTAGAATAATATATATATATATATATAGAGAGAGAGAGAGAGAGAGAGAGGGAGAGAGAGAGAGAGAGAGAGAGAGAGAGAGAGAGAGAGAGAGAGAGAGAGAAATAGTAATAAATTTGAAGACTAAAATCCAAAGAGGGGTCGATAAGGATAAATATATATCAAATATATAAGAACCGTAGAGCAAATATTTATTAAAATAACAGATTAAAGTTTAAGCAAACAATCGCTTCTTTCACCCTTAACGGGATCTTCTGAAACTTCTGAGTATATTTACGTGGGTGTGTTTTTCTATGTATGTACATTATGAAGGTATATATATATGTGTGTGTAGTAGTAGTAGTAGTAGTAGTAGTAGTAGTAGTAGTAGTAGTAGTAGTAGTAGTAGTAGCAGCAGTAGTAGAGAGTCGGAGCCCGTCGGCTGAGTTCGTGTCGTTTCGACAGCAAATGCCTGACTGGAATTTGCTGTCGAAACGGCAAGATCTGAACCGTCAGGTCTCCAACTCTCTACAATATTTACACTCAACTGTCCCAAGTAACGAATACTCTGCTGAATACCCAGAGATACACGCACACACACACACACATATGTATATATATATATATATATATATATATATATATATATATAACTGTATATATAAATATAAATATATATATATATATATATATATATATATATATATATATATATATATATATATATATATATATATATATATATATATATATATATATATATATATATATTATATATATGTATATATATATATATATCAAGATAAATTAACGAGTCATAGACTCTCGTTATTCCCTGTAAATTATGTGCTCAAAGGAAAAGGAATCCTGAGCTCTTTAAAATACAATATGTAGAAAGGGTAACACACTAGAGAGAGAGGGAGTAGAGGGAGAGAGAGGGGGAGTGTGTGCCATTAATAAAACAGGGAAACCACCAGTGTATGGAATCTATAACCTATGGAAGGCAGGGTAGACACACAATAATTAAAAATATAAATTAAAATGCGCATACGCACCTCTATAACTATATAACACACACGTACAAATCCAAAGAGATCTGTTTCGCCAAGAAATTATTGACTGAAATGGAGGCGCCTATGGTTCATCAGAGTGTGTAAGGCATATTCATTCCAGACACCTCTAAGAAAATATAAGAAAACCGTCCTGCAACACGCGGCAGAGAGATGTGACAGCGTGCATAGGACAGTGAACCAGTGGTATCTGAGGGACGAGCTGCTAGAAATGGCAGCCCAAAAATACTCAAAGAGATGTGCTCAACCAAACTGTTATAAGGAGCGAAATATCAAGATAAATTAACGGAGCCATAGACTCTCGTTATTCCCTGTAAATTATGTACCCAAAGGAAAAGGAATCCTGAGCTCATAATTTATAATACAATAAATGTAATCTGAGTTTTTCGAATATTAATAATTGTTTCTACTTTTGGCACAAGGCCAGCAATTAACCAGTGCATTACTGGTACTTTATTTTGTCGACCCCGTAAGGATGAAAGGCAAAGTTAACCTCGGCGGGATTTGAACTCATAATAACATTCGATTCGTTTGTAATTATGGCTATAAAATTGAGGCTTGTTTGTATAATTGCAAACGATTCAGATTACATTTATTGTATTCAGCCATGTAGAACGAACATTTTTCTTTTTTATTTGAATTTGGCAAAGCCGGCCATGTATCGCTCGTATACAGGAAACTAACTGGCCAGTCTGCTGATATGCAAATCTGGCTGATCTGTGGATCTGCTACTATGCAGATCTGACTGATCAGCCAGTCTGCTAATATGCAAATCAGGCCGATCAGTCACTGTGTATTTTTGAAAATAGCATATATTTTCACTAGCCCTGACAGTTTGGCAGGTGAACTGTGAGCTGAACTGATGAAGGGTGATACCCAGAAACATTAGTGTCTGCAGTTCTGTTCACATGCCAACACAAAAGCAAGAATGAAGTGTTCATTCTACTGACATGGATATAAAATTGAGGCTTGTTTTCATAATTGCAAACGAATCGAATGTTATTAATATTCGACAAACTCAGATTACATTCATTGTATTCAGCCATGTAGAGCGAACATTTTTTTTTAATAGTATATATATATATATCAGATTGGAGGTGGTAAAAACCAGTGAGACAAGTCATTACTCTCCAGAGTACTCGATACTTGGGGTAGTAAAGAGGGTAATATGAAAAAAAATCAGGACCTCAGCTGCTGAGCCTCGGCCGTTTAAACAACTAGATCCGAACAACAGTTATTAACTTTATAGTTAAGAGTGTATCTAACAGATTGTCCACCCTGTCGGCTAATAGGTTTATCTTCAACCAGCACGCAGGATACTACAACTCCGCACTAGAAATGGCTGGATACACAGATAAGATCACCTACAACGACCAGACTAACAACACAACGTTACATAATCAACACAGGCTTTTAGCAACACGTATTGATAAGAACATTCCCCCTCCCCCCTAGAGTAACTACCACGCAAGGACCACCACTATCCGACAGGCCAGGCAAGGACACACACCACTGCCAAGGAGGTAAAGCCATACCCTCCTACCCCTCTCAGGACAGGACTCCTAGCACATAAATGCGAATTAATAGGGACCGAAGATTAAACGGTACAAACCACACCAGAGCACGCAAGACAGTTACGCCTGACCACAACACACCCACAAACACACCAAGCCACAACAACCGCACTAAACGTTGTAGGACCAGGAGCAGAACCGTGGCATGGTACAGCGCTCCCTGCTCCATACACGTTGTTACCAATGTCCCAGGAACATTCTCCAGGGACCTTAACCAATCCTTTTTACCCACACACAAATACCAGAAGCTCTTTAACAGACACACAGTAAAATTCTCCTTCTCCACAACACCCAATCTAGCCGACACTATAACATACACTAATAGGACCAAATTACGCAAACATAAACAAGCACCCTAAGCAACCACTAACACAACACAAAATCACACCACACAGATAATACGCAACAATGTTCGACAACAAGTCAACTCCAACCAAAATGAAACCAACCAACAACATACCAATAATGCAATAGCCCCTAGGTGCAACTGCAAAAAGCCAGATAAATGTCCACTGGGCGGAGAGTGCCTCATCAGGAACATTGTATACCAGTGCGATGTCATGGCTGGGCACAAGGAATACACGTATATAGGCACAACCTCGACAACCTTCAAGGAGCGACTGTACAACCACAGAAGCTCCTTCAAACACAGACCTAAGCGTTCTCAAGCCAGACTGGCCGATTTGATCTGGGACCTCAAGGATAGAAATCTGAAATACCAGATCAAATGGTCCGTAAGGAGACACGTGGCCCAACATTCCACCGGAGGAAGCTACTGCAGGTTGTGCCTAGCAGAATTGGCAGAGATCATTAAATTAAAATCTGCTATTAATTTAAAATCGGAAATCTTCATAAACTGCTAACACACAAAAACATACATTCTCCGCTATGGTATTCGGACATAAACCACGGACAGACCAAAACCTAACCACCTGAACACAGACAACAATAGGCACATACACAACATCCTATTAACTACCACAATTATTATCATGTGTCATCAACTTTATCATCGTCCTCGTTACCACTGTTACATTCATTACCATTGTTATTCTTGTTAATATTATATTGTATTCTTTATCATGTCCCTCATTATTAAACATAGCACCATGTATTCACCACTCACCCACATGAAAAGGACCGCACATGCAAGAAGCACTCACAAATCACCAGCATCCTATAAAGTACCATAATTGGTTTTATTACTTTCATTTGTATCACCAATTTCATCACCGTTATTACATTTATTTCCTATTACTATTACATTTATTTCCTATTACTATTACATTTATTTCCTATTACTATTACATTTATTTCCTATTACTATTACATTTATTTCCTATTACTATTACATTTATTTCCTATTACTATTACATTTATTTCCTATTACTATTACATTTTCATCCTTCTCATACTTATACTAAAAAAACATTTTTACCACCATATATTTTTACCACCATATATTTTTACTACCATATATTTTTACCACCATATATTTTTACTACCATATATTTTTTACCACCATATATTCCTGTATTATAATCTCTACGCACTGCTCGTACATACACATATACCTGCGTTTGTGTGTTTACATATGGATATACGCTTGCAGACTGATATAGTTGTATGAATGTCCGGGCCTATGAGCACGTATATATCTGAGTGTGTGTATATGCAGGCGTGTGTATGTATGTATGCGTGGGTGTGTCTGTAGCTTTGTATACTGTGTGTGTGTGTGTGTGTGTGTGTGTATCTGTATGTGTGTGTGTGTGTGTGTATCTGTATGTGTGTGTGTGTGTGTGTACCGGTGTATAAGCTAGCCCATATAGCTAGTGTAGCAACAATTTCATTTATCCACTCATATATATATATGTATGTAAGTGTGTGTATGTATGTCTGTGTGTGTGTATATATATATATATGTGTGTGTGTATGTGTGTGTATTTATATTCATTTCACACACTAGCCACAACCGTTAATTCTTTTTTCATAGTACAAATATCCCTTTAAGGATATAGATAGTTTACACCAAAGCCCCAACCTTAACCTAGGTTTAATTTACTTTCTTTTTTCTTTCATTTTATTTTATTTTATTCCTCTTTGACAAACCGCTGACAAACAGACCCCCCCCACCACCACACACACACCTTAGTACAGCACCGCACTTTTACATCTCCCATCACACATAGCCCATAACCACCTCCATATCCACACCAGCACCTCTTCCGCCTCACAACATATATGCTACAATGTCTATGAAACAGCCAAAACACTACACCCACACAACTCTCAACAACTATCGCTCCACACCACCAGAAGGGCAGATCTGGCTGTATAGGAAAGTAGGAGAAAGGGCTATAAATGCCATAAATGAGAGAAAAGGGAGTGAAAAAGCAAGGAGTATGAAGTCACGGAAGAAAGGGAGGGGGAAGGGGAGAGGGTGATAGGTTCTATGTCTGGGGCGAGGCAAGGCTCCTTCCACAGACGGGCTGCTGACGTACTGATTTTGTAGAGGATCTCGGCAGTGCGGTGTCCGAGGGCGCTTGAGGTCTCGACGGCGACTGGATAAGCGACGGCAACTGGACAAGCGACGGCAACTGGACAAGCGATGGCGACTGGACGGCGGCTGGACAAGCTCCGGTTTGTGCTTGTCTCCTTGTCCTCTGCACTGTGAGCCACAGTACCGTAGTTTGTGGCCGAAGCGACTAAGTTGAGGCAAAGAACGTGTCACAGCATTTGGCGCCCAGATTAGAGATTTACCTCCCACAAATGGCAAGAGGCTAATTCCGTCAGGGCGCTTGCCGTCGCCGCAATCGAGACCTGCTGGCTCCAGTTGTGATGGGAAGCTAGATACATCCAGATTCCTTCTCAGTGTGTCATTGAGAGTGGGTGTAGGCGAAACTCGTCAACGACAGCCCCACAGCGACATTTGTGTTCCTCACACATGCAGAAGCCGAGGCGTTGGGCCACTCCGGGGCTAGTGCACTTGTCACCAAGAAAGGTACCAGTTGATGAGGTGGGCACCGAATTGAGCCCCGAACTGCTGTTTGGCTGCAAAGTGCATCGGAGGCAGGCGTGGTTGTGTTAGTCCAAGGGTCCCTTTTGATAACTTACCTCACCACTCCATTCATTATACTATTGTTTATGTATTTATGTTATCTTGTTTTCCTAACTATACACACAAACACACACAATATATATATATATATATATATATATATATATATATATATATATATATATATATATATCATCATCATCATCATCATCATCATCATCATCCTTTTACGTCCGCTTTTCCCTGCTTGCAAGGGTGGGACGGGTCTTATTCAGCACAGCATCTCTCCACTCGTCACGGTCTCACGTCATCTCCACTGTGAGCTTCAATGATCTGAGGTCTGTTCTCACCACCTCCGCCCATATTTTTCGTGGTCTACCTCTACTACGTCTTCCTTCAACTGGCATTTCCTGGCACTTCTTCACCCATCGGTCATCCTCCATGCGCATCACATGTCCATACCACCACAGCCTCCTCTCTCGCACACTACATTCTATCCCTCTCAGACACAGTTTCTCTCTCAACACATCCATGCTGGGTCGTTCACGCACATTGACATTGCACATCCAACGAAGCATGCTTGCCTCATTTCTCTCCAGCCGTCGCATATCCTTTGCAGTTGCTGCCCATGTCCCACTACCATGCAGCATCGCGTTCCTCACACAGGCATCATATAACCGGCCTTTCGTACGCAGGGAGAAACCCTTCTTTGTCAGCAGAGGAAGCAGCTCCCTAAACTTCTTCCAACCCGTCCTTATTCTAGATACTATGGCATCGGAACACCCCCTTCCCATGCTAATCTGATCTCCTAGGTACCGGAAGCTATCCACCACTTCTATAGCACCCGCCTGCATTTGAAAAATGTGTCTATCAATGAGACTTCTACTGTACATCTACTGCATACGTATTTCTCCCTACCTGTTAGTTTGCCTGCTATCCCACTACATCTCTTGTGTACATCTGCATTGTGTGCATTTTATAGAATTTATGCCAGTTACTTTTCTGCATATCGAACATGGCCATTTCCCTGACGGAATCAGGGTTTTGTCCTCTTTTCTACTCATCAACACTTTTGTCTTAGCTAGGTTACACTCTTAATCCTCTTGCTTCCAACTGCTGTTTCGATAGCCAGAATTTATTCTCTAGCTCCTCTACTGATTCTGCTATAAGAACCAGATCGTCAGGATAGAGAAGTTCCCATGGACAGCCAGTCTTAAACTACTCTGTTATGGAGGACTATAATGAACAAGAGCGGGCTGAGGACCGAACCTTGATGTACTCCTACTTGTGTCTGGAATTCCTCACTAAACTCCATTCCTACCCTGACTTTACTGACAGCACCTCTGTACAAAGTTTGCACTGTCCTCACAAGCCATTCCTCAACACTTAGTTTCCTTAGGGACCACCAGATGACAGATCGGGTACCCTATCAAAGGCCTTCTCTAGGTCAACAAAGGCTAAGTATAGTGGCTTATTCTTCTCTAAGAACCTCTCTCGTAATTGTCTCACCAAGAAGAGGGCATCTGTTGTACTCTTCCCAGGCACAAAACTAAACTGCATCTCATCTAGTCTGACCCTGTCTCTAATTAGTAGTGCTAATATCCTTTCTGCCACTTTCATAACCTGATCCATCAGTTTTATACCCCTATAATTGCTCCTCTCCAGAGCATCCCCTTTATCTTTGTAGCAATTTATGAGAATACTGCCTGCTGCACCAATCTTTGGATATAATACCACTATAAATAGCATGATTGATGATGCGTGCAACCAATTTAGTGCCTACGTCCCCTGATGCCTTCAGTATCTCAGCAACTATCCCCAACGGTCCAGCAGCCTTACCATTTTTCATTTCCTTAATCGCCTCTTGGACCCTATATTCGTCAATCTCAATAGCTGGTCCCTCTGTCGGATCTACTGAGGGTAATTTCTCTCTCTTCCATTCGTTCTCCACATTCATCAGTCTCTCATAATGACATTTCCAGGCCTCCCTTTTCTGATCATTCGTGACACTAAGTACACCGGCATCATTCCGGACACATTTATCTCCAACAACATCCTGATTTGCATTGACACACTGCCTTGCAATGTGGAACACTGCACGCCTCTGATCTTCCCGTCGCAGAACATTGGCTCAGCCTCCCTGCGTGCTAAGTACACCTGATGTCTAGCTTCTCTCTTAGCGGCTGTATATCCTTCTCTACTCCCACCAAGCCTTCCATGCTAGTCTTTTGTCTCTAATGGCCCTATCTACTGTGCTGTTCCACCACCAGGTCACTCTCTGTCTGGTTGGAGCTCTGCTCCAGCCACAAGTTTCATCAGTAGCCTGCAGTAAGTTGTCACGTAAGAAATTCGAATTATTATCTGTTATACGACTCTAAATCGTCTTCTTTTTCGTCATACACATCTTGAAGGGCTTTCCTAAATTTATATTTTAATGAAAGGTCTTTTAGCTTCCAGACCTTTCTTCTCCACACCTTCCTGAATGTCTCATTCCATCTCTTGCTTACTGAGATATCACTAGCAACTAACCTATGCTGTGGGGTACATTCTTCCCCAGGGTATGCCTTGGTATTTGACACCATCTGTCTGTCCCGCTGCCTAACTAGTAAGAAGTCAATCTGGCTTATGTGCTCGCCTGATTTGTAGGTTATTAGGTGGTTGGCAGGTTTCTGGAAGTTAGTGTTGCAAATAGTCAGTGTACTTGCATCACAAAATTCAAGAAGTCTCACTCCTTCATTTCTTGAGCCGTAACCGTGCCCACCATGTACCCCAGTGTAACCATCCTGGAGCTGTCCAACATGACCATTGAAGTCCCCTGCTAGCATAACGATGTCTCCGTCCTCTGTCATTGCGGCTGTTTGTAACAGTTGCTCGTAAAAGCAGTCTTTCTCTTCTTTGCCTAGGCCTGCTTGGGGAGCATAGGCAGAGATGATTGTCAGTAGTCTCCTGCCTACAACTAATCTAAGTTTAATTATTCGATTATTAACTCGAACTACCTCTATTGTCTTATTGATCCATCTCTCAGCCAGGAAAATGCCTACTCCCCCTAACCCATCATCCTTACCTATCCAGAAAAGTTTATAGCTAAGATGTTTGCCTGCGACTAGTCTCGCAGAGGCACCTCTCCATCTCACCTCTTGCACTCAGCACACATCCACATGCCTTCTCTCCAGCATCTCCACTATTTCACCAGATCTACCCTTGAGAGTGCCAACATTAACTGTTGCAACTCTGAGATGCGACGTCTTCATATTTTTGTTGTTCCTATATATTTGTTGCTGTGCTCATAATTGTTTTGGCATTGATACACTGGTTGGATGCCCTTCCTAACACCAGCACCACTTTACAGCATGGACTGGGTGTTTTATTGGTGCCACCAGCACTAGAGAGGATGTCTTACTTGACTCATGGGCCCTCTCTACCCCTCCATTTTACAGCATGGTCATAAAAAACACCACTTACTGACACTCACGGCACACACACACACACACACTCACTCACACACCAACACTCATGCATACAAACACACACACGTCACTCACACACACACACATACATATACTACCGTCAGTACTGATACAAGATCATGTCAACTGTTGACTTTTACAGTTCAGTTTTTATATAATAATAATAATTGTTTGCTTTACAGTATAGAGCAACGGCCCTCCACGCTCCGGGCCCAAAACATATATATATATATATATATATATATATATATATATGAAATATGTGCGTCCCAGTGCAAATGACCATAATAATAGCCGATCCCTAGAAATAATATTTGAGAAAATCGAGTTAAGTACCCCTGGAGACTGAACAGTGTTTTTTTTTGGGGGGGGGGGGTAGACTCTGCTTTCTTAGTTCAAATCCCGCGAAGGTCAACTTTTCCTTTCATCCTTCTGGGGTTGATAACATGAAGTACCAGTTAAGTTGACGATTTAATCGTCTTTCACTTGCCCGCCTAAATTAGAAATATAATATTCATACAGAAGTTGCTTTGAGGGCTTGAAAATACGAGTTTTAGTTATGTGTGGGATGTAAAAGGATACGCCTCAGAAGCGATCTTCGACATTACCTAGCTGTTCCTTATTGGTCAGCGGTGAAGGATATGTGCTGCCAAGGGATAGATAGTTAGCATAGCACTAGCGGAGCTTCAACCATCATCTGACTAAGATTTTTGTCTGGGTATTTCGGCATTCAGAACGGTGTACTGTACATATTTTCATTAAAGCTTTCGGCAATGTAAGGGCAATGTGTAGGATATGTAAGCGTTTAACCAGATGTTTGGATTTTTATGTAGTTGTCCTTTTCTTTGATAGCCATATCACTTCCTCTGCGAAATAATTATATTGTTGAAGCATATGACTCATTTTGTCAGTCTGCCTTTTGATTGGTTTCCTAAGGTGTTTTTTTTTCTTCTCAAAGATTTGTAACATATCTTTATATTTCTCTTTTTTAGCGGGGGTTTTACTTTTAAAATTTCATTGTTTAAAGAGATTAATAAATATCTTTTTATTTTCGAAATATTTTATTTTTCTTGAATACTTCATTAAATTTTCTCAAATCTAATTAATCGCTAATTTTTAATTTTGACATAGTAAATAAATATTTCTTTAATTTCTTTAAATCAATATTTATCCTTAGTATTGTATGTGTACTGTTTCTTTCTTTCACTTTGTGATTACTATTTGTGTTATTGTTTTGTTACTACTACAACTACTTCCAAATAACCAATATTATTTCCTAGTCGCCGAGGTTGACTTT
>OZ024740.1:146762579-146765079 GCA_964016885.1 Eledone cirrhosa | reverse complement strand
CAGCCAAAGCCGAAATAAGCCGCTCCAGAAGTATGCTGATGTCGCGCGTGCCGCACCAACAAGGAGAAGGCACGCACATGCCGACGAGATACAGATGGCAGCAGCAGAGCAGAAAAATGTTTGGTGATAGCAGAGAAGATTGTGGGACAGCTGACCTGGCTGCATCGTCTCCAGAGCCAGGGTCATCCACACCAGCACTCGAGACCACCGCAGTTAAGGGACCCAGAGTGGCTGCCGCTGACACCAGACCAGGTGTCATACCGACAGCCATTACTGGCACCCCAAAAGTCACACCAGTGCTGCTGCTGAATTTCAGGGGCCTGGTGAAACTCAGCAACATGAGTAAAATTTCCAAATTTCCTACCTGGGAGACTTAGCCATAAGCAATCAAGCACTATGCATGGCACTAACCGAAACGCACCTGACAAGCAGTATAGCAGATGCAGAAATACATATACCGAAATATACTGTATTTCGTTCGGACAGGAAGGAGAGAACTCATGGTGGGGTTGCTTTGTATATCCGTGAAGATGTCACACCAATTGTACTGTTGACACATTCAAACTCAGTCTGTGACACACTGATAATACATATGAAGCAACTACAGACGGTAATATGTGTCACATATCGGCCGCCCGATGCCCCCAGTCATGAGGGTAAATTTGAGGATAGCCTAAGTAGGATAGAAGAGGTCCTTGACAAACTGGACCAGGGTCTCAACATCCTACTGCTGGGAGACTTCAACCTACCAAAGGTCAAATGGCCTGTGGGCCACCTCCTCCCTGGAATGACGTCAATAGAACAGAGACAGACGGAATCCCTGCTGGCCCTCACACACAGGCTGTTCATGGAGCAAGCAATACTCCTCCCAACAAGAGGCGAATATGTCCTGGACCTCTGTTTTACAAACAACGAAGTGCTCATCCACAATGTAAAGGTGACACCAACAATTCTCTCGGATCATAACTTAGTAGAGCTAATGATATGTGGTCCAAGAGAACCAACAGAGACAAAACCACCAAGAAGCTCCGGGACGCTATCCAGCCTTAACTTCTACAAGGCTAACTGGAAAAAGATTAAGAGTGAAATCCGGAAGCAAACATGGAGTGAAAACATCGCCACACAAGACACTAACACACAATTTCAACACTTCATGACAACGATACACACCATATGCAAAAAGTGTGTCCCGGAGAAAGAGGCAAACAGACACAAAAATCTTATTCCCAGAGATAGGAAAATCCTTATGAGACGTAGAACTAAACTCTCAAACCAGTTGAATAGTCAACAAAACCAAAACAAGAAGGAATCCTATTTGAAACGTGCACTACTTGACACCGAGATTGCACTCAAACTTTCACATGAGAATGAGAGGGCAAAGAAAGAGAACAGGGCCATAGAAAACATTAAAACAAACCCTAAGGCCTTCTTTAAATTTGCAAAAGAAACTGCCTCAGTACACTGCAAGATTGGACCACTCTTCCACACGGACGGTTCATTAACCGAAAATCCCCAAGAGATATGTGAAATACTGAACGAACAGTACAAAAGTGTCTTCACATGTCCACTGAGGCACCTGCAAATAACGAAGCCAGAGGAGTTCTTTGATGCCACAACACTACATGAAGAAATGGCAACCATCAACCACATAGACATAACGGAGGAGGATGTGGTGTACGCCATTGATGAAATTAGAACAGACTCGGCTGCTGGACCTGATGGTTTCCCAGCAGTTCTCCTAAAAATATGTAAGCGGGCCTTAGCAACTCCACTGAAGATGCTCTTCAGAAGCTCCTTGGCTAGCGGTGTACTACCCAGGGAGCTGAAAGAAGGCACAATATGCCCTATCCATAAAGGAGGTAGTATAGCGGAGGCCAAGAACTATAGGCCAGTCTCCCTGACGTCGCATATCAGTAAGGTCATGGAGCGAGTCATCAGAAAGAAACTAATCACTTTCCTCGAAGAAAATGACCGCCTGACTAGCACGCAACATGGCTTCCGCCCAGGAAGAAGCTGCCTTACACAGCTGCTACATCACTACGACTGGGTACTGAGACAACTACTAGACAGCTCACATGTAGACGTGATATATCTTGACTTTGCGAAGGCCTTTGACAAGGTCGACCACGGAATGATATGTCACAAACTACACGGACTCGGCATAACTGGAAAAGTAGGTGAGTGGCTGCATGGCTTCCTAAGGGACAGAAGCCAGGCAGTCGCAGCAAATGGGGCCCTCTCGAGGGAAACACCGATAACAAGTGGGGTGCCTCAGGGGACAGTCCTGGGACCACTACTGTTTTTGGTGGCTCTCTCGGACATGCCCTCTGTGGTGCATGCAACAACATCCCTCACTAGCTATGCTGATGACACTAAGGTAGCACAGGCAATCAAAAACCCGGCTGACGCTGCCCTCTTACAGCAGGATCTGGATGACATATACAGATGGGCGGAAGAAAATAACATGCAGTTTAATGCTGGCAAATTCCAAGCCCTACAA
>OZ024740.1:146737579-146740079 GCA_964016885.1 Eledone cirrhosa | reverse complement strand
ACTTAGTGGTATCTGTCTCGTGGTTGGATCTCGTAATTGTTGGCGATGAACTGTCATTCTGTTTCTGAGTGTGAGTTTAGTTTGTCCTATATAATCTTCATTGCATCCTTTACATTTAATGGCATAAATTAGATTTTTTGATGAGCAAGTGAAGTGATTTTTTACAGTAAAATTTTGTCCTGATTTAAATGTATACGTGTTGCCTTGAATGAGGTGAGTGCAGGTTCCACAATTAGAGCGACCACATTTTTTGATACTTGGTTGTGGGTTTGTGGTAGGTAATTTGGCATTGCTGAGTAATGTTTTCAGTGATTTTGGTTGTCTTTTGCTTTTGATTATTTTGTGTGTTTCAAGGGCTTTTTTCATTCTTGGGTTTTGTTTTAGTAGTGGGATGTTATTGTGAATAGTGTTGTAAGCTTCCGCATTTCTTGGGTTGTGTGTTGAGATATATGATAGAATATTGGACGTACCTTGAATTTGTTTCTGTTTCCGTAATTCATCAATGCCTATTGCTTTAGCCCTTTCTATTCCATTATTTATTAGTAATAGTGGGTACTCTCTCTCAAGTAGAATTTCCTTTAATTCTTGAAGTCTTTTATTTCGCGTTTCATAATTGGAGACAATTGTGCAAATTCTTCTTGCTAGGTTAAAAGGAATGTTCGTCTTCGTGTGCTTTGGATGGTTGGAGGTGAATAGCAGATATTGTTTGGAATCTGTTGGTTTGTAGTGTATGTCAGTTTCGATATTTGTGTCTTTTTTTGTGATTAAGATGTCCAGAAATGGAAGTTGATCTTGGCTGTATTCCATTGTGAATTGGATGTGGTTATTGATGCCGTTTATTAAGTTTTTGAAATCCTTCAGTTGGTTGAGTGTGTGGGACCAAAGAATGAGGCAATCATCCAAGTAGCGTTTCCAATTCTCTGATAAATATTTGTGGAAGTTCAATCCGTATTTTGATTTGGACTGTTCATATATTCATCCTACAGAACAACTTTTTTGATTTCGATGGCAATACTTACAAGCAAATATCAGGGACTGCGATGGGCACAAAAGCCGCTCCAACTTATGCCAACTTAGTCATGGCATACTTAGAAGTCCAGATATATGAACAGTCCAAATCAAAATACGGATTGAACTTCCACAAATATTTATCAGAGAATTGGAAACGCTACTTGGATGATTGCCTCATTCTTTGGTCCCACACACTCGACCAACTGAAGGATTTCAAAAACTTAATAAACGGCATCAATAACCACATCCAATTCACAATGGAATACAGCCAAGATCAACTCCCATTTCTGGACATCTTAATCACAAAAAAAGACACAAATATCGAAACTGACATACACTACAAACCAACAGATTCCAAACAATATCTGCTATTCACCTCCAACCATCCAAAGCACACGAAGACGAACATTCCTTTTAACCTAGCAAGAAGAATTTGCACAATTGTCTCCAATTATGAAACGCGAAATAAAAGACTTCAAGAATTAAAGGAAATTCTACTTGAGAGAGAGTACCCACTATTACTAATAAATAATGGAATAGAAAGGGCTAAAGCAATAGGCATTGATGAATTACGGAAACAGAAACAAATTCAAGGTACGTCCAATATTCTATCATATATCTCAACACACAACCCAAGAAATGCGGAAGCTTACAACACTATTCACAATAACATCCCACTACTAAAACAAAACCCAAGAATGAAAAAAGCCCTTGAAACACACAAAATAATCAAAAGCAAAAGACAACCAAAATCACTGAAAACATTACTCAGCAATGCCAAATTACCTACCACAAACCCACAACCAAGTATCAAAAAATGTGGTCGCTCTAATTGTGGAACCTGCACTCACCTCATTCAAGGCAACACGTATACATTTAAATCAGGACAAAATTTTACTGTAAAAAATCACTTCACTTGCTCATCAAAAAATCTAATTTATGCCATTAAATGTAAAGGATGCAATGAAGATTATATAGGACAAACTAAATTCACACTCAGAAACAGAATGACAGTTCATCGCCAACAATTACGAGATCCAACCACGAGACAGATACCACTAAGTGCATATCTAGACATTTGCGCAAGTAATAAGACACCCAAATTCCAAGTCTTCCCATTTTACCTTTGCGCTAACAATACAACAGAACAAATGCGAATAAATAAGGAAAATATGTTTATTCAAAAATATAGACCAACATTAAATAAGGTTTAATATACATTATGTCAACACCACAATATGACATGCACACACACACATAACACCTACTTTAGAAAATAAAAACCCGAACTAAATAAACCTTAAACATACGTTTGCACTGGCAATACAACAGCAAACACGAAAAAGTCAGGAAAATATGTTCATTCAAAAATATTCCTACTAAAGGAATCATTTTCCTACACACACACATACACACACACAATATATATATATATATATATATATTCTCTTCATCTTAACATGCTAACCATACTCCCACACACATAACA
>OZ024740.1:146725079-146730079 GCA_964016885.1 Eledone cirrhosa | reverse complement strand
GTATCATAAATAGTCAAATACCTTAAGTAAATATACTACATTTTATACTACATTTTAAATTTATATTTATATTTAAATGTTGAGTTCAATCTATGTCTGCAACAGCTGAATAAATTGGTTCGTAAATTAAGGGAATTTTTAGATTTTAATATAAAGAATATCTCCTCCGCGCAGAGGTCACAAGTCTCAGAAGAGGAATTAAAAGGAATCCCTTTTGAGACTATATTCCAAACCATCGAATATCCAACTTTATCATGCTTAAGTTGCCAGAGTAACCCTGACAGCGATGTTGAGGATTTTTTATTTGGATCCGTGAAAGAATTTTTGTGATTATTATAGCGAAGTTTAAATTCTGTCGAGGTGGAACCAACATAATTAAAAGAATTTAAATCAGTTCTAACATTACAGTTGTATATTATATTTTTAACTAAGCAATTGTTATTTAGCGGACATTTAGATCTATCTCTACAGTTACAGTTTTTTAGTTGAATATTGTTTAGGCTATTTTCGGTATTTTGGCTAGGTTTTAGATTCCTATTATTTATTCTATTAATATTTTGTGCTAAATTTTTGGTGGACGAGTACGTTAATTTTATAGTATGTCTATTAAAAATTGAGTGATACTTATGTGTTCTAGGGAAGCGTTTGTCAAGAGCATTAAAAAATAGTTTAGCGATGTGGGTTTTAATGTTTAGTGAGAAAGGGGGGCAAACCATATTATATTTCTAGTTCTATTTCTTTTCTGGTTTTTGAAATTATTGTAGTGCTTTCTATTATAGTTGTTAAAGTTGTTACTGTAATTAAAATTGTTGTTATTTTGGTTAGTTTGTCTATTATCGATGTACATAATTTTATCACTATATCCTGCTCTAGCTAAAGCTTCATTATAATACTGGGCTTTTTCGTCAAAAATATTTTTATTGGAAGAGATTCTAGAGATACGTTTTTGAACAGAGTTCACTATAGTATTTTTGACAGATCTGGGGTGATTGAAGCTAAAATTGACATAATTCAAGTTTTCATTTAACTTGTGAAATGGATAGTGAAGACATGTGTTGAGATTAAATGTTGCGTCTAGGAAATTGACTATTCTATGGTTATTCTCAATTTCTATTTTTAGATTAAGGTAATTAAAAAATTGTATAATTTGTTTTCTTTTCTTATTTAGTTCAGAGTTATTATTTTCAATAAGTAAAAGCATGTCATCTCTATATAAACCTCCGGTAACACCAGGTATTTTTCTATGCAGCGAATTAATTATAAATAGGCCCACAAGGTCCGTTACCTGAGCTGAGTCTGATGATCCCATAGTAATGTCAAAATTATTATCTCTATCTGCCCTAGTCCATAGTTGGTTATTAAATTCTATCAAAGTTTTCCTTGCCGATAATATAATGTGCATTTCATTGCTAGTTAGGTCTGTATGCTTGAATGCGTAATTTAGTGCCTTATTAAGTAGATTAGGGGTAATGGATGAATAGTAGTTAGCAATATCTAGTTGAATAAATTTATTATTATTGTTATATTTAATTTCATTAAACCACTCAATGACCTCCCCAGTTCCCTTCCACAAGGTCAAGCCAGGTAAACAATTCAAGTCCTTAATTTGCTGTATCACTCTGTCTAGAATGTTCTTGCTAAGTTTACCCAGGTCAGATTTTGATGGTGCAATCAACCTGACTGGCAAGTCATCCTCAAAATTTCTCTTGTGATCTTTCATATTGATCTTGGGTTTCCTAGGCACGAAAGGTTGTGTTTTGTTCTCAATTTCCAACTCATGCATTATACATGATGCCTCAACATTCATTTTCTCAAGTTCAGCCTTATCTGCTACCTTGTACTTTTTCCTTAGTTCTTTCAGTATGAGACCATTATACATGTCTTTTTCCACTCCATAGAGGTTGTTGGTTTTGTCCGATTTCACCAAGATCTTCTCTGTTCTCTCTAAGCTCGCAATGTTATCCTTAATGCTTTTCAGATATTCCTGGCCATTGAAGTTTCTCTTGAATCTGACTCCTTGTATGATAGAAATTATATCGTTTTCAAAATCATTCAAAAGTTTGTTGGGGGGTGGATTTTTTTTAGATTTGAAGACTCTGTAACTCTGTACTCTTGTAACCCAACAATCTTAAATAAAACTTTTGCATATATTTTGCTCCAATACCGTTGAGCGCTTTATATTATAACTGAAAAAATGGAATTCTTTAAGATCTCTTCTTTTCTAAAAGACATATCTCTACCTAGAAACAAGGACTTTATTAAACAACTAATAGATAAATCAGACTCCTTTATAAGGAGAATCAGGTGGCGTGCATTCCACTTTGATAAATCTAAATCTAACGTAAACGAAAATGCCTCAGACCTAGACAGAGTCTTCAAATCTAAAAAAAATCCACCCCCCAACAAACTTTTGAATGATTTTGAAAACGATATAATTTCTATCATACAAGGAGTCAGATTCAAGAGAAACTTCAATGGCCAGGAATATCTGAAAAGCATTAAGGATAACATTGCGAGCTTAGAGAGAACAGAGAAGATCTTGGTGAAATCGGACAAAACCAACAACCTCTATGGAGTGGAAAAAGACATGTATAATGGCCTCATACTGAAAGAACTAAGGAAAAAGTACAAGGTAGCAGATAAGGCTGAACTTGAGAAAATGAATGTTGAGGCATCATGTATAATGCATGAGTTGGAAATTGAAAACAAAACACAACCTTTCGTGCCTAGGAAACCCAAGATCAATATGAAAGATCACAAGAGAAATTTTGAGGATGACTTGCCAGTCAGGTTGATTGCACCATCAAAATCTGACCTGGGTAAACTTAGCAAGAACATTCTAGACAGAGTGATACAGCAAATTAAGGACTTGAATTGTTTACCTGGCTTGACCTTGTGGAAGGGAACTGGGGAGGTCATTGAGTGGTTTAATGAAATTAAATATAACAATAATAATAAATTTATTCAACTAGATATTGCTAACTACTATTCATCCATTACCCCTAATCTACTTAATAAGGCACTAAATTACGCATTCAAGCATACAGACCTAACTAGCAATGAAATGCACATTATATTATCGGCAAGGAAAACTTTGATAGAATTTAATAACCAACTATGGACTAGGGCAGATAGAGATAATAATTTTGACATTACTATGGGATCATCAGACTCAGCTCAGGTAACGGACCTTGTGGGCCTATTTATAATTAATTCGCTGCATAGAAAAATACCTGGTGTTACCGGAGGTTTATATAGAGATGACATGCTTTTACTTATTGAAAATAACTCTGAACTAAATAAGAAAAGAAAACAAATTATACAATTTTTTAATTACCTTAATCTAAAAATAGAAATTGAGAATAACCATAGAATAGTCAATTTCCTAGACGCAACATTTAATCTCAACACATGTCTTCACTATCCATTTCACAAGTTAAATGAAAACTTGAATTATGTCAATTTTAGCTTCAATCACCCCAGATCTGTCAAAAATACTATAGTGAACTCTGTTCAAAAACGTATCTCTAGAATCTCTTCCAATAAAAATATTTTTGACGAAAAAGCCCAGTATTATAATGAAGCTTTAGCTAGAGCAGGATATAGTGATAAAATTATGTACATCGATAATAGACAAACTAACCAAAATAACAACAATTTTAATTACAGTAACAACTTTAACAACTATAATAGAAAGCACTACAATAATTTCAAAAACCAGAAAAGAAATAGAACTAGAAATATAATATGGTTTGCCCCCCTTTCTCACTAAACATTAAAACCCACATCGCTAAACTATTTTTTAATGCTCTTGACAAACGCTTCCCTAGAACACATAAGTATCACTCAATTTTTAATAGACATACTATAAAATTAACGTACTCGTCCACCAAAAATTTAGCACAAAATATTAATAGAATAAATAATAGGAATCTAAAACCTAGCCAAAATACCGAAAATAGCCTAAACAATATTCAACTAAAAAACTGTAACTGTAGAGATAGATCTAAATGTCCGCTAAATAACAATTGCTTAGTTAAAAATATAATATACAACTGTAATGTTAGAACTGATTTAAATTCTTTTAATTATGTTGGTTCCACCTCGACAGAATTTAAACTTCGCTATAATAATCACAAAAATTCTTTCACGGATCCAAATAAAAAATCCTCAATATCGCTGTCAGGGTTACTCTGGCAACTTAAGCATGATAAAGTTGGATATTCGATGGTTTGGAATATAGTCTCAAAAGGGATTCCTTTTAATTCCTCTTCTGAGATTTGTGACCTCTGCGCGGAGGAGATATTCTTTATATTAAAATCTAAAAATTCCCTTAATTTACGAACCAATTTATTCAGCTGTTGCAGACATAGATTGAACTCAACATTTAAATATAAATATAAATTTAAAATGTAGTATAAAATGTAGTATATTTACTTAAGGTATTTGACTATTTATGATACTTGGCGATAAATCTTTCGATTCCTTCAATTTTTTTTAAAACCTTTCTGCATGAATATATAATTAATGAGATTAAATAAACTACCCTATAATTGGCGTTGTTCCCAATCTTTTGAATAAATTTTTAAGCTGGATAAACTTCTATAATAAATATAAGAGCATTTGTAGAATAAGTTTTGAATGATTTCTGCTAAATAAGGCTTGGTGAACAATTTTGGTTTTGTTTGCTTTTGGCTCTGATTCTATGACCGATATGCGTGGCATACTATGTTCTCTTGCGTCCCTAGATACTCTGTGGAGTTACGAAGATATTCTTGGCGTTTTTAATTTTAATATTGATATCTGTTGTCTACTCTATGCTTGATCGATGATCATGCAAGTGAGGCTGGAATGTTATTTTAAATGTTAATGTATATCTTATATGTTTTGTGTCTATATATATGTATATATGTATGTAAATGTATGTAGGGTGGAATCTTTTCTAACGCATTGAAGTTTTTCATGAAATATAAGAATCAGTGCAGCGTATCACGTAGGTT
>OZ024740.1:146712579-146720079 GCA_964016885.1 Eledone cirrhosa | reverse complement strand
ATGAATGTGAGTGAGTCTAAACAAACGAAAGCAATAAGTAAAATAGCGAGGGAAAAATAAGAAATGAATGAATTATCTAGTAATTACCATCCCAATAATTAGTGTAACACTTGTTCTATTTTTCAGCGATTTTCACACCTGCTTTCAAATGATCTTCATATCTGCACAGCACAGTCAGAAACCGTCGAGTTAACGTCTTATATTTGTTATCTATAGTTATATTGGAAATGAGAACTGTGCTAAGTAGAATCAAATAGTTATGTTAAGCAATTCAGTGAAGCCTAGGGAAATAACCACGAGTGTTATTTATTAACTATTTCAATAGTTTTGTTCCAGCTAATATACATTCTATGTGGTGAATTGTCAGAGTCGATAGACCATCGGATAGAATGTTTTTCTGGTATCCGTTCCGGTTCTCACGATCTGAGTTCAAATCCTATTGAGTTCAACTTTGCCTTTCATCCTTTCGAGGTGGATAAAGGAAAGTACTAGTCCAATACTGGGTCGATTCTCCTCCCCCCCCCCCCCTCCCGTCTCTCTCTCTCTCTCTCTCTCTCTCTCTCTCTCTCTCTCTGAAAGATATCTGCTGTGTTCAGACATGGAGAGGGGATAGGTTCCACCAAATTTAAAATACTCAACATACTGTATGTCACTATGGTGCTCTTACGACTCCAACAGGAGTTAAGAACCCATACATACATTCAATGACATAAGTATGGACTGTTTGTGGGTTAAACAACCCCAAATATGGTGACTATCTGGGGTTAAACAACAATTATTCGAGTATTTATGTAGAATTTCTATGTAGGGAGTGATACAACGTGAATTTTTCCCTTCTCAGTTATGAAGTTCGCTTCGTAATTATGTGGTTTCTGGTTCAATCTCACTGCATAGAACCTTAGTCAAGTCTCGAGGCGATCAAAGCCTTGAATGTGGAATTTAATTAAGGGAAGCCTATCGGTGAGACTGTTCTCGTTCTTAGATAGTAGACTTAATACATAACCCAATTTAATACTACTGTGTACTTTTAGCAGAGTACACACAGTTACAAGCATTTGGACCAAGTCTGGGGATATTTTCCTTTTTTCTTCTTACTAGTTTTGATTGCCCTAAAATAGTCTGTGTGCTGCCCTTTTCCTCCGCTAACGTAGAAGCAAATATTTACGAGTTAACAACTGATCGATCATAGTTTTAAGATCAAGTAGTATTAGAGCTCTGATAGTATCCTATCCAAGAACTGGGGCGCTTTTCGTCTGTTTCAGCTTATGAAAAATATACTGTTTTGACCCTCTAATTTCATCTGTAGCGAAATCTGTCCGCGCCTTGAACCTTGAGTGACACCTAAAGGTCAAATTCTAGGTCAACACCCTTTTGGTTGATGTGTTGACTATCCTCTCAAGGTGGGAGACAGGAAGCGACAGCTATATATAGAGCCTGTAACATCCTACATCAGAGAGATACATCGGAGCATTACACCTATAACAAGCTATTTAAGGATTCACCACTATCAACAGACCCGTGAGGCCTACAGATACACACAGAGAGATTTGAGCCCTACTACTACAGACCATGTACAAGCCACAGTGGTCTACAACCAATTACAAACCATTCAGAGGTATACATACCATAACTCTCTCTTACTCACTACGGTCTCAGAATTACTACCATGGACTCCAAATAACAACAACAACATTATCTGTTTGCTCGCTGTTTTCACATCAAAAGCATTGTCAACCTTAACAACTCTTGGTAACTGTTTTTATGTACTTTTTAATTGATTCACGTGAAGTAAACCATATATAACCAAATCCTTTATTCCTTATATTCTCATTATTACATTTATACTTATTATTATACTTGTTATAATCATATCTAAATAACCACATATAACCATTTAATAATTTCCTATAATACTCTTCGTTAAACATCTGCCCCAGGGATGAACACACGTAAAATACATGAAAATATTCCATTTCGGACCGAAATGGTACGCCGTTTATTTGAAAATAGTCCACCATTCATAAGAAAATATTTCATCGCTTCATTAGCAAATAGTTCACCGTTTATATGTAAATAGTGCATCGTTTGTACAGAAATAGTCCATCGCTTATATAAAACTAGTCCACTGTTGGGTCAGACATATTGCACCATTTGTACAGAAATAGTCCACTGTTTATATATATTGACCACATAGATTCGAGCCGACGAGAAAACCTTTTCATGGCAGATCGATCAGCTAAAAATAGCAGCAATATTTCCTTCAAATCACACCTCACCATTTAAAAAAAAGTAAGTGATACGTTAATGTAGGCTTACAAATTGTTAAAAAAAGCGAGTGGCGAAATCTGCTCGATCAGGGTTGACCGATAAAAACAATGACATAGTTTTATTAAACTGGACAATGCTAGATTTTGCTTTCTACGTCCATTAATCTAATGAAGTTAAAGTACGTTTATGTGTTGTACAATTATATCGGCTTTTCTTTGTATTCACCGACAGTATCGACACGAGAAAATAGAACATTGATCAATAATTAAAACTATGATTTTCAATAGCTCTTTATACTTGGCAGCGCAAAAATTAATTGATTCCTTCTTATAAAACGTATCGATACATATATATATATATATATGTGTGAGAAAGAGAGAGAGAGAGTGTGTGTGGGGGTGTGGTGTGGGGGGGGTGCGTATGTGTGAATGTGTATATATATATATACATGTATATATATATAGACACTATTTTATTTTGCAAAACATGCACACACATACATACACTATATCCCTCTAACACAGGAAAATAGTTGCGCACACTGCGCTTTGAAAATCGGGTAAAATACCACTGTAGGCGGAAAAAGTGGCAGCTGCTGGCCATTTTCTATGTGTATTTTACCTGATTGTCTAAGCTGTGTTCACAGCTACTTTCTTTCCTGCGTTCAAGATGTTTTACATCTCTCTCTATATATATATGTATATTTATTAATTAATTATCTAATAAATATTTATTTCTTTGTCGGAATGAAACCGCGGTATAAGCACGAATTTGTAGGTGAAATTTTATTTTTTAGTTTTAAATGTATTTTTTACTTGCAAAGCTTTCTTTTAACATACTGTAAATTTATACATTTAAATATAATTTTGGAAAAATGAAGCTCTACATTTATAGTTTTTAGCCTATATAGTATTTGAGATATTTAAGGTGTAATATGACTGAAATAGTTTTATTTTAATCTATTCTTATATTATTGCTACTCCCTTTTATTAATTTAAATTAATCTAGGTAGAGTTCTTTTTATTTAGATATTTTTTATGGGTCTATTTCTCGCTTCCTTTTTAACCTCTGGCTTTTGACGTCAGACCTACTGTTTTAAAGCTAAAAGTACATGGAATTTTGTATATAATATTAGTGCATCTTTTTGCTGGGAGATGGTTTTTGTTGTCTAGACATGTAACAACACAAGGTATTTCACTTGCATGTTCCTGTAAAAGCCTTAAGGCATGTTTTAAGACATTTCTCACTGGTGAGTTTTCGGTGTCTTAATTTATTAATTAATTATTTTAATTAATATCTATTTCTTTACTGGAACGAAACCACAGTATAAGTTAAGACATGGGAGGACCTTCAGATCAGCAAATAAAGTATTCTGGTAGACCATCCACCGACTTTGTAATATGAAGACCCTTTCCACACCTTGTATCAGGAACGTGTCTCGCGTTCTCTCTTCAGAGAGGTGCATCCTCGCGAAGTGAAGAGAATACTATATATACATTTTTTTCAGATAACTATATTTTTTACTCATGAAAATATATAACAATTTTGATGCTCAAATTAGTCCTTGGAATATATTACTAATATTTATATTTACTCCATCGGAAAAGGAACGGGAAATAACGTAAAACATCCAGTCTAACTCGCAGTTGTTTGTATTATTTATTTTGCTTTTACCTTATACTAAGGTTAATAATTTATTGAGCTATTAAATTAATATTCTCAACTGTTTTTTTTCCCAATAACTGTAATCTCAGGTATCATATTGGACAATTACTTCAAGAGCGATTCAACTCACAAACATTTGTTATAAGTCTTAATGTCGAAGGCGCTTATTCACTGAACCACTGTTCTACTTGCCAGAAAGTTCCAATGAAACAAACCCAAAGTAAATGATTCAATACTTCGAGAGCTTTCATTTCTTTTCATTGCATTTGAAGAGAAAATATTAAGACTCCGATCGCCAACTGCTCATTATTCTGCATATAAGCTTATGAAGTTCATTAAATAAACGGTGGAATTGCCACAAAAGAAAGTTATCAAATCGAGTCTGGACTAGGCTACATGATGGCACCTATTTTCTGTATGATGCATGTGAAGAAAAAGATAAGAGGTGAGAGAGGGAGAGAGAGAGAAAAAAAGAAAGAGAAAGAGAGAGAGAAATTAACTTCAAATCTTATTGATTCAAATTTCGAAATAGATTCATGTCAAACTGGGGGTCAATGACTCAAAAATTACTGAACTCAATATTTTGAACTCAAAATTTACTTAACTCACTAACTCGATAAATAATTAACTCAATAAATAAGGACTCAATAAATCTATGCATACCCCCCCCCCCCCACACACACACACACACAAAGACGTTGGTTAACTGAGGTAAAGTATTCTTTGTGAGACGTAAAAAAATGACAAATTTGTTCATACATGTAAAAACAGGAATTCATACATAACAATTATCATATATACACATGCATGTGAAAAGTAGAGCGTGTGTTTGCTTTAAATTTAACATATCACTGTAAAGCTTCTTCGCATTTTTTCTTTGCTTTTGTTTTGTTTATTTTTGTTGTTGTTTTTGTTTGTTTGTTTCCACACTTTTTTTTATCTGCCTTGTCTAGCTTTCTGTGATTACATCCCCCCACACACACACTCCCTCTCTCTATCACTCTCTCTCTCTTCCGCTCATTCACACCACATTGTTATCTTCTTTTCCCAAAGAAGAGAACAGATATATATTTTTTTATATTATATATATATTTATATATAAATTGACACATCGTTATTTTCTCATAGGAAAAAAAATTGAAATCAAAAGCCATTTCCATTTGATCAAAGAACAAAGTAAATCAATGTTATAGATAACAATACAAACTAAAATCTGAAATGAATAAATCATATTTAGTGTATATGAGTGCACACACACACACACACATATATATATATATATATATATATATATATATATATATATATATATATATATATATATATATATATATATATATATATATATATATATATATATATATATACATATATACAAACATACATACATACGTACGTACTCTCCACAAAACATGCACATTGGCACACGACAATACACACATATATATATGTGTATGCGTATATATATGTATGTTTGCGTATATATATATATATATTCATACACTTACATAAATACACATTTACACATACTACACACGCATTAAACTTAAAAGTTGGGTTGACTTTCAAAGAAGGAATTGGTCTGAGTTTGTTAAGAATCGCCCACAAATAGTTAAATGAGAACTTTCTGTGTGCTATAAAGAATGGACGGAATTTATGCCACGTGGGAGCAGTCACGAACGATTACTGTCTGCAAGAAGATCATTATAGCCTGATAAATAATAGAAAATTAATACGTCTCAGTTTATGTTGCCATTCTTCTACATTCTCTTTCTCCGTCTCTTCCTTCATTCTCTCTTGACTCGAGCACATATATGCATGGTTGTGCATGCGACGGTCTGCATATATGAACATGGTTTTATATTATTACATGGGACTATATGAGTGTGATTAAATGAAGAAGATAAACATTCAGAAGGGCAACACAAAAAAATAGACACAATCTCACATCTAGAGATATAAGGGTCGCAGAAGCCATTGATGCAATCAGGAAAAGCATCAACATACGATATTAATCTACAAAATGTATCAAGCATGCATCATGTCAACTCTCTTGTATGCCAGCAAGATTTGCGAGAGCTGACTGGGATATATAAGAAGACTTATATCTTTCAATCAAAATGTCATTGAACAAAACGTAACATAATGTAAACATCTTTATAATATCTTCTTCTTCACCCACTTATTCCTGAGAGGTTCGTGGGGACGGAGTCCTCAAACACACCTTCCAGCGGGTTCTGTCAGAAGCAATCGTCTCTAACTGATTCGGCTAGATCCCCAAGCGAAACTAGCCAAGCTCATGGATGTTATCCAATATCTTGCTCAGGGTCTACCCTGGATCTCCTACTTGTTGGTTTTTCCCGTAAAATCTGTTCAGCAATTCTTTCCTGAGACATTCTAACCTCATGCCCGCAGTATCAGACCTGTGATCTCTCAATTCAGAGAAGTAGCATCTCTACCTGCTGTGACTCTCTGATCTCCGAGCTACGCAGTCTATCGAGTCACGTTATTCCAAAGACCCTTCAAGGAACACCATTTCAGCCGCTTGTATTCGTGATCGCATTCTTTCGGTCATTATCCAAGATTCATGACCATAGGTAAGGGTTGGCACGAATACCTAATTAAAGATAGCGAGTTTGGCTTTTACACCTACTTCCCTTCTTCTGGTTACCGAATGCTGAAGCTGGTACATTACTGCACCAGCTCCTGTAATTCTTGTATTTAATTCAGCCTCTTGACTTCCATCACTCGTGAACACGGCCCCGAGATACTTGAACTTCTCCAGCTGCTTCAGTAGAACTCCATTCACATGTAGAGTGAACTGCGCAGGCTTCCTTGAAAAGACAAGTGTCTCAGTTTTTGCATCTCTGATTTTCATTCCTGCTATGCAGCACTCAGCATCAAACCTATCAAGTGAAAGTCGGAAATCACTTTCTGTCAAGTTAAGTAACTCCATGTCGTCTGCAAATTCCAGTCGACTGATTTTACACACGCCAGTCGTGATACCACTACCAAGCCGGCTGCGCATGTTAATCCTGTTCATAAAAATAATGAACAGGAGAGGTGAGAGTGTGCACCCTTGGCCTAGTCTGACTCCCACAATGAATGGTTTTGATTAAGCACGATTTATTTTATCACAAATACTCGGCCATTGGTATAGAGACACCAGGGCAACAAGAAGTTGATCATCGATCCTATACTTCTGCACAACCTTCCACAGCAGGTCATATGCCTTTTCAAGGTCTACAAAACAAGAAAACAACTCTTGGCAATACTCCCACTATTCCTCGAATACCTGCTGCAGAGTGAATATTTGGTCGGTTGTGCTGTGTCCAGGGTAAAAACTGCACTGTTCATCAGCTAGCTTGGACTCAACTATCTCTCTGCATCTCTTGGCATCTCTTGGCATAGACTTTACCGGGTAGGCTTAACAATGAGATTAGAACAATCACGTCTGTCTCCCTTTGTGAGATGCAAGTCACCCGGCACACAAGAGTCAGCTACAGAATACCTTCTCTATTTAAGGCATTTTACATCTCAGGCCGTATTTCATCTTCTCCGGCGTGA
>OZ024740.1:146690079-146692579 GCA_964016885.1 Eledone cirrhosa | reverse complement strand
CGGATGGACCGCGCGATTTCGAACGACTCCGAGAGGTAGCCGTTCACCTTGACCCTAGAGCAGATGCGGCTGCTGTGCATGGCATTGATCCAGCCCCTGAAAACGGGTCCGAAGCCTACTGCCGCTAGCACCGCATCCAGGTAACCATGGTCGACCCTATCGAATGCCTTAGATTAATCCAAGTTGATCAGGGCCCCACCAAAGCCGGGTTCGTTCCCAACCCTCTCTATGATGTATCGCATGAGGTGGAGGTTGTCGTGGATGGACCTGGACGGGATAGCACATGTCTGCACATCTCCCACCAGGTTGCCCACGACAAGCGCCAACCTCTTTGCTAGCACCTTGGCCAAAATCTGTAACTCTGTATTTAGCAGAGTTATGGGCCTGAAGTTATTTATATCGTCCCCCTTGTTCTCGTCCTTCCTCACTAGCGTGACTACGCCCTTGGTCACAGCACAGGGAATTCTCCCGTTCTGTTGCCAGTTGCAGTAGACCGCCTCGAGGAGATCGGGGAACAAGTCCGGCATAGCTAGATATAGTTCGTATGGAAGACCATCGAGACCCGGGGATTTGCGTTTGCCGCATTGGCTCAGCACGTCCTCTATCTCAGCGGCTGAAATCGGCTCCTCGCAGGACTTCGCCTCCCTGTCCGAGAGACGCGGCAGGCCGTCGAGGTATGGACCGAAGTCCACATCCCCAACCGGCCCCCCGCCCCTTCCGAACAATCAGTCAAAGTGCTTTTGAAAAGCCTCGCACATCTGCTTAGGTTCAAGGATCACCCGTCCATCCTGGTCTCGCAAAGACCGGATAGTGGATTTGCTCCCTCTTTTGGCTTCTGTCACGCGGGCCCAGCTAACAGCTTTGGTCCCCTCGTTTCCCAGAGCACGTATTTTGCTTCGGACGATGCAGCCTTCGTGTTTCGCGTCGAAGAACTGGCCCAGGGCGTTTCTCGACGCTAGCACTCTGGCCACGTCGCCGCTTCTAATTGCCTCTTCTACACTATCTACCAACTCCCTTTCCTTCCTATTTCTATTTGAGGCTAACTCCTTACTAAATTCTATAGAGACTACTCTAATCTCTCTTTTGAGAGATCCCCACCACCTGCTGTTGACGATGGCGCCCGTCAACCGCTCCTTAACTAAAGTGCTAATCCGGTCCCTGTAAGCCTTACTTGCCGGTAAGGACAAGTTGAGCTTCCAGTAACCGGGTCCCTGTCTATGAGTTCTGTCAAGGTTGATCATGCAGGTCACTAACTTGTGGTCTGAATAGCCAACCATGCGCATTTTTGGACAACTTAAAAAGTCCTTATCCTTAATTCTAACTAAGAACCTATCTATGTACGACCTAGATGATCCGCTACGATTTGCCCAAGTCCAGGTTGGCGCAGTCGGAAAATCTAGTCGATATCTATCGGCCAGGTCAAATCGACCGATTAACCCTTTGAGACTATTACACCCCTCTCTATCGGGACAGGCCCCTACGTAGTCCCAGCGTGCATCTAGGATACCATTCCAGTCCCCCACTAATAGCAAGGAGCGGGACGTCCCTAGAAAAGTCTCCAGACGATGGAAGAAGTCCGGCCGCATTGACCCGAAAGGGCCGTAGGCGGCTACCAACCTAAACGCTCCGCCTTTACCACTGCCAAGGTCCAGAACCACTAGTCAACCCTCCGGGTCCAAATGTACCATCTGTGTTGCGAGACCCAGATGTTTTTGCAGCAGAACGACAACTCTACCCCCACCTCCGGGCTGACAGAGAGATGCGTGCATCTCAAAGTCATCAAAGGTGGGGGCCAGCTGTCGCACGTTGCTGATCCGGGCCTCGCAAATAACCATCACATCTATACGTTGTGACCTGAGGTCATTTAGAAGCATTGCTTGCTTCCAAGTTGAGCCCAGGCCACGCGCATTCAAACAGCCTACTCTTAGCATAGCCATGTTGGTGGTGAAGAGAAAAGGCACTTACCTCTCTGCGTCCCGGGTATCGGGCTGCACAATTTCCATTAGGGTGGGGGATGGGTTGTTGGGTGGGGTGGTGGTTTGTGGAAGTGTAGGGGCATCAGTGTGTTGTGTGGTTGGGGAGTTTGGAGTTGTGTGGGTGTTTGGGGAGGGGGTGGGGTAGTTTTTTAGGAGGACGCGGTTAATGGGCCCGACGCAGGGGGGACCCACGTCCTCTTTAAAATTGTTTTTTAAAGTTTTATAGGTGTCCTGTGGGGCCTTAATCATTTTGAGGTGGGGGAAATCCCCTGCCTGGGTGAAGTTAGGCCCTTGTGTTTTTATTAGATTGTTGTTGTACACAATGTTTAACAGTTTTTTTGTTTCTTGTGTTTATGTATGTGTATGCATGTTTTTGTTTTTGTGTGGTATTTTTTGTTTGCTGTTGTTGTGAGCTCTTTTGTGTTGGTATCAGTGTTATGTTTTGGGGAGGGGTTGTTTTCATTTGTGTGTCTGAGGTGTGTTTTCTTTTTTTTCTTTTGATTGTGTGGAAGTGCTCCTCCTCG
>OZ024740.1:146684362-146686862 GCA_964016885.1 Eledone cirrhosa | reverse complement strand
AATAATAGTTTCTTGATTTAGAGTTGGATTATGAACATTTAGCGAAGTTGTGTTTGACGTTGTATTTGGGTTTACAGAAGTTAGCCTAGGGTTTACAATGACGTCGGGAGTACTATTACTGTTATTATGAAATTCAATGTTGGAAGGAAGAGATTTAGTATTTAGTATTTTATTGTTGTGTTTAGAGATAATGTTGGAAATATTGGAGGATGTAGAATAAGAAAATTTGATGGTGTGTTTGTTAAATATTTTACTATAGATATGTGAGGGAGGGAAGCATTTATTTAAGGCACTAAAAAATAATTTAGGAATATTGTTATTAATAGAGATGGAGAAAGGAGCATTATACCAGATTATGTTTTTGTATCTAGGTCTTTTATTAGAGTTATTGGAATGATCATGATTAATTATTCTACTGTAAGTTTTTCTAGAATTTGTTTCTTTACTAAATTTGATTTTATCTGGATAACCGGCTTTAGAAAGTGCGTTATTATAGTAATTGGCGTTAGCATCAAAGATGTTTTTATTAGAAGATATGTTAGATATTCTTTTTCCAATATTACTAACTATAGCATTCTTGATATTGGTAGGATGGTTAGATTTAAAGTTAACATAATTTAGGTTCTCATTGTTTTTATGGTAAGGGTAATATAGGCCAGTGTCAAGATTAAGAGATACATCCAAGAAATTAGCTAGTTTGATACTATTATCAAATTCAATTTTTAGGTTATGTTGGTTAAAGAGATTACGTATATTGTTCTTAATAATATTAAGGTTAACTATATTGCAATTTAGGATAGTAAAGAGTCCATCGTCACGATAAATTCCACCGCGAAGTTGAGGAATTTTCCGACTCAAAGAGTTCAAAATAAAGATACCAATTAAATCAGTCAATTGGGATGAATCGGATGCTCCCATTGTGATGTCGAAGTTGTTAGAGGTATCGGCTCTGGTCCAATATTCGTTGTTGAACTCTAGGATGGTTTTACGTGCGGTGAGGATGATGTGAAGTTCATCTGTGGTGATGTCAGAATATTTAAGTGCGAAAGATAGAGCATTATTGAGAAGTGAAGGCGAAATGGAGGAATAGTAGCTGGCAATATCAAATTGAATAAATTTTAGTTTGTTTTTATTATCCAATTTGTTGAACCAGCCAATCACTTCAGAAGTACCAAACCATAAATTTAGGTTCAAAGAAGAGCAATTAGAACTAACCTGTGGGATAATTCTATCCAGGATGGCTTTACTAACAACCCCAGATCAGATTTAGAGGGGGCGATTAATCTAACAGGTAGTTCAGTGCGAAAATTGTTTTTGTGATCCTTGAGATTTATCCTCGGAGTTCTTGGGAGGAATGGTTCGGTCTTTTTTTCAATGCCAAGTTTTGACATAATCTCAGAGGCTTCAAGGTTTATGTATTCTAAATTTTCATGGTTGGTTTTACGATACTTTTTCCTAAGTTCCTTTAGGATAAGGTTGTTATAATTATCCTTGGAAATTCCATATAAGTTATTGGTTTTGTCAGAGTGGACTAAAACATTTTTTTAGGAATTTAGGTTAGAAATTGTGTTCTTGAGATTTACAAGGTGCTCTTGTCCTTTGTAAGGGTATCTCTTGAATTTAAGATTTTTTATTATTTTAGTTAATTCTTCCTCGAATTGTACTAGATTTTTGTTGGAAGGAGGATTTCGTCTAGAATTAAATAGATGATCGAGGAAGTTATGTTCTTTGGTATAGAAGTTCCCTTTTAGGCGCTGGTCATAGAAATAGGCTGTCCATCTAAGTCTTCTTACGAAGGAGTCAGTTTTTTCAATAAGAATAATATAATATATATATATATTATATATATTATATATATATGAGAGTATTGAAGTTTGCTTGAAGCATTGTGGAACAATAAGTAAATATCTTTAAGTCGTTTGGAAGCCTCGACAATGCAAATGGGTAAATCTCCGGGTAACATGGTCCGGTGGTGGAGAGAGAGATGTAAGTGGGTGTACGTTGAGATGCGTGGTGTGTATAAGATGTGTGAGATGTGTAGAATGTAGGGAAGAGTATAAAGGATAAAATTAAAATAACAACACAAGAGAGAGTTACCTTGGGAGAGATTTAATAGTCCCTATATATTTCGGATTCACATCCATCAACTGGGGTTTTTTTCCGGGGTGGGGGAAGAGGTTGTCTGTCGGACAAGTCCGGAACGCGTCCTTTGCTGTTTGTTGTTTTGAATATCTGAGGTATTCGGCAGAGCGCGCGTGCGCGTTAAATGGGGTCGCTCGTACAGAGGTCAGCGGCCGAATGAGGGAGTGGGATAGCGCTAGCTGTCAGTCCATTCTCTGCCTGTTTGTCAAAGGTTACTGTGTGTGTGTGCGCGTGTGTTGTTGTCTCGCTTGAGTGTGTGTGTGTGTGTGTGTTGTTGCCTTGTTCCTCTGTATTGGCAGTGTAGTATGTTCGTATGGTGGAATGCTACTGTGTGTGTGCGTGTGTGTGTGTAGTTGTC
>OZ024740.1:146654362-146671862 GCA_964016885.1 Eledone cirrhosa | reverse complement strand
TCTATACATGAGGGTCTTTGGAACGGGTATGTCTTGCTAATAAGTGTTTTTACGGAGGTACCTGGTCTTTCTACTATCTTAATATTGAGTTTATGTTTATTTAGGGCCCTTCTAAATTTGTAGGCTAGTTCGCCTCTAGGGGTTGTATTGATGAACATTACACTCTGGTATTTATTGCTATCATACCATGAGTTTATTCTATTGGCCTTGTTCCTAGTTCTTTCTATTCTATTCCAAAATTTGCTCCTATACAAGGGGCAGGTCCCATTTATGTCATTATTTACCATTTTTTCCCATTTGGTTCTGGCTCCTCTATACACTCTGATTCTATCTCTCTGATTGTAGCCAGAGAACTGCATACGGTGGATGAAGTGTTGTATGTGTCTCTCTAGTTCTTCGGGGTTGCACATGCGGGACACATTTCTCATCACCCGTACCAAATCCGCAATCAGTATGTTGATTTTGGTATGTCATGGGTTTGGCATAATGGGAATGGAGGATTTGTTTTTGGTTGTTAATGGTATCTAACCAGAGCTCTGTGTCTAGTACAGGTAATCGATGGTTGGGGTGTCTACTTGGGTAGTCTATAGTAACTCTAATGCTCTGGTGGATGGAGTTTGCTATTTGCTGGATGCTTTCCATTGTGTTTTTCTCTAGTTCCTGACTGTTCATTAGTGGGGGTGTCTTAACTACGATGTTTATATCATCTACGTAGCGGGAGTACATAATCAGGGTTAAGCTGTCTTCTAATTGTTCTTTAAGTTTTTGTTTAAGTCTACTGTCCCACCATACCATGAATAAGTTAGCTATGTCGCCTGCAATGCTAACACCGCATGTGCAATCATTTTCTTCAGTTCATCGTGGTATGATAGCAATAAATACCAGAGTGTAATGTTCATCAATACAACCCCTAGAGGCGAACTAGCCTACAAATTTAGAAGGGCCCTAAATAAACATAAACTCAATATTAAGATAGTAGAAAGACCAGGTACCTCCGTAAAAACACTTATTAGCAAGACATACCCGTTCCAAAGACCCTCATGTATAGATAAGAAATGTATAACCTGTAAAATAAGCCCCCATATTAACTGTAAAACTAGAAATGTAGTGTATAGCATAAGATGTACTGAAGGACAATGTAGAAACAAAAATATAGTGTACATAGGTGAGACAGCTCGTAGTATAGGGGAACGAATAAATGAACACTAGCGAGACCTTCAAGATAATAAAGAATCATCTGTGCTCTACCAACATGCTAAGATAGAACACAGGGGTAGATTAGAGAACATAGAAATAAAAATAGAATCCACACACAGAAAAGATGCAATGTTTAGGCAAATTACAGAGGCAGTAAGCATAAAAGAATTACAACCAAAATTAAATAGAAAATATGAGTGGAACAGCAACATCACAACTTACAATTAAGGACAAAATGAAAACACACACAGGACAAAATGAAAACACACACACACATAGAACAAACAACTTACAATTAAGGACAAAATGAAAACACACACAGAACAAAATGAAAACACACACACACATAGAACAAACAACCAACCAACAATAAATAAATAAACAAATAGATAAATGAACACAAACACACACAGACACCCGGATGTGGCACATGCGAAAACCGAGCACACAACACACACACAGAAACAAAATGGCGTAGGATAGAAGAAAGGAAAGGCACAGAAACAAAGAAAGGAATCCCCAGTCACTGAAGAGGTCACAGAGTGTGTGACGAAAGGACTATGACTATATATAAACAACTATCTGGTTGTGGAACCAACCAACCAACCAGAAATTTATAAGTTTGTAGATTTGTAAATTTATAAATTTATAAATATATAATAAATTGAAGTGAAAGCAACTGGTGCGTGTGTTTCTCATTGGCAACATGACCCTCCCAAAGTATAACAATATATATATATATATATACATATATATATATATATATATATATATATATATATATATATATATATATATATATATATATATATATATATATATATATATATATATATATATACATATATATATATATACATATATATATATATATACATATATATATATATACATGGGCGGAAAAGAACAACACGTTACTGAACGAAGACAAATTCCAACTGATCCACTTTGGAAAAGAGGATGCTCTGAAACTCCCGTACTCCCTTCCCTCCGGTGAAACTCTCGTGGCATCTAACAACATCAGAGACTTGGGAGTAACCGTGGACAGCAACATAATCTGGGCCACGCATATAAGCAGCAAAGTTGACATGGCCCGCAGAATGTGTTTCTGGATCCTCAGAACCTTCCAGTCGAGAGATTCCCACACCATTATCCTTCTCTTCTCTTCTCGACCACAACTTGAATACTGTTGTCCACTGTGGTCTCCCCACACGAAACAAAGTATCATGAAACTTGAAGCTCCCCAAAGGGCAATCACGAAAAAGATAGATGGCATGTCAGACCTTGACTACTGGGATCGACTAGAAAAGCTGAAACTTTACTCACTCCAACGTCGCCGTGAGCGTTATATTATCTGCATGATGTGGAAAATGTTTCATCAGCACTGCCCAAATGATGTTGGCATCACCTTCAAAATACACCCAAGGCTTGGGCCCCGTGCTATCCGTCCCAAACAAAAATCTAAATCGCAAAACATAACAACAATACGGCACAATTATCTCACCTCAATTGGCCCTGCTCTCTTCAACATCACACCAGGACACGTCAAAACAGAAACTGACCACACAAAATTCAAGAAGTCTTTGGACAAATTCCTCCAAGTAATCCCGGACAAACCACCCACACCCGGATATGTCTCCGCAAACAGTAATTCTCTTCTCGAATGGGCCATGGTGCCCAAATCCTGAGTTGAAAGACTTCGCCAGGTGGTGCTATTAAGTTAGACATGGCCTGGGCCAATACTGGCCAAAACATTATTCAAAGTTATATATAAGAGAGTATTGACGTTTGCTTGAAGCATTGTGGAATAATAGGTAAATATCTTTGAGTCGTTTGGAAGCCTCGACAATACAAATGGGTAAATCTCCGGGTAACAAGATCCGGTGATCGGGAGAGAGCTTTAAGTGGGTGTACGTTGAGATGCGTGGTGTGTATAAGACGTGTAGAAGAATGAAGGAAAGAGTATAAAGGATAAAATAAAAATAAGAACACGAGAGAGAGTTACCTTGGGAGAGTTTTAATTGTCCCTATATATTTCGGATTCACATCCATCAACTGGGGTTTTTTTCAGGGGTGGGGGAAAGGTTGTCTGTCGGAAAGGTGCGAAACGCGTCCTCCGCTGTTTGTTGTTTTGAATATCTGAGGTATTCAGCAGAGCGCGCGTGCGCGTGAAATGGGGTCGGTCGGGCAGAGGTCAGCGGCCGAATGTGGGAGTGGGGTGGTGCTAGCTATCAGTCCATTCTCTGCCTGTTTGTTAAGTGTTACTGTGTGTGTGTGTGCGTGTGTTGTTGTCTCGCTTGAGTGTGTGTGTGTGTGTTGTTGCCTTGTTCCTCTGTATTGGCAGTGTAGTATGTTCGTATGGTGGAATGCTACTGTGTGTGTGCGTGTGCGTGTGTAGTTGTCTCGTTTGTGTGTGTGTGTGCGTGTGTTGCTGCATCGTTTGTTAACTTAAACCAGCCACCTCATTTTGCTTCTCTCGGATCGATTGTTTATTTGCGGTGCAAGGCGTTTGATAAAAAGCGCCTCCTTGATACGTAACGTGCCGACGTTTCTTTCAGTCGCTAGAATTGTGACAATGGGCCTTCCGTCTTTGTTTCCGCATTTGTCTATGTGTTTCCGGAAAGGCGAGGCCCTGGTTTTAGTGTGTTCCTTGATCCGGATGTGCAAAGGTCGGATTGTGCTACCTATATAGTATTGGTTGCACCTGTCACATTCTATCTTATACACGACGTATGTGCGTAGGCAACAGTTCGCATTGCGTATCGGGCAGTCTCTGAGGGAGCACGCGTCAGTAGATTTCCCGGGTTTCCTGGAGAGGCATCTTCGCAGGGAGGGGCCCGAGTGGGCCAGCTGGATGTCGAGGCCCTCCCTCCGTATAGCCTTGCGGATAGCGTTGGTGGTATTCTCGCCCAGGTGTGGCATTTTAAGGAAGCACTTGCCTTGGGTGCCTCTCTGTCTCTTGTGTCTGGTGTCTCCTATTCTGTCTGTGATCGAGGTAGGGTACCCGTTCGTCTCCAGCACCTCGAGGAATCGCTTGGTATGAGTGACACCACTCGCGGGATCGCTGCATCTGTTTTTGATTCGTGCGATCTCGTTCGTGATGTATCCTCTTTTGGCACTGTTAGGGAGGGCGGACTTGTAGTGAACGAACAGGTCCCTGCAGGCTGCCTTTTGGTAGAAGTTGCAGTGGATCCTTCCCTGTTCCGTGATGTTGATTCGGAAGTCGAAAAGGGCAAGTGACCCGTCTTCGTTGGGGTATTCAACACTGAAGTCAATGTTCTCGTCCGTGTTGTTGAACGTCTCATAGATTCTGGTCGCCGTGTCTTGGGAAGATGTAAGGATGAGGATATCGTCCAGGTACCTTGAGAAAAAGGCGACGGCGTTGGGGTGGCAGGCGTTGAGTGCCTTGCGCTCGAGGTTGTCCATGTAAGAGATCGCTAGCGCACCCGACAGGCTTGATCCCATGGGCAATCCCGAGGTTTGTTGGTATGTTTGGTCAAGGAATCCGAAGTAGGTGTTGTCGACGACGATGGATAGGAGTTGGTGGATGTCAGTGGTGGTGAGCCCGAAGCAGTGTAGGTCGGTGGATTGGACGCGTTCCATCAGTATATTGACGGCCGGGAGTGCCGGGACCGAGGTGTAGAGAGCGACTACATCAAGGCTGAAGGCATATCTGTTATTCCTTCTGGTGTCGGGATCCATTTGATGCAGGCGCTTCACACCTCCTCGGAGCTGTTAACGTGTCCCGGCAAGGTGTCTAAGATGGGTTTGAGTATTCTGGCTAGGAAAATATATATACATATGAAAAAGTTTGTCCTCATCAGTGGCCATCCAACCGTCGTAGGCATTTCGTCGCATTAAAGGCCATATATATACATATATATATATTACATATATACATATATATATATATATATATATATATATATATATATATATATATATATATATATATATATATATATATATATATATATATACACATGTCTGTGGATTGCTCAGTCACGTACACCTCTATTTCACGAGCACGTTGTTCCGTTAATCGTACAGCTGGACCACCAGTGTTCTTTACATCATATTAATCTATAAACAGGTAGTATGTAGCAGTAATAACAGTATAATAAGGATTAAATGTCTTGTGTTTAGTCTCTTTATGTTCTGGGTTTAAATCCCACGGGATCGTCAGGGATCGATAAAATAAATTAGTTAATTTATTGCATGTATCTTCCTCGGGTCTTTTGTAGATATCAATATTAGATATCAATATTGCATCACAATAAAATCATTTCCAAAGGTCGGGACTGATTTAAAGGATATGTCAAAGGCGTATTGCTTAATAAAACCGCGAAATTAAAAAAATGACTTTAAAAGTTCCAATAAGAATATGAGGCGATGCTTGACACTGCTTTGATATGGTTGACATGAAAATATATAAATTTTCTTTTATTCAGAAAATCTGTCTATCTATACATATATATAAAACTGTAGTTGTCTGTCTGTGTGTGTGTGTGTGTGTGTTTATGTGTGTGTGTGTGTGTGTGTGTGTGTGTGTGTGTGTGTGTGTGTGTGTGTGTGTGTGTGTGTGTGTGTGTGTGTGTGTGTGTGTGTGTGTGTGTGTGTGTGTGTGTGTGTGTGTGTCCTCTTTTTTTCAAAGTCTATACAATTCCACATTTCTACTCCGATTGACTTAAACTTTCACTTGCGGTCTAAAGATATTAACTGCAGCTTTTATTTTTCAATTTTCTGTTGTTAAAGGCGTTTTTTTCACTAAAACTTAAGCCCTTTTTGTCAGTTACTTCGCCAATTTTGTCTACAATGTTCAAGAGAGACAACACTTTAGTATTTTGAAAGAGTTACCTCTCTTTAAAGACTATATTATCCCTACTTAAACGTACATCCCTTGAAATTGTTAATGGTGACCCCAATAGTAACTCCGAAGCGTTCGGCATCCGATATAACAGTTCGGTTTATATCAGATTGGGTAGATTTTTGTAACCTTAAAAGTATCCAACTAAATTCCTTCATGCTCTCCACCACTGCAGTCCCACATGCTTACTGCTCTGTAACTATTGCTTTCATTGTACCATAGCACAACAAATACATGTTCGGTTTGTCGAATGCCTTTTTACTTGACCCTATCGTCTTGGCTTTCGTGGGTTGAACATTTTATTCTCAGGCACCCAATTAAGTTAAACCCCTGATAATCTACGACGAATTCTTTTTATAAGCACAAAATGTAGACACCATCCCCAGGCCGAGGTATTCCGTACTTCTCTGTACTGTTTCAGAAAGGAGGGATAAACATGCCAATCTATGTTTAGAAGCCCGAGCAACGCCGGGCCATTCTGCTAGACGCAGATAAAATTTCCAGAAGAGGCGTTACTTTTTTCAGAAACAAACAAAACTGAAACATGTAAATGATTCGGAAATGTTCTGTTTAAATTCATAAAGAAACTTCGACAAAAGGTTATATTCAAGGTGCAAAAGCCAGCAATATTTAGTACATTGTACACTCGGCGGCAGCGAATTGGCAGAGTCGTTAGAACGTCGGATGGATTGCCTTCCGGTATTTGGTTCGCCTCATTGTACTGTATGAATTCAAATACCACCGTGATCAACTTTGCTTTTCATCCTTTCGGGGTCGATAAAAAAAGTACTAGTCCAGTACTGGAGTCGATTATTCTTCTATATCTCTTTCATACTTCCTCTGAAAGAAATCGGCTATGTTCAAACCTGGAGAAGAGATAAACTCCAGAAGTTACAGGTTTAAATATACATATACATTCAGTACTGTCACATCTCCCACTTGCTTTAGGTGTTCAGACAAACGGTTATACTTTTCCAAAATCAATTGTATCCTTTGTCAGAAAGATACGACCAATTTTATCAAATTTTGGTGGAATCCATACGAATGCACTTTTAATGAAAGACAACTTTAAAACATTCTAGAAAAGAATTATACAATGGATGCATTTTAATCTGTAAGTTTTATTGATGTCGGTCATTTTTTAGTGACTTTCTATGGTGGTGGATTGGCAGTATCGGTAAATCGTCGGACAAAATGCTTTCCAGCATTTAGTTATGAATTTCTGTATTCTGAGTTCAAATCCGCCAAAGTCGATTTTGCCTTTCTTCTTTCCGGGATTGACAAAATAAAATACCAGTAAAGTACTGGGGTCGATATTCCCTTCCCTAAAATTGCTAATGTTAGAAAGAATCAAGTGACTTTCTTTTACAAAACAAGAAAAGCTTGGCTTTTACTCAAATCTCAGGCATCTTATTTTTTATTACTTAGAGAAAGAAGAGCAACGTCTATAGCATTTTCGTAGTGTTACAGAGGGAGAAAGGGAGAAAGTGATCTTCAAACTGAATGCCTGGCCAGAAATACTTTCAACTACTAGGACTCCACTAAAGGTCGCCAATCGTTTTATGGTAATATTAATTATATTACGGACATAAAATTTAGCTAAAACGAAAAGGATAACAAGAATAATCGAAAGTGATTGTAATCAATCGATGTCATTACGTCTGTATGCAGCCGTGGCTAAAACTGTGTCTATACCGGGAGTATCGTGATGTAAGACCCGTGCGACCCTGGTGGGTCATTCTGTTTTGATTTTGCTGTTGTTTGTTTATTTGTTTTGGTTTTATGAGCGTTTATAAATCATTTTCACCATCTGTTTTAATTCAGTTTTCAGCGGAATATATGAAATATAGCAGAGCTCGGTTCATTTTTGGAAAATAGCCATATTTTTGTTGGCGGATTCTGAGATACTTCACCGTCATTACTTCTTCGTGCGAATGACCATTAATAGAGTAACCATTAATAGAATGACCTTTAATAGAATAAATCTGATATTTTAAAACTTACCTCGACTGTTATATTATCGAGTTAAGTGGTGTTGTTTTTCTATCAGTCTCAACAGTACAATATCTCTAAATTTCAGATAAGACATTTTGTACCTCACTGTGATTCACCGCCTCCATTGCTGTAAGTTATGAAAGACCGTCAATGAAGGTATATTTGGCTGAAAGTGTGGCACTCTCGTCGGTGTTACTTATCACAGAACTGATTCGAATTATTTGAGGCTGGATCCTGGCAATATCGTTACATTTGTTTTTCCATCGGGAGAAGGAAAAATCATACAAATAAAATAAACAAACGGAAACTTAAATGTTCAGCATCGTAATCTTTTCAAGTATAGTAGAATAGAAGTTGTTAATTTGGAAAGAAAGATGTCGAAAATAAATTACCCTCTAAAATCTACATGATTTATATATCTTGTATAAAATATTTGTAAGGATTAAGTAGTTACACAGATGATATAGAAACGTGAGGGAAAAGCCTATCATGGAATGTAAAATAAAATGATATGGAGAAGCTACTGGAAGAGTTAAAAGATACACTAATAGAACTGAAGTAATTTTAACAACTGATGGCTACAAGTGAAGACATTAAAGTCGAAATATAGACTAAATGAATGTTTCTTATCAACATAGTTTCGGGACATAGTACAATAAAACCATACTATCGGTTAAAAAATTACATATAAAGCTTTAGTTATATTTTCAACACAGAAAAAATATAAGAATCTAATCTAATCTAATCTGGCCGAGTTTACACTCGCAAATAAGAACCAGGGCCGCACTTAGGAGCATTGGATTTGGAGTACTTCATATTTGTTTCGGTTGCTGAATACAATCAAGGGTCGCTGCTTATCCTGAAGGTCAATAGTTCTCTTCTAACTCGAACGGGAGCGCCTTTCCATTGTCAATTTGCATTGATTGACGCATTTAGGGTTGAATGATGTTTTGTTATTTTCGCTTTGATTGTATATTTTTGCATGTTTTATTTATAAGGTTCCTAGCAATAATTAATTGATTATATGTATGTATTTCTATCTGAGATTAAACTGTTATGTTGGTAGTTTGCACTTTAGTAATTATATCCTAGAAATAATCCTAGATATCACTAAAAAAAATATCACAGTCTGTTCAATAAAGTATAACTTACGGCTAAACAATAACTAGAATGAGTTATATAATATCCTAAATGTATGTATGGACTCGTAAATATTGAGGGTGTAGTAGAGGCGCCGAATGGATATATGGCGTGACTTGGGCATTTTAAACCTGGCGGAGAGATGGTGAATTATTCTAGGGAAGGAGAGAGAGGTGACACGAATGCCACAAAGCATTCTATCCGTCATTCTGTCAATTCGCCGCTTATATTATCTTAAATAACCTACCTAATTCTCAGCAGTGGGGATAGAAATTTAATCGTGTAAAACACAGATAGGGAATATCTTACACGATATTCCCAAACACAAACAACTACATTTGATGAGGCTCATAGTTTTGAACTTTGTGTGTTAATGAAAACCGCGTATTATAAAATGATTATATATGCTCAAATAATTAATTACTCTCTCTCTCTCACACACACACACAAACACTCCTCACCCTCTCTCTCTCTCTCTCTCTCTCTCTCTCTCTCTCTCTCTCTCTCTCTCTCTCTCTCTCTCTCTCTCTTTCTCGTTCTTTCAATCACTCTATCTTTCTTTCTCTTTAGCTATAAAAAAATGCGAGTTTCCTGTAGCATAAGCTTGTGTGCAATTGTTTTATTGCTGTATCTAGAAACAGTAGTATCTCAGCTGACTGATAAATCTACTATGGAACAGTTTGACAAGTGGTTCTTCCTGCCAAACAACACTCCAGATAAAAGAAAACAACACTCGAACGAAGCTCGCCATCTAATGGCGACGACACGTAAGTAACTTTTGTTTCTGTTTCAGTCTTTCTAGAATAAAATTACGACTTATAGATCGAATAAGAAATAATCCTTGAACTGAAATTTTATAACTGATGAAGATACCTAGACAGATTGAGCTTCAGAGCGTTACAAATAATCTTTTAATGTCTTAGTCATGGAGAAAGAGCAGTGCCCATTCCAGGGCGTCAGATAAGGGAGGAGGTGAGAAGGGAGGAGGTTATCCTCATAGCAGAGGAATATTATCCTCCGACCAGGATGAACTCGTTAAAGGCAGCTAAGGTCTAGGTATTGGTGTTAAACCACGCAACGAATTAAGTTTACCACCCAAAAATAGGAACCGTCTTTGTTAATCTGTTGGTAAGTTATCAACAATGGAATACATTAGCAGAAATATTAATTGTTGAGAAGAATCTCCGTGTATTGAATATCTTGTTTTCTCAGTTCTCTTAACAAATTTGAATTATAGTATTTCTGTCTGTAAAATAAACTTCTATAGTAAACAAAATTTCAATCGTATTCAAGAAACGTTAAGCAATTTTTATTTTATTTTGAAAGTAATTAACTTAAAGTAACTTATAGTAAAAAAGTTTTTACTATAAAAATAGTCGAACAAATCAAAAGATGTAAAATAAAATATGCTAAGAAAAATGTTCATTATTTTTATTCATTAATATTTTAAATGGAGGCAGGTGGGTTACACGGTGGAAGTACAACAGTTAATAAAGGCACTCAATACATGTGTGAAAGTAACTTACCTCTGGTTCCCGACCGACAGGATGTAGAACGCATTGCCCCGGAAGACGGTGAGGGAGACGCGCTGGAACAGCTACTCCACCTCGTGAAATTAATTTAAAATTTAGCAATAAAATTATAGAAACCGGAAAATTAGTAGACGTATCATGAAGTCATTCTGTTATCCTTATTATAAATTCAAATGGAGAGTTTCAATGTTTTAGAATGTCTAAGATTTATCATTCATAAACATTCAAAATTTAAACTAGATCCAAAATAAACTGTTCCAAGCTTCATCGGCATTTTATATTTTAATACGGCGGCTCTACAATTGTGTCATCATGCAAAGTTATTGACTCGAGATTTGCTATCTTGTCAATATCATACAAAGGTTTTAGATGAGGGTATACCCAGAATCTCCACAGTAGACTAACCTAGGCTCTGCTGCACTTCGGGCCGAGGAGGATAAACTCTCCAAATATCGATCGCTCTCCGACAGGTTTGCGGTCGAGCCAGTGGCAGTGGAGACTTTTGGTGTCCTTGGCCCTAGGGCCACCTCCCTGCTCACCACCATCGGCACAGAGTTGGCTACAGAATTATTTTTCAATTCTAGGAGTATATAAAATTTTCAACATTGCTTCATAAATTTATGGGAGAAATGGTTACAAAAAATATGTTGATATTAACATAATAAATTATATGATCTAGGGCTTAGGGGAAAGTTATACCACTTTATTAGTTTTACGTACGTCTCACCAAACGCAGGAAATATCTATAGATATGGATGATTTAAAAACTTTTTGTCATTTTAGTAAGGTAACAGTATATGAAGTTAAATCCATATACAAGTAACAATGCTAAAAGAAAAACGAAAGTAAAAATAAAAAATAAAATAAATGAAAATATCTCTAGATATACAAGTAAAATTCCGTTATAACGAATACCATTATAACGATTTTTTCAGTATAACGAAATTCTTTTCAATCCCCGAGGTAATAACAAACAAACGCTCGATTTGTTTCAGTCGAGCTAGTTATAAAGAATTTTTCGTTACAACGATTTTTTTTTAAACCCCGTGACTTTCGTTATAATGGAATTTCACTGTATTAATCTTCAATATGTCTAGATCCTCAGAAACATTAAGATGTATAAAACTACATCAAATTTAGGAGATATGTTGATATAACTGATATTAACATAAATATTTTACTGTTGATATTATTTTTCAGAAATTCTGCTACCCAGATGGAAGAAACGTATTGGTGCGTATTTATTCACGTATTTATTTCAATTGTCAAATTATACGGATTTTACTTATAAAGGAATCCAAATAAAATAGTTTACATATACTATAGAAAGTGAATTCTTTAAGTTACCGCTATGTTAGTATTTTTAAAAAAATTGAATACAACATTGCGAGGAAAATATGTAGAATCCCCAGACTTTTCTCAATTTCACATGTTGCAGAATAGCCGAATGGTTAAGAAGATCGCTTTGCAATTATTAGGTGCCGGGTTCAATCTACTGCGTGACACTCACCATAGCCTCGAATCGACTCATGTCTCGTGAGTGAAATTATTTGGAAGCCCGTCGTATTGACTGAGCCTGTAATTCAAAGGACTAGCTTTGTCACACACTGTGTCACGCTGTGTCTCGCTGGGAATTACGTTAGGGGTACATTTATTTGTAGAATGTGCGGTAATTTCATGAGTAGACTGTTCTATCGATCGAACAACTGGAACGCTCAACGTCGAAACCGACGGAGGTCTATTCCATTCTATTTCTTCTACGACTAATGAGCTTATAGCTAATAGAATTAAATTTTCATCAAATTATGACACTGTCTTTAACAAAATAAAGAACATAGTGGATGATGTAGTCCTACAAACCTTTAAATAGCCGGATGGCCACGGCTGGAACACCTTTTATCATAGATGAAAATATAATGTAGTGCGTATACGCTCCTTCTTTGAGTCGTAGTTTTGTTGTTATTGTTGTTGAACCTTTTGGAAAAAATAGGAAAGAAACTACACACATCATTCTAACTGCTTTCCAACTACATTCAGCAAAATGTTGGCTAACCAACTATATCTCAGGTTGCTAAGCTTATGTTGTCTGCAATAATATATTTAAAAGCTATAGTTCTCTCGCCTGCTTTTTTTTACGTATATTTACATGGCTTATCTACATCCCCACAAAACATACTCAGTCTTATAATCTGATGACATCACGATTCTTTATTTCACTATTCATAGACACAGCTGCTAACATACTACTCCCTAAAGACTCGGCTGCAAGCAAATACACAATACTTAGCAACTACAAGGCAGCCGTCTCTCTTCTTACTTGCAACATCAAAGAACTACAAATCATTATATTCAGACATCATAAAAATACCATATAGACAGAAGATAAAAGACTGAATTACCTACAATATTCATTACGTAAGTAGAAAATACAGCAAAAAGAACAAAGTGTACTCAAAAGCCCACATTTAATTAAAACAAAAACAAAACATTAATCTATAAACTATATATTAGATCAATCTTGGGCTATATGGACACTGGTTCTAAAGGACAAAAGCGATGCCTCAGCTCGAAACAAACTCTAAAAAGTTCTTTTACTTCGCCCACTTACTCCTGAGAGGGTCATGGGAGAAGAATCCTGAGACACTCCTTCCAGAAGGTCCTATCAGAAGCAACCGTCTCGAATTAATCCAGCGGGACCATAGAATGTTTATGAAAAGAACCGCGGGACTAATTTTACGTGCAAAGCTAACTTGCAGTAGTCCCAGAAGCAGTCTATGAGTAAGATTGTTAGATAACATCCATGATCTTAGTTGGAACTCTAAAAAGTCGCTTTCCAAAATAGTGACACAAATATTATCAACAACATTTGCAAGAACTCTACAAAATACATTTCAAAAAAACAACGACATAAAAACAGCGTACCACTATTATCTCCCTTGCTATCATCACAGTTTCCCACTGAATACATGTAAGGAATTCTGACACTTCACACAAAATGAAACAGTGTAAACAACAAAATTAAAAATACTATGATACATTACATTTTTCTTCTTGATTTTCGTTCCGTACCTTACTGCATAAAGAGTCGTCTGTTTTTCGATTCCAGTATCATATCTTTTTTTCTATGAGATGAGGTTAACAACTCCTTGCTCAAACCTTCTCCATTCTTCAAGAAAGGGACACTATGAATGATTCCTCTCCCTTGACCCTCCGACCTTTCACACAGTGCAACGTAGCCGATTCTAACACAGACGGAGAAAGAAAAGATTTAATTCCAGTACTTAGCTAGTATTTATTTATAGAGCCTGGCAGGAGAGGTTGGCCTCGGCTGGTTTTGAACTCAAAGCACATGACATTCTATCTGACGCTCTAACGACACAAAACTATAAAAAATGTTTTGTTGCAGACAGAGAGTGAGAGGGAGATAAATGAGTTTGGTGGGATATAAGCTTTATTTACACGAATGCTAATTACCGGGCCGTCTTTGTTAGAGAAAGAACTACTTGTGAATAATGTTGTGAACTGTATTACTACGAGTGTATTTCTTGATTTATGTTTATTGGCTTTAATTATTGGAGGAACGTGAATAAGCTAACTTAGAGCCTGTTAATGGCCACTTGCTTAGTTATCGCGGACTGGACAATGTTGGAGTGCAATTCATTGTAAAATGGGAGTGCCTGACGTTTCTAGTGTCATGTCTACTAAGCATAGTAGGGGCGTATATGAAAGCATATACTATCTGTTTATATACAATAAATATATGGCAGCTTCGCTTAATGCTGTCTTGGTGCTACTGCCAATTAATTATAACCAGCCAACTTTGCGCGATATGCAAATGAGTATTTCCAGCCGATGTTTTCTATTTGTTATATACAAATGAGCATCCCCAACAAATATTCACTTTGAAAAATCTATATAGTCCCTAGTCTATTTTCATCTCAGTATTGGTTGAGTAGATATCACTGACGATACTGCTACAGAGATATTTGTTATATGTTCACTGAGAAAAACTGAGAAAATATTTTTTCTTTGATAGCGTGGCTTCTATATGTTTATTGTATATAAACATATACTATATGCTTATATATATATATATATATATATATATATATATATATATATATATATATATATATATATATATATATATATATATATATATATAAATGTTTATTGTATATAAACATATACTATATGCTTCTATATTTATATATTTTGTAGTTCTATATATGTGTGTGTGTGTGTGTGTGTGTGTGTGTGTGTGTGTGTGTGTGTGTGTGTGTGTGTGAACGACTGGTTATAAACAAAGTATTGGAGATCGATTGACGCAAAATCAGGCGAGTAGCGAACTCTAGACCTACCAGATCAGAGACAATTGTCGGCAATGTGAATAAAGCCCTTATTGTATAGCAAACCATGTCACTCTTCTTTCTTGAATTATTATTAATCCAAGTATAAACTACATAGAAATCACCGCGAACTCGCAGCATCACTATCGAAACGTCTTGTTGAGGCAAACTAAGCCATACGTTAATACTATCCACTACACGGAGTACTCTAAGTGGACTGCCTATAACGATAACCTGTTATCCCGTATATATATATATATATATATATATATATATATATATATATATATAAGTATGTATACGTACATACATATATGTGTACAGACGCACAGTAGTATGTATATATATATACACATACATACACACATATATACATGTACGTATGGGTTTACCGAACATTTATTATAATATTCGGTTTGTTTGTAAACAAACAGCCCAAATTACGCCGTACAGTGCTCGGCAACCATCGTCGCCCTTTTGTTCAACACTGACACAGGAACGATGTACTAGTTTCAAGCTTATTAGCTATCGTCAGCATCGTATACCTTTCTGTCAGATGATTGAACGTCTGAAAGTATATACTTTCTTTATGCATATTAACGGCTGAGCAGCCTAATTTGCATATCGAGTGAGTTAGTCGGCCGGGAATACCGTAAACGATAAATGGAAAAGAATGAAACGAAATTTCATTTCTCACTCTTAGTATGGCTGATACCTAAATATAAATATGTATACGTACATACATATATGTGTACAGACGTACAGTAGTATTTCGTTTCATTCTTTTCTCTCTCTCTCTCTCTCTCTCTCTCTCTCTCTCTATATATATATATATATATATATATATATATATATATATATATATATATATATATATATAAGCATATAGTATATGTTTATATACAATAAACATATATAAGCCTCGCTATCAAAGAATAAATATTTTCTCCGTTTTGCCCAGTGAACATATATATATATATATATATATGTATATATATATATATATATATATATATATATATATATATATATATATATATATATATATATATATATATATATATATATATATGTATATATATATATATATATATGTATATATATATATATATATATATATATATATATATATATATATATATATATATATATATATGTATATATATATATATATATATATATGTATATATATATATATATATATGTATGTGTATATATATATATATATATATATGTGTGTGTATATATATATATATATATGTATATATATATATATATATGTATATATATATATATATATATATGTATATATATATATATATATGTATGTGTATATATATATATATGTGTGTGTATATATATATATATATATGTATATATATATATATATATATATATATATGTATATATGTATATATATATATATATATATATATATTTATATATATATATATGTGTGTATATATATATATATGTATATATATGTATATATGTATTTCTATATATATGTATATCCATATATATGTGTATATATATATATAGATATGTGTGTGTGTGTGTGTGTGTGTGTGTGTGTGTGTGTATCTATATATATATGTATATCTATATATATGTATATCTATATATATGTATATCTATATATATGTATATCTATATATATGTATATATATATATGTGTATATATATATATGTATATCTATATATATGTATATATATATGTATTGGTTAGCGGAATAGAAAATGCTGACAAATTGTTCACAGTTGAAAAATGGTTTAATTAGGAATAAAAGAGTATTAGAGATTGTATGGGTTAGTATTCAGTTGTGGTTTTAAGTTTTTAAGTTTTTACCGGTTGCGCATTTCTAAATGCTTTTCAAAAATAATTTTGAGATAGAGTGTCCGTGCTGTTTGCTCTGATCAGAGCAAACAGCACGGACACTCTATCTCAAAATTATTTTTGAAAAGCATTTAGAAATGCGCAACCGGTAAAAACTTAAAAACTTAAAACCACAACTGAATACTAACCCATACAATCTCTAATACTCTTTTATTCCTAATTAAACCATTTTTCAACTGTGAACAATTTGTCAGCATTTTCTATTCCGTTTACCAATATATAATAACTTGTGTGTTACACCTCTATTCTTTTAACTATATATATGTATATATATATATGTGTATATATATATATGTGTATATATATATATGTATATCTATATATATGTATATCTATATATATGTATATCTATATATATATATATATGTATATCTATATATATATGTATATCTATATATATGTATATCTATATATATATATTATATTACATATATATATATATTATATATTTATATATATATTATTTTGTATATATATATATATATTATATATATAGTGAAAGAGTGAAGAATAACATGGTCAA
>OZ024740.1:146391862-146641862 GCA_964016885.1 Eledone cirrhosa | reverse complement strand
AAACAAGAGGGGGGGGCTCAGGTTGTTTTTTCATATATGAGTGTTTCAATTTCTTTTTACTTAAAAAAGGGGCTCACGAAGGCTTTTTTTTATAAATGTAATTTGATTGGTTATAAATGAAATTATTGCTGTCACGTGAACAAGTTCATTAAATTCGCGCCCGTATTTGGGAATTTATTTTGTAGCCTTTTAGAGAATTTTATGACAAACAAAAGATAATGGTCAAGAGAAATGGGATGGGAGAATTGTACTGGTTCAGTGAATATAGCAGGTTGTTTTTTCATATATGAGTGAAGTTTGGTTGGTTGATGTAGTCACGTGAATAAGTATATCAGCTTTCGCGTAAGTTTGTTTGAATTTCTTTTTACTTTAAAAAAGTGGCTCACGCAGGCTTTTTTTTAATAAATGTAATTTGATTGGTTATAAATGAAATTAATACTGTCACGTGAACAAGTTCATTAAATTTCGCGCCCGTATTTGGGAATTTATTTTGTAGCCTTTTATGCTTTTAATGCTTTTAATTAAGCATACAGTGTATTGCAAAATACACTATATATACATTCATATATATATATATATATATATATATATATATATATATATATATATATATATGAATGTATATATAGTGTATTTTGCAATACACTGTATGCTTAATTAAAAGCATTTTGAAGACATTACGCTACTGTTTTAAAGTAGTGACTATGTCACTTACTTCTTTGTTCAGCAAACAAAGAGAGAAAAGCTGACAGATCTCTGTTTCGTACTGTTGGTACTCTTCAGAGCTTACCACTCCCTTTGTCTGCTGAAAATTATGAATGTTGGAATCTTATAGAATTCCAGTAACAATCAGGAACTGATTATACAGAGCTGTTGCCGGTCCAGCAAAAATTGAAAATTAGAATTGGTGATCTGAAATAGCGATATATATATATGAATGTTTAATTCATTAAATATTTTATTGATTTTTTATTAATTCTCACAAATTATGCTTGAATTTTGGAGGAGTTTATTTAATCATTTCTAGACCAATATGAGTAGATATTAGTAGTCGAGATAATCTATAATTGTTTACAGTGTTCCTTGAATCTCTTTGTGCTATAGCTGAGAATATAACATCCGCTCAATCAGTGTGACGGTATAGTATCGTGTTTCAAAGTTCTATTATAAAAACATCTTATATTGTTTTATTTTAATTTAACTTATGTATATTCTAAAGCATCATTGTTCGTCTAGTTTCAAGTAAAGGAAAATAGAATTAGTATCACCTTTATGAATCAAAGACTGAAAGATCCAATCGAATATTAACTTTGATATCTAGACATTTACACTTGCCCCAAGTACTTCAGCTTTACGATGGGGTATTTCTGTTATATGCAATTGATGTGTCATTATATAACTGTCTTCTGACAATGGTTTGTCTTTACTTTCGCTAAGAGATCGTAGAAATAGTAGAGATTTTTTTTAAATACTATCCTGCTGTTGTTGTTCGTGGATGTTATGACGATAAAATGATATTGGCAAGATTATTCTTGACTTAAGTTGTTCTACTCCAACGTGGAGACTGCTGGTGTCCTTGGCCTAAGGGTCACCTCCCTACTCACCACCATCGGCACAGAGTTGGCTAGCCACAGGGGTGAGCCTCGTGAGCTGCAATAGCTCTTCCAGCACATTTCTCTCACCATCCTCCGGGGAAACGCCTTCTCTATTCTGTCTACCGGGCCCGCGTGGGCCCCCAAATTCTCATAATAGTGAGAGAAGAGGAAAGCAGAAGAGACGGAGGCAGTGACAATGGGAGTTTGGTTCCTTTGTATTTGGACCTGGTGTATATGTATGTTTGACAGATAGACAAAAACTTAACAGACCCAATGTTTCAGCATGTCACGAGTTGCAGACGATGATTTCTTAAATGTTACTTTGATTTCTTATTTATTTATTCTGTAAATAATTGTTTTTAACTTTTTCATTCGCTTCAGGATTCGCTGGTTTGGATAATATGGATGTCATGACCTCCATTTTAGAGCATACTCGGCAAAAAGACACCTCCATGGGCTTAAGGAAAATACGGAATCGTAATCCAACTCTGCGTTTGACTTCGATGGATCTTCGCAGGCTCTTGGAAGCCGGTAAATAAGGATGATTACTTAACATGATCGTGACAGATGTTTAGAATATTTTTCTTTTCCTAGAGTCTCTCACTGCAAATTGGAGGATCTGAAACCACATTTTTTAAATCTTCTCTTTATATGAAATTACATTCCATTACAATATACTAATATATCAATGTCTGGTAGTATACATATGAAAGGAAATATATTGAAACTATTGCTATTTCTCCAAAGTTTAAAATTAAAATGTTCAAAGCAAATGTATGTTGAGTCTCTTTTCATTATTTCATTCCATTTATAATTCAGTGTTTCTATTATGTTGTAACCAAATGTTTCAAATTTTTCGTGGGGGTGGTGGGTTACAAAAATATATATTGAGATAGAAAAATGGCTTGAAGTATATGAGTAAAATATTGCTTATATTGTAATATGTACTACAGCTTTAAATAGCTTAACATACAATTACGACATCCTGTCAATGTACAATAGTTTAACGGGTTGGTGTGTGTGTTTTAGAAAGAAATGTATGGTTTGTGAAGCTTTAATATAGGTATTCAAATATTATGTGGCCGTGGGGATTTGGTTGTTGTTTGAATGAGGTGGAATTAATTTGGGTAAAATGTATTGTTGTTTGAATGAGGTGGAATTAATTTGGGTAAAATGTATTGTTGTTTGAATGAGGTGGAATTAATTTGGGTAAAATGTATTGTTGTTTGAATGAGGTGGAATTAATTTGGGTAAACTTTACTGTTGTTTGAATGAGGTGGAATTAATTTGGGTAAAATGTATTGTTGTTTGAATGAGGTGGAATTAAATGGGGTAAAATGTATTGTTGTTTGAATGAGGTGAAATTAATTTGGGTAAAATTTATTGTTGTTTGAATGAGGTGGAATTAATTTGGGTAAAATGTATTGTTGTTTGAATGAGGTGGAATTAATTTGGGTAAAATGTACTGTTGTTTGAATGAGGTGGAATTAATTTGGGTAAAAGTACTGTTGTTTGAATGAGGTGGAATTAATTTGGGTAAAATGTATTGTTGTTTGAATGAGGTGGAATTAATTTGGGTAAAATATATTGTTGTTTGAATGAGGTGGAATTAATTTGGGTAAAATGTATTGTTGTTTGAATGAGGTGGAATTAATTTCGGTAAAATGTATTGTTGTTTGAATGAGGTGGAATTAATTTGGGTAAAATGTATTGTTGTTTGAATGAGGTCGAATTAATTTGGGGAAAATGTATTGTTGTTTGAATGAGGTGGAATTAATTTGGGTAAAATATATTGTTGTTTGAATGAGGTGGAATTAATTTGGGTAAAATGTATTGTTGTTTGAATGAGGTGGAATTAATTTCGGTAAAATGTATTGTTGTTTGAATGAGGTGGAATTAATTTGGGTAAAATGTATTGTTGTTTGAATGAGGTCGAATTAATTTGGGGAAAATGTATTGTTGTTTGAATGAGGTGGAATTTATTTGGGTAAAATGTATTGTTGTTTGAATGAGGTGGAATTAATTTGGGTAAAATGTACTGTTGTTTGAATGAGGTGGAATAAATTTGGGTAAAATGTATTGTTGTTTGAATGAGGTGGAATTAATTTGGGTAAAATGTATTGTTGTTTGAATGAGGTGGAATTAATTTGGGTAAAATGTATTGTTGTTTGAATGAGGTGGAATTAATTTGGGTAAAATTTACTGTTGTTTGAATGAGGTGGAATTAATTTGGGTAAAATGTATTGTTGTTTGAATGAGGTGGAATTAATTTGGGTAAAATGTATTGTTGTTTTAATGAGGTGGAATTAAATGGGGTAAAATGTATTGTTGTTTGAATGAGGTGAAATTAATTTGGGTAAAATTTATTGTTGTTTGAATGAGGTGGAATTAATTTGGGTAAAATGTATTGTTGTTTGAATGAGGTGGAATTAATTTGGGTAAAATGTACTGTTGTTTGAATGAGGTGGAATTAATTTGGGTAAAAGTACTGTTGTTTGAATGAGGTGGAATTAATTTGGGTAAAATGTATTGTTGTTTGAATGAGGTGGAATTAATTTGGGTAAAATGTATTGTTGTTTGAATGAGGTGGAATTAATTTGGGTAAAATGTATTGTTGTTTGAATGAGGTGGAATTAATTTGGGTAGAATGTATTGTTGTTTGAATGAGGTGGAGTTAATTTGGGTAAAATTTATTGTTGTTTGAATGAGGTGGAATTAATTTGGGTAAAATGGATTGTTGTTTGAATGAGATGGAATTAATTTGGGTAAAATGTACTGTTGTTTGAATGAGGTGGAATTAATTTGGATGAAATGTACTGTTGTTTGAATGAGGTGGGATTAATTTGGGTAAAATGTATTGTTGTTTGAATGAAGTGGAATTAATTTGGGTTAAATGTATTGTTGTTTGAATGAGGTGGAATTAATTTGGGTATTATGTATTGTTGTTTAAATGAGGTGGAATTAATTTGGGTAAAATGTATTGTTGTTTGAATGAGGTGGAGTTAATTTGGGTATTATGTATTGTTGTTTGAATGAGATGGAATTAATTTGGGTAAAATGTATTGTTGTTTGAATGAGGTGGAATTAATTTGGGTAAAATGTATTGGTGCTTGAATGAGGTGGAATTAATTTGGGTAAAATGTATTGTTGTTTGAATGAGGTGGAATTAATTTGGGTATTATGTATTGTTGTTTGAATGAGGTAGAATTAATTTGGGTAAAATGTATTGTTGTTTGAATGAGGTGGAATTAATTTGGGTAAAATGTATTGTTGTTTGAATGAGGTAGAATTAATTTGGATTAAATGTACTTTTGTTTGAATTAGGTGGAATTAATTTGGGTAAAATGTATTGTTGTTTGAATGAGGTGGAATTAATTTGGGTAAAATGTATTGTTGTTTGAATGAGGTGGAATTAATTTGCGTAAAATGTACCGTTGTTTGAATGAGGTGGAATTAATTTAGGTAAAATGTACTGCTGTTTGAATGAGGTGGAATTAATTTGGGTAAAATGTATTGTTGTTTGAATGAGGTGGAATTAATTTGGGTAAAATGTATTGTTGTTTGAATGAGGTGGAATTAATTTGGGTAAAATTTACTGTTGTTTGAATGAGGTGGAATTAATTTGGGTAAAATGTATTGTTGTTTGAATGAGGTGGAATTAATTTGGGTAAAATGTATTGTTGTTTTAATGAGGTGGAATTAAATGGGGTAAAATGTATTGTTGTTTGAATGAGGTGAAATTAATTTGGGTAAAATGTATTGTTGTTTGAATGAGGTGGAATTAATTTGGGTAAAATGTATTGTTGTTTGAATGAGGTGGAATTAATTTGGGTAAAATGTACTGTTGTTTGAATGAGGTGGAATTAATTTGGGTAAAAGTACTGTTGTTTGAATGAGGTGGAATTAATTTGGGTAAAATGTATTGTTGTTTGAATGAGGTGGAATTAATTTGGGTAAAATATATTGTTGTTTGAATGAGGTGGAATTAATTTGGGTAAAATGTATTGTTGTTTGAATGAGGTGGAATTAATTTCGGTAAAATGTATTGTTGTTTGAATGAGGTGGAATTAATTTGGGTAAAATGTATTGTTGTTTGAATGAGGTCGAATTAATTTGGGGAAAATGTATTGTTGTTTGAATGAGGTGGAATTTATTTGGGTAAAATGTATTGTTGTTTGAATGAGGTGGAATTAATTTGGGTAAAATGTACTGTTGTTTGAATGAGGTGGAATAAATTTGGGTAAAATGTATTGTTGTTTGAATGAGGTGGAATTAATTTGGGTAAAATGTATTGTTGTTTGAATGAGGTGGAATTAATTTGGGTAAAATGTATTGTTGTTTGAATGAGGTGGAATTAATTTGGGTAAAATGTATTGTTGTTTGAATGAGGTGGAATTAATTTGGGTAAAATGTATTGTTGTTTGAATGAGGTGGAATTAATTTGCGTAAAATGTACCGTTGTTTGAATGAGGTGGAATTAATTTAGGTAAAATGTACTGCTGTTTGAATGAGGTGGAATTAATTTGGGTAAAATGTATTGTTGTTTGAATGAGGTGGAATTAATTTGGGTAAAATGTATTGTTGTTTGAATGAGGTGGAATTAATTTGGGTAAAATTTACTGTTGTTTGAATGAGGTGGAATTAATTTGGGTAAAATGTATTGTTGTTTGAATGAGGTGGAATTAATTTGGGTAAAATGTATGTTGTTTTAATGAGGTGGAATTAAATGGGGTAAAATGTATTGTTGTTTGAATGAGGTGAAATTAATTTGGGTAAAATGTATTGTTGTTTGAATGAGGTGGAATTAATTTGGGTAAAATGTATTGTTGTTTGAATGAGGTGGAATTAATTTGGGTAAAATGTACTGTTGTTTGAATGAGGTGGAATTAATTTGGGTAAAAGTACTGTTGTTTGAATGAGGTGGAATTAATTTGGGTAAAATGTATTGTTGTTTGAATGAGGTGGAATTAATTTGGGTAAAATATATTGTTGTTTGAATGAGGTGGAATTAATTTGGGTAAAATGTATTGTTGTTTGAATGAGGTGGAATTAATTTCGGTAAAATGTATTGTTGTTTGAATGAGGTGGAATTAATTTGGGTAAAATGTATTGTTGTTTGAATGAGGTCGAATTAATTTGGGGAAAATGTATTGTTGTTTGAATGAGGTGGAATTTATTTGGGTAAAATGTATTGTTGTTTGAATGAGGTGGAATTAATTTGGGTAAAATGCACTGTTGTTTGAATGAGGTGGAATAAATTTGGGTAAAATGTATTGTTGTTTGAATGAGGTGGAATTAATTTGGGTAAAATGTATTGTTGTTTGAATGAGGTGGAATTAATTTGGGTAAAATGTATTGTTGTTTGAATGAGGTGGAATTAATTTGGGTAAAATTTACTGTTGTTTGAATGAGGTGGAATTAATTTGGGTAAAATGTATTGTTGTTTGAATGAGGTGGAATTAATTTGGGTAAAATGTATTGTTGTTTGAATGAGGTGGAATTAATTTGGGTAAACTTTACTGTTGTTTGAATGAGGTGGAATTAATTTGGGTAAAATGTATTGTTGTTTGAATGAGGTGGAATTAATTTGGGTAAAATGTATTGTTGTTTTAATGAGGTGGAATTAAATGGGGTAAAATGTATTGTTGTTTGAATGAGGTGAAATTAATTTGGGTAAAATTTATTGTTGTTTGAATGAGGTGGAATTAATTTGGGTAAAATGTATTGTTGTTTGAATGAGGTGGAATTAATTTGGGTAAAATGTACTGTTGTTTGAATGAGGTGGAATTAATTTGGGTAAAAGTACTGTTGTTTGAATGAGGTGGAATTAATTTGGGTAAAATGTATTGTTGTTTGAATGAGGTGGAATTAATTTGGGTAAAATATATTGTTGTTTGAATGAGGTGGAATTAATTTGGGTAAAATGTATTGTTGTTGGAATGAGGTGGAATTAATTTCGGTAAAATGTATTGTTGTTTGAATGAGGTGGAATTAATTTGGGTAAAATGTATTGTTGTTTGAATGAGGTCGAATTAATTTGGGGAAAATGTATTGTTGTTTGAATGAGGTGGAATTTATTTGGGTAAAATGTATTGTTGTTTGAATGAGGTGGAATTAATTTGGGTAAAATGTACTGTTGTTTGAATGAGGTGGAATAAATTTGGGTAAAATGTATTGTTGTTTGAATGAGGTGGAATTAATTTGGGTAAAATGTATTGTTGTTTGAATGAGGTGGAATTAATTTGGGTAAAATGTATTGTTGTTTGAATGAGGTGGAATTAATTTGGGTAAAATTTACTGTTGTTTGAATGAGGTGGAATTAATTTGGGTAAAATGTATTGTTGTTTGAATGAGGTGGAATTAATTTGGGTAAAATGTATTGTTGTTTTAATGAGGTGGAATTAAATGGGGTAAAATGTATTGTTGTTTGAATGAGGTGAAATTAATTTGGGTAAAATTTATTGTTGTTTGAATGAGGTGGAATTAATTTGGGTAAAATGTATTGTTGTTTGAATGAGGTGGAATTAATTTGGGTAAAATGTACTGTTGTTTGAATGAGGTGGAATTAATTTGGGTAAAAGTACTGTTGTTTGAATGAGGTGGAATTAATTTGGGTAAAATGTATTGTTGTTTGAATGAGGTGGAATTAATTTGGGTAAAATGTATTGTTGTTTGAATGAGGTGGAATTAATTTGGGTAAAATGTATTGTTGTTTGAATGAGGTGGAATTAATTTGGGTAGAATGTATTGTTGTTTGAATGAGGTGGAGTTAATTTGGGTAAAATTTATTGTTGTTTGAATGAGGTGGAATTAATTTGGGTAAAATGGATTGTTGTTTGAATGAGATGGAATTAATTTGGGTAAAATGTACTGTTGTTTGAATGAGGTGGAATTAATTTGGATGAAATGTACTGTTGTTTGAATGAGGTGGGATTAATTTGGGTAAAATGTATTGTTGTTTGAATGAAGTGGAATTAATTTGGGTTAAATGTATTGTTGTTTGAATGAGGTGGAATTAATTTGGGTATTATGTATTGTTGTTTAAATGAGGTGGAATTAATTTGGGTAAAATGTATTGTTGTTTGAATGAGGTGGAGTTAATTTGGGTATTATGTATTGTTGTTTGAATGAGATGGAATTAATTTGGGTAAAATGTATTGTTGTTTGAATGAGGTGGAATTAATTTGGGTAAAATGTATTGGTGCTTGAATGAGGTGGAATTAATTTGGGTAAAATGTATTGTTGTTTGAATGAGGTGGAATTAATTTGGGTATTATGTATTGTTGTTTGAATGAGGTAGAATTAATTTGGGTAAAATGTATTGTTGTTTGAATGAGGTGGAATTAATTTGGGTAAAATGTATTGTTGTTTGAATGAGGTAGAATTAATTTGGATTAAATGTACTTTTGTTTGAATTAGGTGGAATTAATTTGGGTAAAATGTATTGTTGTTTGAATGAGGTGGAATTAATTTGGGTAAAATGTATTGTTGTTTGAATGAGGTCGAATTAATTTGCGTAAAATGTACCGTTGTTTGAATGAGGTGGAATTAATTTAGGTAAAATGTACTGCTGTTTGAATGAGGTGGAATTAATTTGGGTAAAATGTATTGTTGTTTGAATGAGGTGGAATTAATTTGGGTAAAATGTATTGTTGTTTGAATGAGGTGGAATTAATTTGGGTAAAATTTACTGTTGTTTGAATGAGGTGGAATTAATTTGGGTAAAATGTATTGTTGTTTGAATGAGGTGGAATTAATTTGGGTAAAATGTATTGTTGTTTTAATGAGGTGGAATTAAATGGGGTAAAATGTATTGTTGTTTGAATGAGGTGAAATTAATTTGGGTAAAATGTATTGTTGTTTGAATGAGGTGGAATTAATTTGGGTAAAATGTATTGTTGTTTGAATGAGGTGGAATTAATTTGGGTAAAATGTACTGTTGTTTGAATGAGGTGGAATTAATTTGGGTAAAAGTACTGTTGTTTGAATGAGGTGGAATTAATTTGGGTAAAATGTATTGTTGTTTGAATGAGGTGGAATTAATTTGGGTAAAATATATTGTTGTTTGAATGAGGTGGAATTAATTTGGGTAAAATGTATTGTTGTTTGAATGAGGTGGAATTAATTTCGGTAAAATGTATTGTTGTTTGAATGAGGTGGAATTAATTTGGGTAAAATGTATTGTTGTTTGAATGAGGTCGAATTAATTTGGGGAAAATGTATTGTTGTTTGAATGAGGTGGAATTTATTTGGGTAAAATGTATTGTTGTTTGAATGAGGTGGAATTAATTTGGGTAAAATGTACTGTTGTTTGAATGAGGTGGAATAAATTTGGGTAAAATGTATTGTTGTTTGAATGAGGTGGAATTAATTTGGGTAAAATGTATTGTTGTTTGAATGAGGTGGAATTAATTTGGGTAAAATGTATTGTTGTTTGAATGAGGTGGAATTAATTTGGGTAAAATGTATTGTTGTTTGAATGAGGTGGAATTAATTTGGGTAAAATGTATTGTTGTTTGAATGAGGTGGAATTAATTTGCGTAAAATGTACCGTTGTTTGAATGAGGTGGAATTAATTTAGGTAAAATGTACTGCTGTTTGAATGAGGTGGAATTAATTTGGGTAAAATGTATTGTTGTTTGAATGAGGTGGAATTAATTTGGGTAAAATGTATTGTTGTTTGAATGAGGTGGAATTAATTTGGGTAAAATTTACTGTTGTTTGAATGAGGTGGAATTAATTTGGGTAAAATGTATTGTTGTTTGAATGAGGTGGAATTAATTTGGGTAAAATGTATGTTGTTTTAATGAGGTGGAATTAAATGGGGTAAAATGTATTGTTGTTTGAATGAGGTGAAATTAATTTGGGTAAAATGTATTGTTGTTTGAATGAGGTGGAATTAATTTGGGTAAAATGTATTGTTGTTTGAATGAGGTGGAATTAATTTGGGTAAAATGTACTGTTGTTTGAATGAGGTGGAATTAATTTGGGTAAAAGTACTGTTGTTTGAATGAGGTGGAATTAATTTGGGTAAAATGTATTGTTGTTTGAATGAGGTGGAATTAATTTGGGTAAAATATATTGTTGTTTGAATGAGGTGGAATTAATTTGGGTAAAATGTATTGTTGTTTGAATGAGGTGGAATTAATTTCGGTAAAATGTATTGTTGTTTGAATGAGGTGGAATTAATTTGGGTAAAATGTATTGTTGTTTGAATGAGGTCGAATTAATTTGGGGAAAATGTATTGTTGTTTGAATGAGGTGGAATTTATTTGGGTAAAATGTATTGTTGTTTGAATGAGGTGGAATTAATTTGGGTAAAATGCACTGTTGTTTGAATGAGGTGGAATAAATTTGGGTAAAATGTATTGTTGTTTGAATGAGGTGGAATTAATTTGGTTAAAATGTATTGTTGTTTGAATGAGGTGGAATTAATTTGGGTAAAATGTATTGTTGTTTGAATGAGGTGGAATTAATTTGGGTAAAATTTACTGTTGTTTGAATGAGGTGGAATTAATTTGGGTAAAATGTATTGTTGTTTGAATGAGGTGGAATTAATTTGGGTAAAATGTATTGTTGTTTTAATGAGGTGGAATTAAATGGGGTAAAATGTATTGTTGTTTGAATGAGGTGAAATTAATTTGGGTAAAATTTATTGTTGTTTGAATGAGGTGGAATTAATTTGGGTAAAATGTATTGTTGTTTGAATGAGGTGGAATTAATTTGGGTAAAATGTACTGTTGTTTGAATGAGGTGGAATTAATTTGGGTAAAAGTACTGTTGTTTGAATGAGGTGGAATTAATTTGGGTAAAATGTATTGTTGTTTGAATGAGGTGGAATTAATTTGGGTAAAATATATTGTTGTTTGAATGAGGTGGAATTAATTTGGGTAAAATATATTGTTGTTTGAATGAGGTGGAATTAATTTGGGTAGAATGTATTGTTGTTTGAATGAGGTGGAATTAATTTGGGTAAAATGTACTGTTGTTTGAATGAGGTGGAATTAATTTGGGTAAAAGTACTGTTGTTTGAATGAGGTGGAATTAATTTGGGTAAAATGTATTGTTGTTTGAATGATGTGGAATTAATTTGGGTAAAATGTATTGTTGTTTGAATGAGGTGGAATTAATTTGGGTAAAATGTATTGTTGTTTGAATGAGGTGGAATTAATTTGGGTAGAATGTATTGTTGTTTGAATGAGGTGGAATTAATTTGGGTAAAATGTATTGTTGTTTGAATGAGGTGGAATTAATTTGGGTAAAATGTATTGTTGTTTTAATGAGGTGGAATTAAATGGGGTAAAATGTATTGTTGTTTGAATGAGGTGAAATTAATTTGGGTAAAATTTATTGTTGTTTGAATGAGGTGGAATTAATTTGGGTAAAATGTATTGTTGTTTGAATGAGGTGGAATTAATTTGGGTAAAATGTACTGTTGTTTGAATGAGGTGGAATTAATTTGGGTAAAAGTACTGTTGTTTGAATGAGGTGGAATTAATTTGGGTAAAATGTATTGTTGTTTGAATGAGGTGGAATTAATTTGGGTAAAATATATTGTTGTTTGAATGAGGTGGAATTAATTTGGGTAAAATATATTGTTGTTTGAATGAGGTGGAATTAATTTGGGTAGAATGTATTGTTGTTTAAATGAGGTGGAATTAATTTGGGTAAAATGTACTGTTGTTTGAATGAGGTGGAATTAATTTGGGTAAAAGTACTGTTGTTTGAATGAGGTGGAATTAATTTGGGTAAAATGTATTGTTGTTTGAATGATGTGGAATTAATTTGGGTAAAATGTATTGTTGTTTGAATGAGGTGGAATTAATTTGGGTAAAATGTATTGTTGTTTGAATGAGGTGGAATTAATTTGGGTAGAATGTATTGTTGTTTGAATGAGGTGGAATTAATTTGGGTAAAATGTATTGTTGTTTGAATGAGGTGGAATTAATTTGGGTAAAATGTATTGTTGTTTGAATGATGTGGAATTAATTTGGGTAAAATGTATTGTTGTTTGAATGAGGTGGAATTAATTTGGGTAAAATGTATTGTTGTTTGAATGAGGTGGAATTAATTTGGGTAGAATGTATTGTTGTTTGAATGAGGTGGAATTAATTTTGGTAAAATGTATTGTTGTTTGAATGAGGTGGAATTAATTTGGGTAAAATGGATTGTTGTTTGAATGAGATAGAATTAATTTGGGTAAAATGTACTGTTGTTTGAATGAGGTGGAATTAATTTGGATGAAATGTACTGTTGTTTGAATGAGGTGGGATTAATTTGGGTAAAATGTATTGTTGTTTGAATGAAGTGGAATTAATTTGGGTTAAATGTATTGTTGTTTGAATGAGGTGGAATTAATTTGGGTATTATGTATTGTTGTTTAAATGAGGTGGAATTAATTTGGGTAAAATGTATTGTTGTTTGAATGAGGTGGAATTAATTTGGGTAAAATGTATTGTTGTTTGAATGAAGTGGAAATAATTTGGGTAAAATGTATTGTTGTTTGAATGAGGTGGAATTAATTTCGGTAAAATATATTGTTGTTTGAATGAGGTGGAATTAATTTCGGTATAAATGTATTGCTGTTTAAATGAGGTGGAATTTATTTGGGTAAAATGTATTGTTGTTTGAATGAGGTGGAATTAATTTGGGTAAAATGTATTGTTGTTTGAATGAGATGGAATTAATTTGGGTAAAATGTACTGTTGTTTGAATGAGGTGGAATTAATTTGGATAAAATGTACTGTTGTTTGAATGAGGTGGGATTAATTTGGGTAAAATGTATTGTTGTTTGATTAAGTGGAATTAATTTGGGTTAAATGTATTGTTGTTTGAATGAGGTGGAATTAATTTGGGTATTATGTATTGTTGTTTAAATGAGGTGGAATTAATTTGGGTAAAATGTATTGTTGTTTGAATGAGGTGGAGTTAATTTGGGTAAAATGTATTGTTGTTTGAATGAGATGGAATTAATTTGGGTAAAATGTATTGTTGTTTGAATGAGGTGGAATTAATTTTGGGTAAAATGTATTGTTGTTTGAATGAGGTGGAATTAATTTGGGTATTATGTATTGTTGTTTGAATGAGGTGGAATTAATTTGGGTAAAATGTATTGTTGTTTGAATGAGGTGGAATTAATTTGGGTAAAATGTATTGTTGTTTGAATGAGGTGGAATTAATTTCGGTAAAATGTACTGTTGTTTGAATGAGGTGGAATTAATTTGGGTAAAATGTATTGTTGTTTGAATGAGGTGGAATTAATTTCGGTAAAAATGTATTGTTGTTTGAATGAGGTGGAATTTATTTGGGTAAAATGTATTGTTGTTTGAATGAGGTGGAATTAATTTGGGTAAAATGTATTGTTGTTTGAATGAGGTGGAATTAATTTGGGTAAAATGTATGTTTGTTTGAATGAGATTGAATTAATTTGGGTAAAATGTACTGTTGTTTGAATGAGGTGGAATTAATTTGGGTAAAATGTACTGTTGTTTGAATGAGGTGGAATTAATTTGGGTAAAATGTATTGTTGTTTGAATGAGGTGGAATTAATTTGGGTAAAATGTATTGTTGTTTGAATGAGGTGGAATTAATTTGGGTATTATGTATTGTTGTTTGAATGAGGGGGAATTAATTTGGGTAAAATGTATTGTTGTTTGAATGAGATGGAATTAATTTGGGTAAAATGTATTGTTGTTTGAATGAGGTGGAATTTATTTGGGTAAAATGTATTGTTGTTTGAATGAAGTGGAATTAATTTGGGTAACATGTACTGTTGTTTGAATGAGGTGGAATTAATTTGGGTAAAATGTATTTTTGTTTGAATGAGGTGGAATTAATTTGCGTAAAATGTACCGTTGTTTGAATGAGGTGGAATTAATTTAGGTAAAATGTACTGCTGTTTGAATGAGGTGGAATTGATTCGGGTAAAATGTATTGTTGTTTGAATGAGGTGGAATTAATTTGGGTATTATGTATTGTTGTTTGAATAAGGTGGAATTAATTTGGCTAAAATGTAATGTTGTTTGAATGAGGTGGAATTAATTTGGGTATTATGTATTGTTGTTTGAATGAGGTGGAATTAATTTGGATATTATGTATTGTTGTTTGAATGAGGTGGAATTAATTTGGGTAAAATGTACTGTTGTTTTAATGAGGTGGAATTAATTTGGGTAAAATGTACTGTTGTTTTAATGAGGTGGAATTAATTTGGGTAAAATGTATTGTTGTTTGAATGAGGTGGAATTAATTTGGGTATTATGTATTGTTGTTTGAATGAGGTGGAATTAATTTGGGTAAAATGTATTGTTGTTTGAATGAGGTGGAATTAATTTGGGTAAAATGTATTGTTGTTTGAATGACGTGGAATTAATTTGGGTAAAATGTATTGTTGTTTGAATGAGGTGGACTTAATTTGGGTAAAATGTACTGTTGTTTGAATGAGGTGGAATTAATTTGGGTAAAATGTATTGTTGTTTGAATGAGGTGGAATTAATTTGGGCAAAATGTATTGTTGTTTGAATGAGGTGGAATTAATTTGGGTAAAATGTACTGTTGTTTGAATGAGGTGGAATTAATTTGGGTAAAATGTATCGTTGTTTGAATGAGGTGGAATTAATTTGGGTAAAACGTATTGTTGTTTGAATGAGGTGGAATTAATTTGGGTAAAATGTATTGTTGTTTGAATGAGGTGGAATTAATTTGGATAAAATGTATTGTTGTTTGAATTAAGTGGAATTAATTTGGGTAAAATGTATTGTTGTTTGAATGAGGTGGAATTAATTTGGGTAAAATGTATTGTTGTTTGAATGAGGTGGAATTAATTTCCGTAAAATGTACTGTTGTTTGAATGAGGTGGAATTAATTTCGGTAAAATGTATTGTTGTTTGAATGAGGTGGAATTAATTTGGGTAAAATGTATTGTTGTTTGAATGAGGTGGAATTAATTTGGCTAAAATGTTTTTTGCGAGGGCGATTGATTTACTCAGCCCGGAAGTTTTGAATGAAAGTGAGTGCACATAGCATCTCTTCTTAAAAAAAGTTGCACCCACAAACTTATACGTCTCCAAATTAGTTCTGACCACACACTGGTAAATCATGTTCCCATACATGCACTTTCCATTTAAGGGACAGTTGTTGGGGTTTCTGCAGTTACAGCGTGTCCGTGCATAATGCATGGTGTCGTTGTTTGTACCTGTATTTGGGGTGGTATCCGAAGTGTGGGGATGTTGTGTTAGGTTCGCATGTACATTACATGGTTTATCCGAGAGGGTGGACAAATCCTTGTTCAGTGTGGAGGGTTGGGAAACCGTTCATGTGGTTTAAGCAAAGATCGCTGCTTTCACTCTTAACAGATCTTCTGAAACTTAAAAAAAAATCAATCTGTGAACGCAGAAGTAAATATTTCGAAAAACGTTGCATCCGAAGGAAAACAGGAAGACGATACTTTGGTTTGTGAAGACGTTTCCTGGCAATGAACGGAAAAAAGCGAAAATAATACGTCGTTATGTGGAGCGATGGGAACAATTACACGCAAAGACAAAACCACGTTTATGGTATAAATCGTTTTGTCTCTGCGTGTAATTGTTCCCAACGCTCCACATAACGACGTATTATCTTCGCTTTTTTCCGTTCATTGCCAGGAAACGTCTTCACAAACCAAAGTATCGTCTTCCTGTTTTCCTTCGGCTGCAACGTTTTTCGAAATATTTACTTCTGCGTTCACAGATTGATTTTTTTAAAGTTTCAGAAGATCTGTTAAGAGTGAAAGCAGCGATCTTTGCTTAAATTTTAATGTTATTTTAATAAATATTTGCTCTATGGTTTTTATATATTTGATATGTATTTATCCTTATCGAGCCCTCTTTGGATTTTAGTATTCACATTTATTATTATCACTATATATATTTATATATATACATATATATATATATATATATATATATATATATATATATATATATATATATATATATATATATATATATATATATATATATATATATATATATACATATATATAGGGAGAAACGTACAACCTAACCAAAACCTAATCTCTAATTCTACTACCGGAACAACCACATGAACGGTTTCCCAACCCTCCACACTGAACAAGGATTTGTCCACCCTCTCGGATAAACCATATAATGTACATGCGAACCTAACACAACCTCCCCACACTTCGGATACCACCCCAAATACAGGTACAAACAACGACCCCATGCATTATGCACGGACACGCTGTAACTGCAGACAACCCATCAACTGTCCCTTAAATGGAAAGTGCATGTATGGGAACATGATTTACCAGTGTGTGGTCAGAACTAATTTGGAGACGTATAAGTTTGTGGGTGCAACTTTTTTTAAGAAGAGATGCTATGTGCACTCACTTTCATTCAAAAGTTCCGGGCTGAGTAAATCAATCGCCCTCGCAAAAAACATCTGGGACTTGAAACGAAACAATACGGAATATATACTCTCCTGATCAGTGTTAAGGTTTGCCCGCCCATACCAAAGTGAATGGTGCTCTTGCGACCTTTGTGTGATGGCGCTAATGGAGATTATGATTGACTGAGATCTGTTAAACTCTCACGATGATAGAATTTTTAATTGCCAACACAAGGCTTTACATACCTTCGCTAGGTATCTCTCTGATTAGCATAAGACCTCTTCCCTTATCTAGATAACCTCACCCTATAACATTTTTCCTTTAAACCACTTTAAATGCTTAATTGAAATACTAGTTTCCTCTATGACTAGCATTAGGTTCGATGCTACTTCTCTCTTTCAACTCAACCTATAGCTCCTACCCAACCTCCAACTGCCAAGATCTTATTGCCGCCAGACTATATACTATCAGATTCACCAATTTAACTTTTTCATATGGGTCAGCTCTGTAAGAAAATGTATTACTCTTTAACTTATCTATTCTAGACGCTTCGGCCAGCAAAATCACTCCCCACTCTTCTTTCTTTCACTGGCCACATATGTATCACCTCCCTTTCCGTTTACTAACCTAATTGCTCTTTAACTTTCCATTCTCCATGCTCATTAGTCTTCAACATCCCTTTCTTAATATTGTGCATGTGTTAGTGTATGTGTGTGTATTTGTATATATATATATATATATATATATATATATATAAACGGAAAGAATGAATGAAATTTCATTTCTCACTCTTAGTACGGCTGTTACTTAAATATAAGCATGTATACGTACATACATATATGTATACAGACGTACAGTAGTATGTATATATATACATACATGCACACATATATATATGTCTGTATGGATTAACCGAACATTTATTATAATGCTCGGTGTGTTTGTAAACAAACATCCCGAATTAAGCCGTACAGTGTCTAGCAACCATCGTTGCTCATTTATTCAACACTGACAAAGGAACGCTGTACTAGTTTTAAGCTTATTAGCTATCGTCAGCAACGTATACCTTCCTGCCAGATGGTTGAACGTCTGAAAGTATATATTTTCCTTATGCATATTAACGGCTGAGCAGCCTAATTTGCATATCGAGTGAGTTAATCGGCCGGGGTACCAAAAACAATAAACGGAAAAAATGAAACGAAATTTCATTTCTCACTCTTAGTACGGCTGTTACTTAAATATAAGCATGTATACGTTTCGACGGCTATTTCAGTCCAGAAATAGCCGTCGAAACGGCTTGAACTCTGCCGTCGGGGTCATACCTTTTCCTATATATATATATATATATATATATATATATATATATATATATATATATATATATATATATATATATATATATATATATATATATATATATATATATATATATATATATATATATATACTAGCAGTTTAGCCCGGCTTTGCTCGTGTTTGTTCATTTGCTATGAAAAGTTACATACAGGTAAACGTGGCTTGAAAGCGAATAAGATTATCAATTAAGTGCATAAAGCAGTTGAACCGGTTATTAAAAGTTACGAACCAATTAGCATTTTGATCAATCAATGATGGGTTAATAATCTTCCAATAGCGAATTTAGTAGACCAATGTTGAAAGATGGTGGCCCTGATGCTGCTGGGTGTCAGATCTGTCCGCCATGGGATACCCTACCAGGAAATAGTGTTCCAGACGGCATAGCTCCAACACCTGCACCAACATCTGTAGCACCTCTTTGTAGACGATATTGCGTGCCATCCCTTGAAGAGTGTAAGCAAAAAGTCCATTCCTGCTCCCTACGCGGGAACAGGCAACATAAAGTTGGCCGTGGGAGAAGCATGGCTCCCCAAAATGGATGACCGCCACCGACAATGTTTGCCCTTGTTACTTGTTAATGGACGTGGCAAAACATGGTCTCACCGGGAATTAGGATCGCCGGAAATCGAACGGGATATGTGACGCCGGGGGTAAAAGGTTCATCCTTGAAATGAAAACATTCTCCCCTCTTCCGCACCCCATTACAATGGTGGCCTCAATCAAGTGGGGTGTCAGTGACTTGACGACCATGCGAGTACCGTTGCACTGCTTTTGTGGACGCAAGTTCCTTATTAGCATAATGGGACAGCCAACCCTAAGCTTAATAATGTGAGGTGGGAGCCCTGGGGGCTCAAGGGAATTTAATAACTCAACCAGATAATTAACGATATCGTCGGGGTCTGACGTCCGGTCGATAGATTTGAAGATGTGCTCTTTACCGGGAATCTTCTCAATCAGCTGCTCGTTAATAAAATTAACCATGGTATTTTTCGGAGCAAGGATGGCTCTTTCGCTATGCCGTCCTTGTCATCCGCAGGGACCTTGCCCTCACCTAGTGCTAAAATGTTCTGAGCAAATGCTGCAGACATGTTGTCACCAAAGTCTTCACCTGGGGCCACAATGTGGACTACTTAAGGCAGGCACGCACTTCATCAGCTCTTGTCCCTTTGGGGATGACAGGCAGCGTTTGCCGAAAATCCCCTGATAGCTGAAGGGTTACGCCACCCATAGGAGCCGTAGAATCCCTAATGTCTTTCAGGGTCTTGTCCAATGCCTCAAGGGCACCCTTGTGAGCCATTGTGCACTTATCCCAAACAATGAAGCAACATTTTTTGAGAACCAGAGCTTTGTGTGAACTCTTGCTGATATTGCATGTTGGTGTCTCAGTTTTTATTAAATCCAAGGGGAGTTTAAAGGTTGAATGTGCTGTCCTGCCTCGCGGCAGCAAAGTAGCAACGATCCCGGATGATGCAACGGCCAACGCAATTTTTTTCTCCTGACGAATCTTAGCGGGAATCAATTTTGTTACTAAAGTTTTTTCCGGTACCCCCAGGAGCATCGAGAAAGTAAATACCCCCAGTCTGATTTTGAACCGCGTCAATGATAGTTAAATAGGCCAACCTTTGGTCCGACAGAAGTTTTGGCTCATTTTCCTCTAAGTATTAGGAAAGAGATTCGATGTCATATGCTGTTTCCCGCAACAAATCCGGGGCCAACGTGTTAGCTTCATCTGTGACGGTTGACGGCAAGCCATACGTCGCCAACTCACTCCCACCCATGTCGAGGAGGGCGTCCTCGATATCAATGAGTGCCCTGTTGTAGATAATGTCGCTGTAAGCAACTTCCACTGAAGTATACTGCATATGAGCCAGGCGCAGGAAATCCTCAGACATGAAATCTCTGTACTTGACCCATAAAGATTTGGGATCACCCAATTCACACTTTTGAAGCAAAATGGCAAAGAGTTCCCGTAGACCTTTAGGTGATTTCAACAAACACTCTCTGCTAAAGTGGAATCCCATTGCGAATCATCTTCCCGGTACGTATCACATATTTCTCCATCAACAGTTTTGAGGTCCTGAAAACTTTGTGGGCCTACAACTTCATGCAGAAGAAGGCGGAGATGAAAGCACTCATGCTGACTTGGGGGCAGAGTGTAAACCCTTCCAAGACAGCTGTCAAATTTTACACCATGATGTCTTTCAACAACCTAACCTGACTTTCTTCGCACTCAAGTGTTTTTCGACCATATAAAGTAGGATGTAACCTGGGGGTACACAATTGTTTGCGCAAATGTATCGAAATGGCAAAGTTTGAAAAAACCTGTCAGAGTGGTCTCTTTCGAATCGGCGGCCAGCTTGGCGGCGGTTTGGTCCGGAAAGTAAACCCTTTGCCCATTTTCCAAATGTACCGCAAGCTGTACGATGGCGGGGTGCCGTTGGTGTAGGGGGAAACCAAATAGGCGCCAAAAAGCTTCATTGCTACTGATGTACCGCCCCGCCAGGTATTCTATGACCTCATCAGAGCCCTTATTTACATATTTGTATATGTATTTTATAGACTTGACGGAGTTTCAAAACTCAACGTTGATGTGGGCATTGAACATCTTCAAGAGAATCGGGCAGTAAGGGACCACCCATCTATTGTCGACTTGACCGCCCTTTACTGTTGTGGTGAAGCCACCGTTCTCGGGCCTTCTCCGCCTGTACAGGGGATACTCATCGCCACCAGTCTGAGTCTCATCAACAAATTTTGGGGGGTATCCCTTACTGCACGACCCCCCTTTCAGACACGTATGATGCTCATTGGGACCCGACGCACACGGACCATGTTAGCTTTGACGATGTCATGTAATTTTTGGTCAGTTGCTGGGTTAGGGATTTCAGCTGAAATGAAGCTGTCTGTGGCATTTGAATTGATTTTATCAGCTAACCAAATCAAAATGTGAGCATGTGGCAGCCCTCGTTTTTGCCATTCGACGGTGGACATGTCACATTTTACAGCCCCAAATACCTTACCCTTTTTTATTAAAGCCATGAGTTTAGCCAGTTTCAGTCTGAACACTCTGGCAATGAGGTCATGTCTGTTCGAATAATTTTGCCCAGGAAAAAGTTCACGGGTTACATTCCGATTCATATGTCTATAGCATTAATCTGTTATATGAAGTGTTATTTTGCGGGTTGTTATTTGCAATAAGCCGATTGAAAATGCCCCAGATAAGCCGTATGTCAATACGGAACGCTCAATAGGGAACGCTCCACTGCAGTGTTGTCATATAGGGAGTGAAGAGCGACAGAGAGAGTAAAGCAGTTAAATTATAGAGAGGGGGAATATACGGAACGCTCCATTTGATCATATACATTTTTTCTCTCTCTGCAGTGTTGTCATATAGTGAGTGAAAAGCGACAGAGAGAGTAAAGCAGTTAAATTATAGAGAGGTCGTTATTGTTACGTTTGTTGTTTTATAAATTCATCTGTTGCTTTTGAATATTTGTTATTTGATGTAAAATGTAAGTTTGTACCTAAACTGTAATGGAGACGGAGGCAGTAACCTTTTAAAGAGAGTTGCAGAGGAGATTGAGGGTAGTGAGAGGAATGAAGCGTGTAAGAGAGAGGGTTATCAAAGTTTGTGTCGCGTTCCTTCAGAGACGGAGGCAGTAACCTTTTAAAGAGAGTTGCGGAGGAGATTGAGGTTAGTGAGAGGAATGAAGCGTGTAAGAGAGAGGGTTACAGCATGTATTTAGTTTTATAGATTTTTTTTCATAGAAGCAGGAAATTTTTGGCAATTTTTGACCTGCCCTGGTAAATTTGGAGCACATTGGAAAAAAAAGTCATCAAAATTGGTAGAGAAATGTGGAAATGCATAAAAATCATACACACACACAGACCGTTATATATATATATATATATATATGAAATATAAGAATCAAAGAACAGTTCAAAACATTATTGTGCTTACAGCTGTTTCCTCCAAACCGAGGTTTGGATTCTTCGGAACAATTTATTAATGCATGGACAGTTATATGACCTCCTTTTCAGCCGAGAGACATACCAATACATATTCAAACATTGATACATATTCAAACCTTATGGGTCAACATTCATTACAGAATTTAGAGTGGCAGTACACACTTCGAGATTACATTTATATTAATAGGTACAATCAAAAATCAAAAATATAGGTTAAAATACAACATGAAGATAAGCGGTTATATAGTGCAAATGTTATATGTGTGGCACGCATGTGCGTCTTGTTTATATAGTGTGGCAGAGAGATATGTGTGGTAGAGGCACTTAGGTAGGTAAATAAGAGTGTTAGGTTGGTAGATCTGGTGGCAAATTTTTTATATGATTGATATAGTCTGTGTGTGGAGAAATATTATAAGCATTAAAGATAGTGCAAGCATTAAAAGTGTTATAAGTAATGGAGATGCACAGCGCAGGGATGTCAAGTATTTCATGTACTTCGGCATTTTCATGGTCAGGGGAGTGTATTTTTCGATTATATGCCCTTCACATAATCCACGACAATCCAGTTAGAGATCGTAGTCTGGTGTTCTTTAGTTCGATACAGGAGGTTGTTACGTTTCTAGAAACGCCATTGAATACCACCCGGAAGTGTGTGTGTGGCTAAGGGGAGTTAATGCATGCGGGGAGGTAACTCTGGGGTTTCTATATCTAGCCATTAAAATGTGTCCCAATATAGACCCTAAATTCTATGGTGATGCGCATCTTCCAAGAGAGAATTTTAAAGTGTATTAACTATAGAGTAGTTTAATTAAGTTATGCTGAAGGTGATCAAAATATTATGGTGGATTAACCCATCTTAAGGTGCCACAAATGGAAATTATAGATGATGAGCGAGGATTCTAAATTAATGATCTCTGTGGTTGTAGTCTGCTCATATGACCAGGCGCGGTGATTGCAGGCTTGCTTCAGGACCCAATGATCTCTGGTAGGATCTGGGTTATCGCTTGCTACATTTGATGTCGAAAGATAATCATCCCCAGGCCGGCCAAAGGTCAATCCGCAGTCCTCGCGACCCCTCTCTGACCGTCAGATCATCCATATACGTACAACCCGCACGGCAGTTGCAATGCATTCACTCACTGCGCTCAGCAGTCCGGTCCTACTGGTCAACAGCGCTACTCGAATAAATCATTTTACATCCGTCTAAGGAAGGTGTTTCCTCTGCACAACACTATCCAACCGATCAATTCATGCTCAAATTACCCCTAGAGCCGTTCAAGTGGGTGGATGTTGTCACACCTGCCGTAGAGGTATAAATGGGTATTCTCCCTGCGAAGGGTTCCAGAGGGATGTCGTTGTTTGTGTTATAATGGATCAGTTAGTGTTGGGTATGTAGTATAAGGTGTGTCTCTGGTATTTGATGCTAGATGTGGTGTTAGGTTCCAGTCCGACATTGCTATATATTGGGCTTAAAGTTTTGGAAGGAATGTCTGAGGCGGTGCTGGCAAGTTGCAAACACCTCAGATTTTTTGTTAAGAAGGTTACGGTTGGAGAAGATAATATTGTGTGTCTCTAGTATACAGAGGTATACGAGAGACACACAATATTATCTTCTATATACAGATTTCCATTTGTGGCACCTTAAGATGGGTTAATCCACCATAATATTTTGATCACCTTCAGCATAACTTAATTAAACTACTCTATAGTTAATACACTTTAAAATTCTCTCTTGGAAGATGCGCATCACCATAGAATTTAGGGTCTATATTGGGACACATTTTAATGGCTAGATATAGAAACCCCAGAGTTACCTCCCCGCATGCATTAACTTCCCTTAGCCACACACACACTTCCGGGCGGTATTCAATGGCGTTTCTAGAAACGTAACAACCTCCTGTATCGAACTAAAGAACACCAGACTACGATCTCTAACTGGATTGTCGTGGATTATGTGAAGGGCATATAATCGAAAAATACACTCCCCTGACCATGAAAATGCCGAAGTACATGAAATACTTGACATCCCTGCGCTGTGCATCTCCATTACTTATAACACTTTTAATGTTTGCACTATCTTTAATGCTTATAATATTTCTCCACACACAGACTATATCAATCATATAAAGAATTTGCCACCAGATCTACCAACCTAACACTCTTATTTACCTACCTAAGTGCCTCTACCACACATATCTCTCTGCCACACTATATAAACAAGACGCACATGCGTGCCACACATATAACATTTGCACTATATAACCGCTTATCTTCATGTTGTATTTTAACCTATATTTTTGATTTTTGATTGTACCTATTAATATAAATGTAATCTCGAAGTGTGTACTGCCACTCTAAATTCTGTAATGAATGTTGACCCATAAGGTTTGAATATGTATCAATGTTTGAATATGTATTGGTATGTCTCTCGGCTGAAAAGGAGGTCATATAACTGTCCATGCATTAATAAATTGTTCCGAAGAATCCAAACCTCGGTTTGGAGGAAACAGCTGTAAGCACAATAATGTTTTGAACTGTTCTTTGATTCTTATATTTCATATAACTGCTCTGTAAATCATCTGATGTTTTTACATTGAGCTACTTAACTTACTGGTAATAAGGTAGTAATACAATACTGCCTACCACTATTTAGGGTGTGTGTAAAATACTTACAACTGCTTAAGGTTTTGTATTTACATAACCATAAATAGTATAACAAATACTATATATATATATATATATATATATATATATATATATATATATATGTACGTATGTGTGTATGTGTATATATATATATATATATGTGTGTGTGTGAGTATGTGTATGTATATATCTATGTGTGTATATATATAAGTGTACGTGTGTGTATGTGTATATATACTTTTAAGTTATTATTATTTTGTTTTTATTTATCCTCGCTTATTTTATATTATTTTTCCTTACTTTACTCATCTTCTCTCTCGCCTACCTTTTCTGCTTAATCTCTATCGGTGTGGACAAATTGCCTTTCAGTCCGAGTAGATAGCGGTAAGAACATCTTTATTGCAAGATGCAGCGACCTCACCTTGAACTATGAACACTAAACTCTTTCTGATGAAGTGCAATATTTTACGTAATGCTTGCGAGTGAGCATAGAACTATGCAGTTATCGCATGTAGGCTGATATTGTATAGAAAACATATATTATGGAACGAACTCTAAATAAATCTTTCTCTTCTAACCTTTACTTCTTGCCTAGTTATTTTCGTATGCGGAACTTGACCACCACGGAATCCACTAAACATCATAGGATTTTACCCACTTTTCAACCATCCTCTTACGGGATCACCTATATAACTCACCCACACACACACCCAAAAAAAATGTTTTTCTCCACACGCCACCTACACCCACAACACGCTTAAAACCCACACACACGTGCTTTCCACCCCTCTATCCACACACGCACAGACACTCCGACCTACAACCCCCCCACACACACCTCTTCCTGAACATGCAACCCCGTTCTTCCCCCAACCCTTACTTTCACATACACACACACCACCTTCAGCCCTCCCCGCTCGGACACCCGTCTCCCTCTCCCCACTCCACCCGCCACCACCCCTACACACCCCACACCCTTCCACCACCTGTTTTACCCCCTTTTTAATTTCAGTTTATTTTGATCATGCTTTTATATTTAATTTTATTTCATTCCTTGTATTTTGATCATGCTTTATTTTTATTTTTATTTTTCATTTCATTCGCACCGTTTCCTTTCGCTATATGTCTCACCACCACTCCCCTACACACTCTTTGAACTCTGTTCCCACACACTTCTCGCCTGAGGAAGGGCTTATGCCCGAAACATCGTTCCCCACCACCACCCCACTCTCCAGAGCGTGAAATTAATAAACATTCGTTGTACTGCCTCTCTGTTTTGTTCCTGTTCAAATTTTTCCATTATATATATATATATATATATATATATATATATATATATATATATATATATGAGAGTATTGAAGTTTGCTTGAAGCATTGTGGAATAATAAGATTTTTGGGGTCGTTTTGGAAGCCTCAATAATGCAGATGGGTAAATCTCTGGGTAACAGAATCCGGTGGTGAAGAGAGATATGTAAGGGAATGTAGAATGAGATGTATAGTGTGTAGAGGAACGTAGGAAAGAGCGTAAAAAATAAAAATAATAACACGAGATAGAGTTACCTTGGGAGAGATTTAATTGTCCCTATATTTCGGATTCGCATCCATCAACTGGGGGGTTTTCCGGGGGGGTATCTGTCGGAGAGGAACGGTACGTGGCCTCTGTTGTCCGCTGTTTGTGTGTAACTGTTATATACAAACAGCGGACAGCAGAGGCCACGTACCGTTCCTCTCCGACAGATACCCCCCGGAAAACCCCCCAGTTGATGGATGCGAATCCGAAATATAGGGACAATTAAATCTCTCCCAAGGTAACTCTATCTCGTGTTATTATTTTTATTTTTACGCTCTTTCCTACGTTCCTCTACACACTATACATCTCATTCTACATTCCCTTACATATCTCTCTTCACCACCGGATTCTGTTACCCGGAGATTTACCCATCTGCATTATTGAGGCTTCCAAAACGACCAAAAAAATCATATATATATATATTGTTATACTTTGGGAGGGTCATGCTGCAAATAAAAACATACGCACCTGTTGGTTTTCACAAGGTGCGTTAGTTTTTATTGGCAGATGACCTTCCCAAAGTATAACAATATCTGTTTCAACACATGTTTTCAGATAAGAAATCTTGCAAAACAAATTCAAAAACGAAGTATATATATATATATATATATATATATATATATATATTTAACGAAGGGTATTTTTTGTAGTATATTGTTAGATGGTGATATGTGGTTATTAGAAATGATTATAACAAAGTTGTTAGATTTACTAACAAGAATAAAGATTTTAGTTTATATATGGTTTTCTTCACGTGAATTAATTAAAAAGTACAATAAAACAGTTACCAAGAGTTGCGAAGGTTGACAATGTTATTTTGTTGTTGATGTGATTACAGCGAGCGAGCAGATAAAGTTTGTTGGTGGTTAAAGTTTGTTGCAGTCGTCATAGTAGTTTTCGTCGTGAGTCTGAGACCATAGTGAGTGAGAGATAGAAATGGTCTGTAATTGATTGTAGACCACTATGGCTTGTACATAGCAGTGAATCTTTCACATAGCGGGTCTGTAGTTGTAGGGATCCGATCTCTCTGTATCACTATAGACCTCTGGGGTCTGTTGATAGCTGTGAATCTTTACATAGTTTATTATGTATCGTAAAGCTCCGATCTATCTATTTCTGTAGACCACAGGAGTCTGTGGATAGTGGTGAATCTTTCACATAGCTTGTTCTGTAGTGGGGTGTTCCGATGTCTCTGGCTAAAGTGGGATGATGCAGGCGTTATATACTGTCTCTCACCTTGAGGGGATAGCCAACGCATCAACCTGTTCACACCAAAAGGGTGGTGACCTAGAATTTGACCTTTAGGTGTCACCCAAGGTTCAAGGCGCGGACAGACTTCGCTATATATATATATATGTATGAAATTAGAAATTATAAGCTTTCACCGTACTTTAGACTAAAGAAATTTCTAGCCTGATAGTGGGGTTTATAACCCCACTATCAGGCTAGAAATTCCTTTAGTCTAAAATACGGTGAAAGCTTATAATTTCTAATTTCTAATTTCAAACTCGCGCACCGTTTCAAAAACATACTTACATGTTTACATTTATAATTTGCTTGTATATATATACAGTGCCCCGCAAAAGTTTACAACACATTAGGAAAAATGCAGTTTTAGGTATTTTTAATAAAGTTAGGGTAATGAAAATTTAACTACTGATAGAACATATAATGAGGCATTTAATGATACAATCATTTTTTTTTTTAAATAACAAGGAAATAACACATGAAGAAAAATCAATATTTTTATAACGCAAAAGTTTACAACACATTTTATATTTATCGCTTTTTTTCAAGAAAATTCTTAAATTTTCAGATTTAAAATTCAGTAGAATGTTCTAGTTTAGGTTTAAGGTAACTTCTAAGGACTATTAAAAACATTACATCATTATTTGTCTGACAACCATCCTGTAAACATTGACAACCGTCCTAAACATGGACAATATGGGGAAAAATAAACTGATTGATCAAGACCTCTGTAAACGCATTGTAGACCTTCATACAAATGGTGTTGGTTATAGAAAGATATCTTGTCAGTTAAATGTGCTATTGAGTTCAGTTGGTACAATAATTCGTCACTGGAAATCTCATCATTCCATCTGTCCTCTAATTAGTTCTGGTTGTCCTAGAAAGATAACGGAACGTGCAGCTCGGTTATTGACGAGAAAGGTTGGCAACGAACCCCGGTGTACTCTTAAAAATCTTCAGGATGACCTAGAAGAAAGTGGAGTAAAAGTGAGCACAGATACAATTAGTCGTTCACTTCGTCGATATAATATCTTCTCGAGGTCTCCAAGGAAAACACCACTTCTTACGAGGAAACACGTTCTTCGTCGATTAAACTTTGCAAATGAGCATCTCATCAAACCTGCGTCATTTTGGGAAGATGTACTTTAGTCGGACGAAACAAAAATTGAACTTTTTGGTCGAAATGCTGTGGCAAAAGTCTGGAGAAAGAAAGGTACTGAATATTCGCTGAAGAATACTATTCCAACTGTAAAATTTGGAGGTGGATCAATCATGGTCTGGGGTTGCTTTAGTGCCACAGGAGTAGGAAATATTGAAATAATAGAAGGAAGAATGGGTGGCACTTATTATAGAGGTATTTTCCAAAGGAATTTACAACAAAGTGCACATTCTCTCAGCTTAAAGCCAGGTTGGTTTTTTCAACAAGATAACAATCCAAAGCATACTGCAAAGCTAACACAATCTTGGTTAAGTACGAATGGAATAAATGTTCTAAAATGGCCATGTTCAGTCTCCAGATCTTAACCCGATCGAAAATTTGTGGAGAGAATTCAAAAAAGGAAACCCCAAAATATCCCTGAACTAAAGAAAATTTGTTGTGAAGAATGGATAAATATTAGCCAAGAAACATGCAAGAAGTTTGTAGGAGGCTACTCCAAACGTCTACAGGCTATAATTAGCAACAAAGGTTACGCTACGAAATATTAAGAGATGATTTAATAAATGTGTTGTAAACTTTTGCGTTATAAAAATATTGATTTTTCTTCATGAGTTATTTCCTTGTTATTTTTTTAAAACTATGATTGTATCCTTAAATGCCTCATTATATGTTCTATCGGTAGTTAAATTTTCATTACCCTAACTTTATTAAAAATACCTAAAACCGCATTTTTCCTAATGTGTTGTAAACTTTTGCGGGGCACTGTATATATCCTACGCCACTCCCACCGATACTCCCCCACTCTCTCTATATATATCCACACGCGCGCATGCACATACATGTGTGTATATATGCATATGGATATATATGTGTGTGTGGATATGTGTGGGCGCGGGTGTGTGTGTATGTAGGTGTGTGTATGTAGGTGTATATCAGTATATATGCGCATGTATACATATATGTGTATATATATACAACGTATTTGTCAGACTAAGAGTGTCTAGGTATGTATCCCCCCAAGGACTCGAAACCACCAACACATCCACCACACCACCACAAACGCCCCTACCATAAACAACAACACCACAACCACAGCCCACACACGCCAACCCGTCTACCGACAACCCATTGCCCCCACAACACAGCCCATCACAGCCAGCGACCGTCACCAACATCTTATCATCACATCCACCCCCACATACACTACAAGCCAAAGTCAACCCGCCACCACCACACCACAGCCCATCACAGCCAGCGACCGTCACCAACATCTTATCATCACATCCACCCCCACATACACTACAGGCCAGTACATCCCTTTGATCCTTCCCACCAATCAAAACAACTCATATTGTCAAACTCTTGAAATTCCGTCTTTACCACATAGCATGTATTTCATTTTCTTATAGCATTTTAAAGGGTCCGTCGAGCCGCCGATTATTGAGTCGGGTAGGATCGATACAGATCGAACCTTGAGCTGATCAGTGGCGAAACGCGCGTCACCTACCAATAAATGCAATGAAGGAGTAATCAATCGTCCTTGTTATCCTTTCAATATATATATATATATATAGAAGAGAAATAGGACGAAGGTAAACAATTACAAAAGAATTTAATCCACGTATTAACAATTGTTTCATCAGAATTTCAGTCCATTATTGCTACACTATGTTATAATAGGCAATCAAGAAAGATACAGTGGCATCCGAATTTTCAAAATACAAAGTTGGAATGACCTTAGGAAATGAAATAAGGGGTAGTAGTGTAAGATAGAGGAACAGAGAGAGAGAGAGAGGGGCAAAAGAGAGGGAGAGAGAGAGAGAGAGAGAGAAAAAAGGGATAGAGGTAGGGAGAGAAAGAGAAAGAGATAGTGTGGTGTGAGAGGATTTGTATAGGGAGGGGGAGGAGGGCTGTGTGCTAAAAGTTGTGATGAGTAGAGGGAGAGAGAAGGAAGATAGAATTTTAAGAGGCATTTGGAAGTGGACAGGCGAAAGTCTTACCAGAGAACAGATGAAGGAAGAAAGTATTAAATTTCATATATAGTCTATTTTTAGGGGTGTAGAATTGTTATTTAGGGTAGAAAGATAGGTAGTGTTAGGATTTGGTTGAAGGTTTGAAGTGTGAGAATTTCGCTTTCAGTTTATGCTGGCAAAAAATTGACCTTTCAATTTTGTTGTTGAGTAGTTGGTGGCTTGAGCTTAGAATATGGAAGAGCTCATTATTACACAACGGGCACGTTTTCATCCCACTCCGGTATGGAGGAGCAGGTGAGAGTTTGGTCCATTTAAGGGTGTATTGTCGGTTACTCGCCTTTAAGTGCCAAATTTTGTCGGCGAGAGTCGTTACGTAACGGTGTTGGTGGTGCTTTATTGCGTAACGATGCGTGTACCAACGAGTTTTGAAGGTGTTTGCAGTGCTGCCTATGTAGTACCAGGTTTGGTTGCCCGACTCAACCGAGCACCTGTATACTAGGTTTGAATGCAAACATTCGTTATTCAATGGACAAGTCTCTGGAAGGTGGCAATTACAATTTCTGTTATGGGCAGTGGTGGAGTTATAGGTGGGCTGGGATGTGTGTGTGAGTGTGTTTTGTGCATACTGATTGTTAGTGGGTGGTTGTGTATTAGGTGTATTATTGTGTTGAGCGATTGGAGTGTTGTTGTTACGGAGTTTTTTGGCGTTGAGCATCTTAATGTGTGCGTCTAGGTTTGGTGCAGTGGAATAAGATAGTCTAATTGTTTTGGTATTAAGTATACTACTATATTTATGTGAATTTGGAAAGTGTTTTTTTATAATTTTGTAGAATGTGGAAGGTAAGTTAGAGCTAATAGAAGAGTTAAAAATAGGATTATACCAAATGTAAGATCTACTCCGTGTTCTGTTTTGCTTTGATGTTGCTGTTGTATTTGTGGTGTGGTTAGTATTAGGGGGTCTAGGTGCGTGTGTGCGGGTGTTTGTGCGGCGTTTGGCCTTGTTTGTTTATATTTTGTTTTTGTGTATGCAAAAATATCTGTACACGAATATCTATAGACTGAAATTCTGATGAAACAATTGTTAATACGTGGATTAAATTCTTTTGTAATTGTTTACCTTCGTCCTATTTCTCTTCTTTGATTACACTCCTCGTTTGTTCGTGTTTCCACTACAGAATCCCTACCAACCTGTCGAGTCACCTTAACGTATGTTGAGAACTTTCCTCACAACTTGTTCTACCAAGCTTTGGAATACTCCTAATAACTGAATATATATATATATATATATATATATATACTAGCAGAATGGCCCGGCGTTGCTCGGGATTTGCTATAGGGTTCTTATATATTTGATATATATTTATCCTTATCGAACCTCGTGAAATAAATACGTTTGTTTATATTTTGTTATTGTGCATGCAAAAATATCTGTCCATAAATATATAATTATATATATATATATATATATATATTAAAATAACAGACTAAAGTTTAAGCAAAGAATCACTGCTTTCACCCTTAACGGGATATTCTACCTAAAAGCAGTATGAAGTACATACACTAAGACTAATTGATGTAATCTTTGGCCTTGTTTGTTTATATTTTGTTTTTGTGTATGCAAAAATATCTGTACACGAATATCTATATTAAAATAACATATTAATGTTTAAGCAAAGAATCGCTGCTTTCAACCTTAACGGGATCTTCTTAAACTAAAAAAATCAATCTGGAAAACAGGAAGACGATACTTTGGTTCGTGAAGACGTTCCCTGGCATAAGAATATATATACACACACACACTGATCGCGTCATAATGACGTAATACAGACAGCTATTAGGAAGGCGCGACGTCATATCTATGTATCTATCTAAAAAGAGAAAGACTAAGAGAAAGAGAAAGAGATCGATAAATCGCCTAATGCGGTCCCTAGGGCATTGAACATTTGAAAATTTTTTTGCTCAAAACACTTCCGGGGTCATACGAGATACATGTATGAAGTTTGAAAAAAACCGGTTGGGTACTTCTCGAGTTTTAGGGAAACAGACACCACACAGACATCCTCTATTTTATATATATAGATATATATATAAGTATGTATACGTACATACATATATGTATACAGACGTACAGTAGTATGTGTATATATATATACATACATGCACACATATATATATGTACGTATGCATTCACCGAACATTTATTATAATGCTCGGTGTGTTTGTAAACAAACATCCCGAATTAAGCCGTACAGTGTCTAGCAACCATCGTTGCTCATTTGTTCAACACTGACAAAGGAACGCTGTACTAGTTTCAAGCTTATTAGCTATCGTCAGCAACGTATACCTTCCTGCCAGATGATTGAACGTCTGAAAGTATATACTTTCCTTATGCATATTAACGGCTGAGCAGCCTAATTTGCATATCGAGTGAGTTAATCGGCTGGGCGCGCCGAAAATGAAATTTCGTTTCATTTTTTCCGTTTATATATTTATATGTATGTATGTATGTATGTATGTATGTATGTATGTATGTATGTATGTATGTATGTATGTATGTATGTATGTATGTATGTATGTTTGTCAGGTCACCAGTTGGTGCTACTGGTAACATGTATCCCAGTACAACCTGTCTCATGGTCGGGTCGTTGGCGACTAAACTGGCAACCCCACCAAGGTTTCTTGGTGAGGAGGGTGACTTTGGACATCCTGCAGGACTAAAAACAAAACCTGTCAAAGGGCAAAGAAGCTCTTAAGAGTCAATGGCCATCCAAAATCACAGGGAGAGATGACCCCTGAGCCTTTATCAAGGCAGAATTCTAGGAGAAGGAAAACTCTGATATAACAGCTGCAACCCTGATGATATCCAATGATGTTGACTTGTTCTTCTTTTTGGTAAATATCATCTTGGTTAAGAGAGTGGGACTGGCTTTGTGCAGTGCCTTTGCTCACTATAAAAGCTTCACGGCACAGGCATTGCTTTATATCTGGAGATCTCTCTGCACTTGTCGTCACATGGTACCATGGGCACAGCACTATGTGTCAATATTTGTCACAAGTGTAGTGTTTGTACCAGAGTTTACAAGTCGCTGGCTGGACTAAAAAGTCACACTCGTTCTGCGCATCGGTAGGGGTTCTCCTACATGGATATAAAGTAGTGGCCGTACTCGAAAACGAGTTGGCAGCCACCATGTATGTATGTATGTATGTATGTATGTATGTATGTATGTATGTATGTATGTATGTATACAGAGAGAGAGAGAGTGGGGCTATATGGATAGATAGATAGATAGATAGATAGATAGATAGATAGATAGATAGATAGATAGATATGTTTCTTTATTAGCCACAGGGGCACAAAAGAAGGGGACAAATACAAAGGGGGAAGTTTACATACAATAAAAACGTGTAAAATATTATCACAAATGCAATTTAAAAATTAGTCGATTTTCCCCAATAGGGGGAGACAGTTCATATGGGTAACACATACCCCCGAAAAAATGTGCAACCCTCATCTCCAGGAGTACGAAGAGCTTGTACTCCTTTCCTCTCCTCCTCCTTTTCCTCAATCTACAGGCTGATATAGAGAGAAGGCCCATTCACTCGGGCCATTCTCGCCACTTTCACCCACCTTTCATAAAACTTGCTGGGGTACAGCACCTCTCTCTCCATCCTGATTCTTCTTCCAAAGATAGATAGATAGATAGATAGATAGATATATTTCTTTATTTACCATAAAGGCATAAAAAGAAGGGACAAATACAAAGGGGGAGTTTACATATAATCGAGTAAAAAGGGTGTAACATGAAAATAATCGAAAATAACCTCAAAAGGGAGGGGACGTGATGGGGGTTGCACACACCCCCGAAAAAGTGTGAAATCCTTTGCCCGGGGAGCACATGGAGAAGGTGCTCCCCTCTCCTTTACTTCTTTACCTACAGGATGGTATACAGAGAAGGCCCACTTACACGAGCCATTCTCGCCACTATCACCCACCTTTCATAAAACTGCCTGTGGCCAAGCACCTCTCTCTCCATTCTTATCCTTCTTCCGAAGTGATATCGGAAGAAGTAGACCAGACTATGGCCAGAGAGGAAGTTGCCTGACCTCAGACCTTTCAATCGTGTCCACCAAACAACCTCTTTCAACATGGCTATTACGCACAGAAAAACCGCCTTTGCTTCCTTTGTGAAGAGGGGAGGCGGTTTGATTGTCATCACGGACTCGGCGGTCAATTTAATCGGCGCCACCCGCGACAGCAGTCGTTCGGCGTAGCCCCACAGATCAGCCACGCCCGGACATTGCACCAATGCGTGCGCAACGGTTTCTTCGTGACGCACGCATCTAGGGCAAATCTTTTTTGAGGGATCCCTGCCCGGGCGCCCGTGTCTGTAGAGCCTCTCTCGAACGGGTAGAGCCCCCCGGTAGCACTGCCAGGCCAGTGACTTCTGGAAGTTGTCCATTGGTCCTGAGCCGAAAGTCCTACCGAACAGGCTGGTCAGTTCGTCTTCTTCCATGTCCAGCGACTCTCCAAGGGTGTCATCGCCCCTGCTAGCCACCAGCCCTCTATAGATTCTCCACCGATGGCCTGGCCTGCTTGCCAGAGAGCCCTGAGCGCCTGAGCACACTCAGTGTGCCAGTCTCCCAGTTTTCCGGATCTTTGCTTGACCCAGGACTGTAGCTCGGTGAGCGAGACGAGTCTCGGAAAGGCTCGTTTCACGAACGGAGCCCACACCGGTTGACCAGTGAGGAATACCTGTAGGTGCTGTAGCCTTAATGCGTGCCTACGCATCATCAACCACGGCATCCCCAGCCCTCCTTTCGAAGGTTGTTGGCAGCAGATGGATCTTCTCACCATAGGAGGGCGCTCCTTCCAAAGAAATTGGAAGAGCATGCGTTCCATGGTGGTGAGTGTTTCCTTAGGGCAAGGCACGACAGTCAGGCGGTAGTAAGTGACGGACGCTATGTAAATGTTCGCCACCTCCGCCCGGCCTTTTAGGGACAGCTTACACTTGGCCCATTTCTGGGTTAGTGCAAACACCTTGTTCGTAACCTCGTTCCAGTTCTTTTCCACCTGGAGGTCCGGTCCAAACCAGACCCCAAGCAACTTCACTGGGCCCTCCGTCCAGTGTCCGACGACACCGTCAGGAGGCATCGGTCTGCCTCTCCACGTTCCGAGTTGCAGCCCGATGGATTTTTCCCGGTTCAGTTTCGCTGCTGACAACCTTTCGTACTCCTCCAGTAAGGTACCGATCGCCTCGATCTCCGAGTCGGTCGATACCATTACTGTTACGTCATCGGCGTAGGCCGACACCGCTTTGCTCAATCCTGGTTCTAGGGGGATACCCTGCAACAACTCCAACTTCCTCAGTAAAGGCTCGAGAGTCAATACGTACAGAAGGGAGGAGAGAGGGCACCCCTGTCGAATGGATCGTGTGATTTCGAACGGCTTCGAAAGGTAGCCGTTCACCTTGATCCTAGAACAGATGTGGTTGCTATGTAAGGCAGTGATCCAGCCTCTGAAAACAGGACCGAACCCAGCCGCCGCTAGCACCGCATCCAGGTAACCATGGTCGACCCTATCGAAGGCCTTAGACTGATCCAAGTTGATCAGGGCCCCACCGAAGCCGGGTTTGTTGCCAACCCTCTCTATGATGTATCGCATGAGGTGGAGGTTATCGTGAATGGACCTGGATGGGATAGCACATGTCTGCGCATCTCCCACCAGGCCACCCACGACAAGCGCCAACCTCTTTGCTAACACCTTGGCCAAAATCTTTAACTCTGTGTTTAGCAGGGTTATGGGCCGAAAATTATTTATACTATCTCCCTTGTTCTCGTCCTTCCTCACCAGCGTGACTACGCCCTTGGCTACAGAACAAGGAATTCTCCCGTTCTGCTGCCAATTGCAGTAGACCGCTTCGAGGAGTTCGGAGAAGAAGACCGGCATTGCTAAATAAAGTTCGTAAGGTATACCATCGAGACCTGGAGATTTGCGTCTGCTGCATTGGCTCAGCGCATCTCCGATCTCATCAGCCGAGATTGGTCCCTCGCAGGACTCTGCCTCTTCGCTCGAGAGACGCGGCAGGCCGTCGAGGTATGGACCGAAATCCACGCCCCCGCCCGGACTCTCGCCTCCCCCGAACAATCGGGCAAAGTGCCTTTGAAAGGCCTCGCACATCTGCTTAGGCTCCCGGATCACCCGTCCATCTTCGTCTTGCAACGACCGGATGGTGGATCGATTTCCACTCTTAGCTTCTGTCACGCGGGCCCAGCCAACGGCTTTGGCCCCCTCATTACCTAGAGCACGTATTTTACTTCGAATGACGCAGCCTTCGTGCTTTGCATCGAAAAACTGGTTCAAGGCCGTCCTCGATGCCAGCACTCTGGCCACATCTTCGCTCTTGATTGCCTCTTCTAATTTACCTGTTAATTCTTTCTCGTTTCTATTCCTATCGGCAGCTAACATCTTGCTATAACTTATTGATTCTGTTCTAATCTCTCTTTTGAGAGATGCCCACCATCGGTTGTTGACGATTGCACCCGTCAACCTCTCCTTAACTAATCTGCTAATCCGGTTTCTGTAAGTCTCTTTTGCCGGTAAAGACAAATTAAGTTTCCAGTAACCGGGACCCTGTTTATGTGTTTTCTCGAGATTGACTACGCAGGTCACTAATTTGTGATCCGTGTAGCCAACCGTGCGCATTTCTGGACAGCTTAATATGTCCCTATCCTTACTTCTAACTAAGAATCTATCTAAGTACGATCTAGATTGACCACTGTGGTTTCTCCAAGTCCAGGTAGGCACAGTTGGAAAATCTAGTCGATATCTATCGACCAAGTTAAAACGGTCGAGTAAACCCTTGAGGATGCTACACCCCCCTCTATTAGGACATGCTCCTGCATAGTCCCAACGTGCATCTAGGATGTCATTCCAATCCCCCGCTAGAAGCAGGGAACGCGACGTTCCCAGAAAAGTCTCCAAACGCTGGAAGAAGTCGGGCCGTTCAGCTCCGAAAGGGGAGTAGACGGCGACCAGTCTCAAGGCCGCACTTTCACTACTGCCAACGTCTAGCACCAACAAACGACCCTCCGGGTCCGAGTGCACAACCTGTACGGCAAGACCCAGGTGTTTTTGCAGCAGTACGACAACCCCACCCCCACCTCCAGGTTGACAGAGAGATGCATGCACCTCAAAGTCATCGAAGGTGGGGGCCAGCTGCCGCACGACGCTGATTCGAGTCTCACAGATAACCATTACATTTATACTACATGACCTGAGGTCATTTAGAAGCTTTGCTTGCTTCCAAGTTGAGCCCAGGCCACGTGCATTCAAACATCCTACTCTTAACACATCCATGTGGGCGGCAGAGCCAAAGGAGAGTGTAGAGACCTACCTTTCCGCTTCCCGGGGTTCGGGTTGCACGACTTCCATGGGGTCGGGGGTGTTGGGTGAAAGGGTGTCTTGTGGTGGTGTGGGGCCGTCAGTGTGTGGTGGGGTTGGGGTGTTTGGAGTTGTGTTGGGGGGGGGGAAGGGGAGGAGGAAAGCTTTTTAGTAGGACGCGGTTTATGGGTTTGACAGAGGGTGGTCCTACGTCCTCCTTAAAATCCTTTTTTAGTTTTTGGTAGAGGTTCATTGGGATCTTTATTAATTTTAAATGTGGGTAGTTTTCTGAAGAAACAAAGTTTACACCTTCGGTTTGTACCGAAGGATTATTGTATATGAGTTCATTTAATTTATTATTGTTTCTGTTGATGTAAGTATAGTGTAATGTCTTTTTTTCGAATGGTGTGAGTGTTTCGAAGAGGTGAGGGGCAGGTTTGGTTTTGTTTGTTACTGGAGGGGTGTTTTCTGTTTTGTTGGATTGTGTTGAGATTTGGGTGGGGGTTGTTTGGCCTTGTGTGTTTTGCACATGTTTTCTTTTTTTCCTTTTAATCTGTCTGAAGAACTCCGTTTCTTCCTCCGAATTCGTTGGGTTATCTTCAGTGTTGGAGGGAAGAGGTATGTTTGCTGGTAATGTTTCCGTGTTGGTTTTCTTTGTGGGGGAGATGGATGTCACTATGTTAGACTGTGTTGTGTGTTGTGTCTGCGGTGGTTGTGTTGTTTTATTGAGTGAGGGGTTGGGTGGGCCTGTATTTTGTTTTGGGGTAATGTGTTGTGACTGTTTGTGTTGTGGTGGTGGTGTAGTTTTACTGAGGGACGGGTTGGGTGGGACTGAGTTTTGTTGTTTGTTTATCTGTTGTGGTGGTGGTGGTGGAGCTGGTGTTGGTAGCAGGGTTTTCTTTTTGTTGAGTTGGGGACAAGCGGCCTTCAGGTTCCCTCTGCCTGCACAGATATGGCAGGACGGCCTTCTCCCCTCCACGCTAATGTTTATATACCCGTGGCCCTCTAATAGGATTCTGTCGGGTATTTGGGCGATGCGTTCAGGCTTCATTTGCACTACCAGCTCTATACCTGTTCCACTGAACGCATTGCCTGTGGTTTTCCCAATGGAAATCACGTTGTCATTCACTGGATCGATGAAGCCAGCTATGAGCCAGCAGTAGTCCACATCTGGCATCATTGCATCCAGCCATATGCGTTGAGTTCTTTTACCCATATAAGATGGATAAAAGGTAAAATTTTTCGAACGAATCGGTGACAAAGCACATTTTTTTGCCGCCGATTCGTTCTTCATGATAATTGCTAGGCTTCCATACAGTCTGTCTTTTCTTATGAAAGTGGTTTCATTAAGTACTTCTGTGAGTACTGTTTTGATATCTGCTTGAGAGGGCTGTTCAGGTTTTTTTGTACTGTTGTTGATGGTGCGAAACTTGACCGTTCGGCTTTCAATGTCTTTGGTGAATTCTTGAGGCATTTTTACCGATAAAATACCATTCTCTCCTTCACTTATGTATTGTTTGGCGTCTGTGATTCTTCGTGCCACATCTGAAATATTTTCCGGTATATAAGTCAAAGATTTCTTTGTTGTCTGTGCAAATGAAATCTTGTCGTCTGCTTTGCTTTCTGTTATGGTGTTATTTTCAAATGTTATTTTTGTGTTTGTTGTGTCTTTGTTTGTGTTATTAGTATTGTCATGCAATTTTTCAAATTTTTTTTTTCCGTTGTTGGAATCCATGTCCAGATTTGTGTTTTCGTCATTTTTTTTCTCCGCAGATTCGTCTGTTTTTATTTTAATTTTTCCTTCCTTCTCTATGACGTTAGTTGGGAAGGAAGGGGGACTAAAGCGTGCGAGCTTACAACTCTTACCGCTGTCCCCCCACCACTATTTTCGTTCGCTGCGTTTAACATTTCTGTTAGACGATTGAAATTTTTTTGCCACAAAATTTTTTAAAACAGGTTTTTCACCTCTAGGAGGGGTAAAGATGAGCTGACCCACCGCCTGACAGTTCAGACGGGGGGTCAAGCTACACAATTGTATCAAAATTAAATTTGAACTCACAAAATTTCCGCAATAAATTTGAACATAACTTCTGCGCGAAGTGAATTACATCCACACTGTAGAACAGACGACAGCTAGATAGATAGATAGATAGATAGATAGATAGATAGATAGATAGATAGATAGATAGATAGATAGATAGATAGATAGATAAGAGGGCGTTGTAGTTTTCTTGAAGTATTATAGAAAGTGTAAAAAATAGCGCTTTTAGGGAGCAAATAGAACATTAAATGCAAAAAATATACCATATACCCAGAACAAATGCAAAATTATTGAATGTCCCTATATGTAAATAATTGTTTCTACTTTAGGCACAAGGCCAGCAATTACCCAGTTCATTACTGTTACTTTATTTTATCGACCCCGTAAGGATGAAAGGCAAAGTTAACCTCGGCGGGATTTGAACCTATATGTAAATAATACCCTCCGAAAACACATTCAATAATAAAGAAGACATTTAGTGGATAAGACCATCGAATTCCAAACTCGTAACTAATACACTTATAAAAACAAAGCCAATCATGACCTAAATATCTATACTAGAAATATTACAACCTCCATAATCCCTACCTCAGACATCATCCATATTTCCCAACCCCTAACCTGCTCTAGATTTGAGTATGGAAAGCGCACTTTTTCAAGCTGCAGCCATCATATTACACAGTTTCTGTATAAGAATAAACATTAAATAATTGTTTCTACTTTTGGCACAAGGCCAGCAATTACTTCAGTACATTACTGGTATTTTATTTTATCTACCCCGTAAGGATGAAAGGCTAACTTCGACGTGATTTGAACTCGGACCGTAAAGGGCCATAACTCTATTCTACAAAGCATGGTGTCCAACGCTCTACCGATTCTGCCAATCTACATTAAATAATATCTATTATTATCTGCTGCAGTGACCCCATTGCGTAATAATCAGCACCAACTAGACCCATTGCCATGACTTACAGATAAAATTGTTTAAAAGCTAGAGCACTATCCCGTCTAACAATCGTCTTTAGTCCTAAATAACCCCATCCTGAACCCTTTATATATATATACCTCAATGAAAAACAGGTGAAGGCTGGATTCCAATAACTTCCTTTATTGTTACGTAAGACCTATTCCTGTGGCTAATTGATTACATCAGCAGACCAGGATACAATTCAATCAGTGACGTCATCATATGGCATGAACATAATAGATATATTTAAGTAACCCAGCTTGGCAGGACATCGCTAATTCGGCTGCATCCATATGATTAATTATTTGTTTTTTGTTGTTGTTTTTTTTGCTGTGCCACAGTGGGGATGACTTAACTAGATCTATTATATTCATGTAATCAGATGACGTCGCCGATTGAATTGCATCATTGTCTGATGACATAATCAATTAGCCACAGAAATACGTATTATACAGAAATAAAAGAAGTTATTGGAATCTGGCCTTCACATGGTTTTCATTGAGGCATTTAACTCCGTCCCTGTACCAAGAGATATCACATCTATGATAGAAGATACACATGACGTTGAGTACTTTTTATTTATTATTCAACAGTCTGCTGATTGGAATGACTGGATCACAAGCTCAGCTACCTATTAGTGAAACCATACAACATAAAGAATATATATGTGTGTATGTGTGTGTGTGTGCGTGTATGAGTGTATGTGTGTGTCTATTAATGATCCTTTAACTCCTGATAGAATCGTATGGGCAGTCATGACATACTGCGTCATTGGAACCTCACTCCAGGTTTGGCCACAGCTAACTTCTTCCAAAGAGAAAGAGAGAAAGATAGCAAGAAAGAAAACCCGACCCCAGTACTGGATTAGTACTATATTTCTAGACCCCAAAAAGATAAAAGGTAAATTTAACCTCAGCAACATTTGGACAATGAGCATATATATATATACGTATGTGTGTGTGTGTGTGTGTGTGTGTGTGTACATAGATCCCGAACCACCCATCTGTGAAACGGTTGTAACTGCGTAACTGTGTATAAGCAATAAAGACCTTGTGAAATCTCGCTTTGTTTATATATATATATATTACTTTTCATTTATATATATATATATATATATATATATATATATATATATATATATATATATATATATATATATATATATATATAACGAATGGTATTTTGTAGTATTATAAATGGTTAGTAGATGAAATAACACGAATAGCTGATTTACTTTATATATAAAAAGGTTTACTTCACTTCAATCAAAAAGAACAATAAACAAGTTACCACGAGTCGCAAAGGTTGACAATGTTATTTTGTTGTTGGTTTATGAGGCTGGTGTAGTCTGAGACCAGGAGAGAGAGTAATGGTCTGTAGACCTCGGCGGCCTGAAGGTAGCAGTGAATCTTTACATAGCTTGCATTAGCGTACTGATACGATCTCTCCGTGTAAAACGTGGGAATATAAAGGCTCTATATAACTGTCGCTTTCTGTCTCCCACCTCGAGGGGATAGCCCACGCATGAACCTGTTCACATCAAAAGGGTGGTGACCTCGAGTTTGACCTTTAGGTGTCACCCAAGGTTCAAGGCTTGGACAGATATATATATATATATATATATATAATAGTAAAAAGAAAAGACAGTAGAAAATATCTAAACTCTACTTTGGTATTGAGTTTCCATTCTTACGTCCGTCAATAATTCACGTACTCTCAGGTTTTGAATAATCGTCCCCACCCCAGGTGTTTTATTCCACCCCACACCCAAACCTGCTTATTAAATTTTGCTAATCTATCTCCGACGAAATTTTATTGTAAGTGATTCATATTGATACAGCAACTGGAGAATCTAATAATTATTTTATTTTACACTACCTGAATTACCCGGCGTTGCCCGGGTTACTGCTGTTCTTATTCAGTTCAGTAAACAATAAATATGAAGATATGTTTTTTTTTCTCTCATAATTATTTTAAAATATCAATATTTTATTTTTAAAATATCAAAATTGTAATGATAATAGAATTTAGAAATGAAAATCTCTCAAACTTGTAGAACCTTAGGGTAAACAATATTTATTGTGTAATGTTTTTTTGGTGTCCAAATGAATAAATTGTTGCTACACACTCACGCACATACATTCTCACTTACATATACTAAGACAGACATACAGACATACATTCACGCAGACACACACATAGCTTCTCAACTCATTTTTTTGTCAGTGGTCACATATGTCCATGTATGTGTAGATGTGAGTGTGTATTTAATAACGTACCTAATGAACGCGCAAACACACACACACTCACAGACACATACATGTTCATATACAAAATGTGACGTCATTGTGTTGTTTTCTATTGATTTAATCCAAATGAAAATAAAAATTATCACACATACATTCACACACACGTACACTCTCATATACACTCACACACACTACACTCTCACATACACTCACACACACTCTCACACATTTACTATAGTTGACTAAAGAAAATATCGTTATGCCAGTCAATACACATACACTCACACACGCATACACTCTCACATACACTCACACACATTATGTGTATGTATGTGTAAATGTGTGTGCGTTTTATTCTCTGAGGCCTAATGTACATAACGAACGCACAAACACACACACTCACAGACACATACAAAATGTGACGTCGTCATCATGGTGGTGGTTTACTATAGTTGACTATAAAAATATTATCTTAGATAAAACTTAAAAACAGCGACACACACACACACACACACACACACACACACACACACACACACGTCTCTAATTTAAGAACGCCGACAAACTCACGCGCGCGCACATACACACACTGGCCTATTACCACTCAAGAACTTTGGCCTGAGCAAACATCCCCTCAATTTTGGAACCGTCTGGGTTGTCCAGAATTGATGGGGAAAGACTTGACGGTCTTACTCCTGGTCAAGAGGCAAGTGCCTTACCTGGGACGTCACAGTTAGTGACTCTTTTACTTCTTCCCACATTCTGGATGCAGCGGTAAGGGCGAGAGGTACAGCATCCGCAGCTGAAGAGAACAAAATCCTAAAATACCGTGTTCTGTGAGCTAACTACATTATCCAGCCTGTGGCGTTCGAGATGTTTGGGGGAGTCGGGCTACTGACAGCGAGATTCTTCACTGGCGGCTCGCCAAACAGAGGTAACTGGTGAGGGCACTTGGTTGTTCCAGCACCTCAGCGTCACCATCACCCCAGGTAACGCTGCGAGCATGCTGGCCTGCCTAAAAAATTATTAGAGAGGTTTCCCAGTGCTCCTCGCTATATTGCTATCTTTTGCTCTGGTAGCGGCTCGTTTGCCACTCTTTCGCCTGCATTTTGTTCTATGTGGCCTAAGATGTGTGTATTACGTATTTGTGTATTTTTTCTCTTTCTTTTTTTCCTTTCCCTCTTCTTTGTATATATTATATTTGTTAGTGTTTTCGGTCTGTAACCATTATATTAAATGAGTTTGTAAAAAAAAGATTTAATAAATAAATAAAGAGTTAATAAATAAATAAAACGTTATACTTGTTTTACCCTCCCATTTCCAATTCACTGAACGCTGCTATCATGACTGTATGTGTGTGTTTGTATAAATGTATATGTATGAATGTATGTTTGTGTGAAAGTATGTGTATTTGTGTTAATGTATGTCCGTGAGCGTGTATTTTTATAAGTTTGTGTTTGCGCGATTATAGTTATATACTCATAATAGTTATATACTCATACATATAGATGTATGTATGTGCACACTCATACGCGTCAGTGAGTAGAAAATCATAATCTCTCTATCTCTCTCATCACACACTCTCTCTTTCTATATATATGGTAGTTGAAGTGGTGATGGTGGCGACGATATACCGGAAGTGTAGACATTTGAAACTTTGAAAACAAGTAAATTTTAAATTATTTATGTTTACGAAATTTAGTACATAAATTATTTATTCAAAGTAATCCAACTTATTTTACTAACTGGATTAAAAGAAATAAACTGTACGCAATCCCGCAGTCCTTACTTTATTATAGTTTAGATACTTATTAACAACAGATGCTGTGAGTCATTAATTTTAGTAAGGATGTAGTGATAGAGAACAGTAGATTTGAAGGCTAACTACTGGGGGATTTAGAAGACTCTATATGAAAAGCTAATGCATCTGGCGTACTTGCAAAGAGAAGGATCTCCGTCGTCCAAGCTACAGCGGACGCTACTCGATACGAGAGGGTAGACGTGCGACGTAGCAATATATCTACAATTCTATTATGATGGACCACGAAAAATGTGTACTGTCCGACATCGAGCAGTTTTTGGTGGTTTTTCAACATTTTGCCTGACTGTTGAGAAAAGATGTGGATTTCAGTATCCGCCTCGACAGTTTCCCAACTCTTGGTAGGAAACATGAAGTTCTGTCGATAATAACATTTCAGATACAGAAGGTACAATGCAGTTTTACGAGCAAAAAATTAATGAGTGAAAGATCTGTTCTATACGCTCTATTGTACATACTTGATGTGTTTGCTACTGTCTTAGCAGACGTCTAATGCAACTAACAGCCGAGTTAAGGCTTACCCAGTTATGTCAGCTCGGAAGTGGTGACATTTCGAAAGAAATGTGATAACAAGAATGAGTTAAATATGTTGGCCAGTTTGCTCGCAAAAAGGTTGTCGTTTGTTCTCGATCGCGTAACCAGAGCTATACAGACCCATGTAATTTACGTAGATTTATCATGAACTAGCAGTGGTACCTGGCGTTGCACGGGATAAGGTATTTTGGAACGCGCGCCGCCAATAGACCTAAAAACTGCATGCCTGGGCAATATGTAAAGAAAATGAACCGAATACTCTGATGGCTGGATAATCTTTAAGATTTTCCTTGATGAAGCAGGAAAAATGCAGGTTTTCACCTAATGCGGGCCTTAGGGGATCAAGAAAATGAATTTTTTTTATGTGCATAATATGCCTTGAAATTTCGGGAAAATCGGCTAGATGTAACGCCTCCAAAAAACCCTAAGAAGCTGAAAAAATGAAGTTTTTCACCTAATGCGGGCCCTAGGCCATAAGAAAGTTGGATTTTCTTTACTTACGGTATGAAGAAGAGACTGACTAATACATAGTTACAATTTCAAGGAAATCGGTCTGACGTAGCGCCTCAAAAAACCCCTAAAAATGTTAAACAACGCAGTTTTTCACCTAATGCGGGCCCTAGGAGATACAAAAAAGTTGAATTTGTTTATGTGCATAACACTCCCTGAAACATAAGTAATACACATGTAAAGTTTGAATAAAATCGGTTGGGTACTTCTCGAGTTTTAGGGATTCAAACTCACACACACACACACACACACACACACACACACACACACACACACACACACATATATATCCTCAAGGAAGTAACGTAATGCAGACAGTCAGACATACGGACAGATATTATAAGGGCGCGACGTTATAAGTATGTATCTATCTAAAAAGAGAAAGACTAAGAATTAGAGCGAGATCGCTAAATCGCCTAATGTGGTCTCTGGGGCATAGAAAATTTGAAATTTCTTTTGCTCAGAACACTCCCTGAAACATGAGTATTACATGTGTAAAGTTTGAAAAGAGTCGGTTGAGTGTTTCTCGAGTTTTAGGGATTCGAACTCACACACACACACACAGACATCCTCAGTTTTATATATATAGACTAGCAGAAAACCACCCGGTGGGCGGTTTTCTGCTAGCAAATCTAGTATATATACTGATATTGTTGAGATTTGGATGAGAAATGTTTTCGGCACCACATGTTCACCGTCTCTCGGTGTGTCTTTTATGCATGTATAAATATATATGTTATCTATACGGTGAAATCTTTGAAATAAATATATGTTAAAACGAAAAAGGAGAAAAAGCGATTAGTGACGGAAATATAAACGTTATGAGACATAAAGGTTATGATATAACGATGGAAATATATAAACGTTTACGATAAAACGATGGAAATAGAAACGTTTATATATAATTGTTTCTACTTTTGGCACAAGGCCAGCAAATACCCAGTGTATTACTGGTGCTTTATTTTATCGACCCCGTAAGGATGAAAGGCAAAGTTAACCTCGACGGGATTTGAACTCAGACCGTAAAGGGACGTAACCATGCTGGAAAGCATGGCGTCCGACTCTACCGATACTGCCAATCCACCGATATATAATGATAAGCCGAAACACTCGTAAGCCGAAACACTCGTAAGTCGAAACACTCGTAAAGCGAAACGTATAAATAAAGATTAATGTAATGAATTTGAAAAGCATAGAGATTTGAAACCGCGTCTATTTGTTTCCTTGGCATTTTTTACAGACGGACAGACAGACAAACAAACAGAGAAATGCCCATTATATATTATAAGTAGATGAATTTGAAAAGCATAGAGATTTGAAACCGCGTCTATAGGTGTGTCAATTTCAGACGGACAGACAGACAGACAGACAGACGAACAAACAGAGAAATGCCCATTATATATTATAAGTAGACTATCTAGTACCCGTCCTTTGGACGGGTGAAGTAGCTTTCCATGTAGCTCATTAAAGTAAACAAAGTAAATTTGAATACATAGAAGAAATACGTACTTTATGTAAACATGAAAACTTTAGGCACTATTCCAGCGAAATAATTAATATGTGAGCTCGGTGTTATCCGTTATCCGGTAAACATTTTTTTTACAACATTAAAAGCGCGTGATGGCTTAAACTTAAATAACTTTTAATGTATGTGTGTGTAAACCAGCGTTCGAAAACGGAGACGCTGGTCGCGGAGAAAGATAACTCTTGTCATACTTAATCACGAACATTGGCAAAAATAATCCAAATTTTGATATATCTCCAAAGGCCGCAATATCGATTTTTGAAAACCTGTGCCGCTCAATTACAGGTCTTATGCTAGAAGAAGCTCTGTAAAAAAATGTTAAAGAAATAGGATATATGAACCATCATTTCAAAGAAATAGGATATATGAACCATCATTAAAAACAGATGTCGACACACACAGCCTGTAGTGAGAGATTGGAAGAAACCTGTACAAAGTTTGACCCATTGTCAGTTTTATCGATTTTTTACCTAAAAAAAGCGGTTGTCAATTATTCGCAATATTGTGCCGACCTGCCCTGATAAATTTATGGTTGATTACAAAAAAAAAATTGAAAATCGGCTTTGCGGATCAAAAGTTGCTGCATCACAGACACAGACAGACAGATATGTATATCTATTTTTGTATCTCAGTTTTGTATATCTATTTTTTTATAAAGCTTATATAATAATTTGTTGAATAATTATTATTTTTAATTAATATTTTTAAATTACCAAGAGATGAGAAGCATCAAGAGAGTTATCAAGAGAGCCAATTATCAACAGAGTCAATTACCAAGCGAGTCAATCAGCACTTTGTTTGAATTTTTTTCCTATTAATATTTTAATTAGAATTTAATTTTGTTAGCCAAAGATACCTCAATTTTTAACAAAATCAGAATTAGAAAGGTTGTTTCTCCTCGATTTCGTTTTTTAAAAAATAAGGTATTTCGTCCTTTTTAGGACTCATCAGTTTGGCATAAACGATGAATACATTGTTACACTTTAGTTCCTAAAAACCTCAGGAAAGACAACATTTTTTACTACACCATTCTGGTTTTCGGGAACTAAAATCGTAACATTTGCCAGATTTGTTACCCTGCTTATTGCAACATAGAACTGGCCATGCGAAAAGAACTCATTCAGGCAGCTTATACCAACATGGGTAATGGTCTGCCCTTGTTGGAGGTCATCGCAAACGATATTTTAACAGGAAACTGTTTCCGGTAAAAATCGAATGGAACCTTCCCTTCTTCGCTATGAAGCTCAATTCTAGGCAAATGAAACAATTGTCCCTTCCGAGGGCCCACCGCTACTTCGAGTTCGAGTATTCGTGGGTGGATATTTTTTACAACGTATTGAGTACCGTTGCAATGTCCCTCGGCGGGACATATGTTTCTGAGCAGAATAACCGGAGCACCTATCTTCAGTTTCAAAAGGTGATCCGGCATTCCAGGAAAAACTATCGAGTTCAAAGTGTCCACTGAAACATGATGCTTTCGGTCTGTTTGCTCGTGGTTACGATCAAACGAAGGGATTACTATTTCCCTACCGAGCAATCTGTCAAGGACTTTTTGATTGATCTCGTCTACATCCTTATGCGTGGGAGTAATGATTGCGCGATCGGTCACCCAATTCGCATAATCATTCTCGCTCAACCTAGTTGACACATTAGGGTATATCCTATCTATCAATGGGTCACCTGTCATGAGAAACTGAGGGGGAACTTCAAAGTCGTGGGTCCTCCGATTGTCCTGTCTGCGATTGGCGACACCATCCCCAATCCTCAAAAGGAGGGCTTTAAAATCAATGGAAGCCTGATCGACCCCGTTGACCCTCATGTTTGTATTCAACTTGAAAATGTTGAAAGTATCCCACGATGGGTGATTTTTTAAAGTAGAAGCGACAATTTGTGGTCGCTCTCCATTAGGAACAACTGGGAGAACTTGTCGCCAATCGCCGGAGAGTAGCATGGTGACACCTCCGAAGGTTTTCTTGGATGGTTCCACCCCTCCGCGGACGAATCTTAGAGTTTTATCCAAAAACTCCATCAGGTCCCTACTGAACATGGAGGCCTCATCCCAAATAATCAGGTCAAGTTTCGCAAGTTCCTTTGCGAGTTTTGATCCCGTCTGGATACTAATCGCTGTTTTATCTTGCGGATTCAAAGACAACTTCATCCTTGAGTGCAAGGTTGTGCCGCCTTTAAGCAATAGTGCCGCAATGCCAGATGAGGCGCAAGCAGTCACCTTGTAACCCTCATTGGCAACCTTTTCTACTATCGCATTGATAAGATAAGTCTTGCCAGTTCCCCCGGGTGCGTCCACGAAAAGGTTTTTTCCCGAATTCTGCCTCACCGATTCCAATAGGGAGTCATAGAGCGCCCGCTGATCAGCATTCAGGGAGTTTTCAACCTCCAAAATGGACTCCGAGCTTGCTGTGCTCTCATAAGAAATCCCAATGTTCTGATTCTCGGGCACTCTAACCTCCTCGATTGGCCTTAGAAGGTTGCAAGTATCCATTTTGGTGCCGTAATTTAGCAGTTAAGCGTAAACCTGGTGCAATGCCCTATTGTGTATGATATCCACATCAGCAGTGGGGTCTGCTCGGGCTAAATCATGTGACATCCAGTCTTTGTGGTCATTCCACAGTGACAGGGCGTCAGTCGGCTTCCAAAGGTGGATAAGCATTGCGAACATCCTCCGCATCATGCGAGGGCTCATCGAAATCTGAGCATCATGCAATACTAAACTGATTTCGTTGTCCGCCTCCATGAGCTTGCGGAATACTGCTGCCTCGTTGAAGGTTGGAAAAACTTGATCGCCTACTGTTCTGAAATCGGTGTAGCACTTGGGACCTTTTGTTTTTAAAAGCAAAAGGTAGAGGGCGAAGGTTTCCTGATTACCACCTGAGTTTGGTAAAATGTTCGGCATGCAGGATATCTGATCACCCCTGAGCATGCCGAACTCAGGATCATTCTCGCCCTGTACTCGACGCTTCCAAAACCTTTCTTGGACCATCCAGACGTAAAATTTCGGAATATCCAAATACAAAAAATTGTTGGCCTTTTCATCTTCTCGATTGAGAGTGAAAAATTCGGTCAATTTCGTCTTGGATAGTTTTTCCAGGGTTTTTGAATCGGGTTTAGCTAACTTGGGGTCATAAAAAACTTTTTGTTTCCCTTCGAGGTGGATATCCAGCTTTAGGATCGAGGGGTACATTCCGTATTGGGCCAGGCAGAGTAACCACCACATCGCCTCAACGCTGGACATATACCTACCGTTAAGGTATATTCTAACCTCGTCCTTTTCCTGGTCATCTACAGGGTTCCCCTGGTCATCACAGACCTTTTCCACCTCATAGATGATGTGGTCGGCACCTTTTAGTATATATTTAAAAATATATTGAAATATAGTGACCCCGGCCACCACCTCTACGTTAATGTGGCACTGAAATATGATCCCAAGAAAAAGATTGTGTGGAACAACATCCCTGCTTTTTTTTTACCTTTTTTTTTACTTTTTTTTACCTTTCTGATGAATTTCCCCCTGTCCACCATTATTATCAGGCGTTCTACGCCTGTATTTAGAGTAGTTAGCCTCGTTAAAATTGGTCGCATTGTTATAGTCCTTCGGAAACATCTTAGAGCAAGAAGTTCCGTTTGGGGACTTTTTACACTGCTTCATACAAGGACACCGGGGATTAAAAACACCGCAAGGACCGTGGATCATTTTTGTAATCACAAAATTATAGGCCAGCTTCTGATTTTTGGTATCCCCTGTCGGGATTTCAGCGCTAATGAGACTATCAACATCCTCCGTGGATGAAATCTTATCGGCCTCGGCCAACCAAATTAAAGCGTGGACATGTGGGAGGCCTCTTTTCTGAAATTCTATTTTGTAAGTGTATGCAACACATTTACCAAAAATACCTCTCTTTTTGATTTTCACATCAAAAAGAAGCCTCACACGTTCCATGAAACTCCTGCAAATTAGATCAGGCCTAAATTTTGCAGTTTCATCTTTATTATTGCGAGATAATTCTTCTATTTCAGGCAGTTTAGGATTGGAGGTCATGGTCACAAAAAGGTCTGGACATCCAAATTCTCTGACCATTGAATCTCGGTACAATTTTTTGTACCACTTTGGAGTCCCAGGAGTCGATTCGAACAGGACGACGCCGACTCCAACCTCTGCAGGATGTTCACAATCCTTTAGAGTGTCGACCGATTCAAACCTATATGACCCCTTAATCCTTTGCTGATGCTTAACCTGAAACTGGAAATTAATGTAATCCAGACGCATTTTCATGTCTATCGCATACTGGTGCAACAGATTACCGCTCAATATAAGAGGGTTGAAAAAATTGTCCCGGACCATTAACTAGTACTTGATATACTGCAACAAAGTTTCTTTATGACCAGTTTCTGTTTTCGGGTTCCAACGGCTCCCCCCATTCTGGCCATAATTGAAAATAAGGGGATAGCCCAGGGGTTCATAAAACGGGCTTAGGAAGTCAACACGGACGTATCCTTCTTTGCCTGCCCGTTTTCTCACTAAAATGACCCTCCCAAGTTCCTTAATATCCTTCTCTTGGTAGAGCCCCGCTATTTCAGACACCGTAGGGAGGAGATGAGTTTTATTGGCAGGCAGACAATCCCCTAACACCAGCCTATATTCGGGCATCTGTTCGAGCATTTCGTATCCCGTTTTGAAAGTTCTTGATAGAATATTCTCATCCGGGATGAAATCATTGAACTTAGCCTGGATATAGTTCAGAATTGCACGGTACCGAGGCTCGAACTCAAATTTTTCCCTCTCGAGTTTTTGGGTCTCCTTATCAAAGATGTGCACCTGCGCATATCTAGGTCTTTGGCCTGCTTGCGGCTCAAGTGGGACCATCGTTTGATACGAAAACCCATGAATTTTCATACTCGGCTTCACTTCACCGATTGGAAGCTCAGTACAGTGCATATTACTGAAGGCAAATCCTGTGTTAAGACACCTTGAGAATTTAGCGAACATTTTTGCATATTCGTCATTACCCTCATATAAACTGGCGATTTCCTCCCCTGGGCGTTCAAATTCAGGGAGCTTAACCTTGCCATTCATGCAACACAATCCAGGTGGCTCTAAGGGCAATTTGTACGCCCCGCAATGCTCACACGGATTGTCCTTATATTTGAGGTGGATTATCTCCGAGTCGAAATCCACCTCATCTATGGGCTTAAAAGCAATACGGAAGTATTTTGGGTCCTTTTTGAAGGTCCTATTGTAATAGGCCTCAGAGTGCCCAACTTTGTCCTTGTTCAATCTGATTTCCCGTTCTTCGGTAGTCTCAGATTGCCGAGTAGCATCTTTATGCTCACGGTCTTTTTCCTTCCTTATGCCTTTTGAGTCCTTAGACTCCTGACCCCTAGAACGCTGCATATCTTTTCGCTGCTTTTCAAGTCGCTTATTTCTTTGCGACTCGGTTTCAGAGGCCTTTTGAGCTTTTCTGCGTAAAGCTGTTTTCACAGAGGCTTCGGTGCACTTATGCTGAGCCATATACTCAGCAACCAAAACTGGATCCAAAAAATATTTGGGCTTGCGTTTGGAATCTTCTGTCGGTTTTGCAGGCGGCAAAGTTTTATCTGCTGGAGGCGAAACTACCGCAGCTGGCAATACGTCTGCAGTGATTCCAGGCAATTCGTTTCCAGTTTGGGTTATTTTTGGACTTTTTTGATCTTCCTCAATTATAATTGGCTTTTTATTGCCTTTTATAGTTGGGATTTGAGCTAAAACCGGGTTGGACAGAAAGGTTGAGGTTTTTCCATAATGATTTTCCATAATGATTTATCATCAAGGGGTCAGATAGGTGTGCAGCCAGACCTAGTTGATTTAAATTAGAAAGAGTTTTTCTAATAGGGTCGAAAACAAAAACATTCTCATATAAAATGGGATTCACAACTTCCCTGCGATTTAAAAAATTAGACTCCAAAATTTTCTGAGCAGATTAATTTGATTCTGAGTGGAAAACTCAAAATTTGTGGGATTAGGATTTAGAACCCATATCAAAGAATATAAAATTGCAAAAAGACCACAATCAGTTCCATTAGTCTGCTGCTGCACATTTAGAACCCTGAACCTAAAAACGAAATTTTGGGTCAAGGAAAAAGTTTTGAATCCATTCATAATTCCAATTTTTTTCACTGTAGCCCTGTGTCCATCATCAAGGTAATATTTAATCCGATCAAAAAAGTCAAAAATTTTTAAGTGAAGACCCGAATCTGCCAGCTCAAGCACAGGTAATGAGTCTGCATAACCAAACTTGAAAGTCAAGAAATGGTGACTGTCGCAAATAACGCCAACAGAGGCAGACTCATTAGCCCAAAATAATATGGGCCGAAGCCGAAAAAAATTTTGTTTGGCAGCTCTAATTGCGCCTTAATTTTATTCAAAAAATTGTATACTAACATATTCGAATACCAGGCACTATTGGAATCAACAATAGCAGCGTCCTGAGGGTCGTTACAAAACACAAATTCGCGAGAATTAGTGTTTAAGGCTTGGAAGGTGGTAAAAAAATCCACAAAATCTTCCATTTTTTTTTTTTTTTATTTATTTTTAATAATATTTAAATAATTGGCGGTTAGAAAAAAATATTCCTATGAAATTTTAATCATACCATTAGGTGTGAATAAGGAAATATTTTTTTATTGTCAAAACAAATGTTCAAAAGTTAAACTTCAATTTTTTGAATTATTTCCAATTTTTTCATGAAATTGAACACTGGACATTGGTTGCTGGAAATGGAAATTAAATCGTATTTAATTGTATTTAAATTTCTAACCTTATTTTATTATTTATATTTTTTCAATAAGAAATTTTTTAAAAAAAATTTGAAGAAAAAATTGAACAAATCAAACGTAGGTTATGGAACTGCGCAATCTGATTAATAAATTACCTCATCAGCAGCAACCTTCTTCAAATGGTCCTTATTATCAGCAGCAACAACCACAAATTCAATGGCAACCTTCTTCAAACCACAAATTCAATGGCAACCTTCTTCAAATGGTCCTTATTATCAGCAGCAACAACCACAAATTCAATGGCAACCTTCTTCAAACCACAAATTCAATGGCAACCTTCTTCAAATGGTCCTTGGCATGGTGTCAAGTCAGAACCGCCTCGAACTGGTTACTTCTGGCTTGTGCAAGGTGTCTCTATAGCAACCAGCGATTCCCTCGGCCTCAGTGACCAAAGTCAGTGGAGAGGGGAAGGTAATGTTTCTATAGCGACAGTGTTTCTCTTGGTAGTACCAAAGTGGAGAAAGGAAGGGGAAGCTAATATTTCTGTAGCACCTACATTTGAGTTTTAGGGAAGGACAGACAGACAGACAGACAAACAGAGAAATGCCCATATATTTCTGTGTGTGTGTATATATATATATATATATATTACACACACAGAAATGTATATATATTTCTGTGTGTGTATATATATATATATATATATATATATATTACACACACAGAAATGTATATATATTTCTGTGTGTATATATATATTACACACACAGAAATGTATATATATTTCTGTGAGTATATATATATATATTTCTCTGTGTGTATATATATATATATATTACACACACAGACATGTATATATATTTCTGTGTGTATATATATATATTACACACACAGAAATGTATATATATTTCTGTGTGTGTATATATATATATATTACACACACAGAAATGTATATATATTTCTTAGAACAAAATTATTATTAATGTTTTGCTGTTCATAACAATTGGAATTGAAAAATTACTTTTGAAATTATTAGTTATTTTACTAATGCTTAGATATGTAAAAATGAAGCAATGTTTCTAATAATTGTTTCTACTTTTGCACAAGGCCAGCAATTACTCAGTACATTACTGGTACTTTATTTTATCGACCCCGTGAGGATGAAAGGCAAAGTTAACCTCGGCGGTATTTGAACTCAGACCGTAAAGGGACGTAACTCCATGCTATGAAGCATGGTGTCCGACTCTCTACAGATTCTGCCAATCCACCGCCCTAATGTCTGTACGTAATGAGGGAGTGAGAGGGGAGAGAAAGAAAGGCAGAGGTGAAGTGACGAAGTGACTCTCTCCTCCTCCTCCTCCTCCTCCTCCTCCTCCATCTCCCCATTCGTCACAGCGATAGAGGGGAGGAATGTTAGTGTGTTACAAAGAGAAAGAGTGAGAGTGAGAGAAACAGACAGACTAAAAGAGAGGGATAGCTGGAGAGAGAGAGAGATAGCAACAGATACAGTACAGTAGCTAAGGGATGTATATATATTTCTGAGTGTATATATATATACATTTCTGTGTGTGTAATATATATATATATATATACACACACGGAAATATATATATATTTCTGTGTGTGTGTATATATATATATATATATATTACACACACATAAATGTATATATATTTCTGTGTGTGTATATATATATATATATTACACACACATAAATGTATATATATTTCTGTGTGTATATATATATATTTCTGTGTGTGTATATATATATATATATTACACACACACAGAAATGTATATATGTTTCTGTAGCACTCCTCAATTCCCCCCCTCTCTCCCTCCCGCTATCCCCCTCTTGTACTCTTTCTTTCACTCTCACTCTCTCTCTACGCGTGCGCAAAAAACATTCGCACGCGCGTACGTGTTTCCACTGTCGGACAGACAGACAGAGAAATTGCTGGTTATATATTATAAGGAGATAACTTTCTTTTTATTTGCCACCAGGGCATCAAAAGTGGGACAAGTACAAAGGGGGGAGTTTACATGTAAAGGCGTCCTCAATATGGAGGAGGCAATAACAAGATATAAAAGTATAAAAATAAAATAAAATATAACAAAATAAATTTTGTAACAAAATCCTCATTAGGGAGGAGGCGCCTTGGGGGTTCGCACACACCCCCGAAAAAAAGTGTGCAACCCTTCTCCTCAGGAGCACAGAGAGGGATGCTCCCTTGGTCTTTCATCTTCCTCACCTATAGTCTGATGTAGAGTGAAGGTCCATTCACACGAGCCATTCTCGCCACTTTCACCCATCTTTCATAAAAACGGCTGGGGTGCAGCACCTCTCTCTCCATCCTGATCCTTCTTCCGAAATGATATCGGAAGAAACGGACCAGTTGTTGGCCAGAGAGAAAGGTGTCTGACCTCAGTCCTTTCAGACGCGTCCACCATACAACCTCTTTCGCCATGGCCATTACGCACAGAAACACCGCCTCTCCTTCGTTTTTGAAGAGGGGAGGCGGCTTGATCGTTACAATAGACTCGGTGGTCAACCGGATCGGTCCCACCCTTGACAGCAGTTGTTCGACATAGCCCCACAGATCGGCAATGCCCGAGCAGTGTACCAAAGCGTGTGCAACGGTTTCCTCGTCGCACACGCATCTGGGACAGATCTTTTTCGAGGGGTCCCTACCCGGGCCCGTGTCTGTAGAGCCTTTCTCTAACGGGCAGAGCCCCTCGGTAGCACTACCAGGCCAGGGACCTCTGGAAGTTATCCATGGGTCCCGGCTGAATGTCCTACCGAACAGGTTGTCCAGTTCGTCTTCCTCCATGCCTAGGGCTTCTCCGAGGGCGTCGTCGCACCTGCTAACCACCAGCCCTCTATAGAATGACGAGGTGGATTCTCCACTGACAGCCGGGTCCGCCTGCCATCGTAAGAAGCATTTATGGTAAATTGGGCTTCGGTGTAGAACTGATTAATTCATATCAATCAAAAGCATTTATATTAATCAAAATCTCATGGCAGCTTCAAGTCCTTGATATATTCTTAATGTATACCAAGCTTCCAAAACCCGCGTTTCCATTGTATTTCAGAATTCAACCGTCGAATGTCTGCAAAGTAGCTGCCCTGCAAGTAATACCGATTAAATCTTATATTTGTGCTATAATTCATGCTATATATGACTTCAGTTCGTTAGAGAAGAATATCACTTCGTATTTTGTATAATGAATAATTAAAACAAGAGCACTTAAAGATAGGGTTTTATTGAGAGTAACCGTAAACGATTTCTGTACATATTGTTTGTATATGTTAATGTAATTTTTCGAAACTGGTAACTAGAGTCTAGATAAATTTCATGGTAAAGGAGAAATAATTCTTAACAGTAAATTTCTCTCTTTTAAATTTAATCCTTTTGACATCAAACCGCCTTAAAACCAGTTGATTCTACGATACAAAACTGTTTGTTTTAAAGTGTTTATATTTATCTAAAAAGCCGCCAACATAATTTTAGGCAAGAACCTTTGTTAAACTACATTCCAAATGATAACTTAATAATGAGAAAATTATATTACTCAATACCTCCAAACTATACGGGATGTCTTTCATAAGAAATATGATGATGAAAGGGTTATTCATTGACTTATACATATAAAGTTTACGAAGGAAATTGGTAATTGTTATTATCGTTCAGCCCCAATTCAGCCCTGATTGGGCAGAAATATGATCAAAAGTATCCCAACCATGACCATGCTGTTTTAGAGGTATCTGGGACCAGGACCAGATTATGGCCTTTTGAGGCCCTAAACACTTACCACATTATCGAACCACTATATATGAAATCTGCAATTTTTTTAGAAAGGGGGAAATGAAAAATATATTTTTTTTTTAAATAAGTCTCCATGATACCTCTCTTTCCTTGATGCCCTAAGCAAGTGCCTATTTTGCTTATTGGATAATCCAGCCCTTTCTGTGATTATATTATTTAATGTGCTTCCTTTTTTAAGACAGTGGGGTGTGGTTTTGGCAACTATTTGACAAGTCTAGTGACTGCATTGAGGCTCCCTCATTTACTTGCAGGAAATTGGTAATATTCTAAGTTAAACATAAATTGAATCAGTATGTTGCTCTAAATTGAAACGTACAGTTACGATGATTCGAGCAGTTTTTATTTATTTGTTTACTATTATAGCTTTCATTTAAATGGATGTCATTTTGATTAGACCATATTACGTTTATATATTAGACCATATTACATTTATATATTAGACCATATTACGTTTATAACATCTGTGGAGAAATTAATGCACAGTAATAATATTATATATTAATCATGTACAAGGACATTTTTAACCTTATATAACATGGAATTTTTTTGTTTGTTTGTTGGGTTTTTTTTAATATATTGTTATATGTATGCATTATACATATTTCGGGCCTAATCGAAGATACACATTTTATGATTTGATTGCAACCTTAACTAGTAATTATTCTGATTATTGAGAAATATTCTCCTAAATACAATTGTTCCTGTCTTTTTTCTGCCAGTTACCACACAAACAATTTTCTAGATTAACAATAGTTATATTCGAGTTTCTAGTTTTAATGGAAATATTTCATTTACATATAGATTATACATATTGATTTCTCATTTAGCAATGAGAAATCAATATGTATAATCTACTGATGTTTCCTTTATTTATATTTTTCTAATTTTGATTTTATATTTGAACTTCTCTTTGTGTTCCACCATGCACACGTGATTATCTTTTTCTCTTGTATTTAACTTCCATAAATTCTAGTTTGTGTTACATAATTTCCCTATCTATCAACATCTGTGACATTTGGTGTTTAAGTAAATAATTGTTTCTATTTTTAGGCACAAGGCCAGCAATTACCCAGTACATTACTGGAGAGACATTTGCCAACAAGATTTACTCTGTATTTATCCAGGTATAACTTTATCATACACGTCGGATGCTAGCGCACCTCTTGCTATATATTTTAATTATCAACACGGTTGCTAATTATATGCAAATTAGTAAATCTATTTCAGAATAATACTAAGAGCTAATGGGTATATACACGTTTCATTGTGGTAGATTGGATGATATACACGTATTCTGATGAAGGTTCAATTAGATCCGAAAATCGATTAAAGATGTTTATCATTTATTTTTAATTTACAGGGACATTCGTATTTTCTGGCATGTTTACATGCCTACATATTAGACGTGTATATATTTATACACATTGGTGCATTCACAGTTACGCACTCTGTATTTATACAGATATAACTGTATCATATACTTCGGCTGCTAGTGCATTTCTTAATATATATGTGTGTGTGTGTGCATGTGTCTATATAACACGTGCTAGCAGGGAAAGCAACTTTAAAACGATGATTATACGTATGTGTGTGTGTGTCAGATAGACAATTTCTGAGTACCAAATTTCATGCACAAAGCTTTGGTTTACCTGTGGAAATGGCAGAAGACAGCTCAAGATGCCACACACTAGCATCAAACCCATAAACCTCCAGTTGCACAAGATCATGCCCGTGTTATTGTTTAAATATAAACAGTATCTACTAATATTAGTAAATAACTATAGAAATAACATTTCTACACATCTAAATACATTTACTAATCTAAAACATACAATACATCATCATCATCATCATCATCGTTTAACGTCCGTGTTCCATGCTTGCATGGGTTTGGACGGAGGGTTTTCCCACTTGAGGCAAGAGTGGTTATCTTGCTCGCATAGGACTATCTGGCGGGTTTTCTACAGCTGGATGCCCTTCCTAACACCAACCACATTTACAGTGTGGGGCTGGGAGGTTTTTACCGTGTTGCCTACACGGCCACATTACAGCGTGAACTGTGTGTTTTTTTGACGTGACACCTACACGATCTCATTTGTTTCGGCCTGGATGTTGTGGCACCAACATAACTTTACATTGAAAGGGGCGGTGTGGGTGGGGTGGGGGGGTGTATTTTGTTAGAGATGCCTACTGACTGTAGTAGGTTTTACTTTGTATTTAGGTAAGGCGGGTCTTCTCTATTACTGAGTACCGCCAAAGGTCTCGGTCCAGTGACATTGTCTTGGTGAGGTGTAAGTGTGTGAGGTCGGAATTTATCAGCTCGTCCCAGGTTTTTCTGGGTCTGCCTATTCTGTGGCTACCGTCTATCTTTATTGCCCTGCACTTTGTTATACAGCTATTATCCTTCATGCGCATCACGTGACCATACCAACGTAGCCTTCTCTCGAGTAAACAACATCTGATCCCTCTTATTTCTAATTTTTTCCTTAGTTCGTTTATGCTTTGCCGTTCACGTATATTACTATTGCACATCCAGCGGAGCATGCAAGCTTCGTTTCTCTACACACAACAACAAATATTTTAGTCATTTTCCCTGCTAAAGCAGGCCCCATAATAGACTTCATATTCCTTGTGGGTCCTTTTTGAGATAATGTTTTACAGCTGAATGACCTTCCTGGCACCAATCCTTTCAGATACCTCTTACAACATGCAAGAGTGTTGTGTACCTCTTCTAAACTGGATACACTCATACATGGAGCTAAAACAATCCAGAAACCTATATATATTCTTTGCTTTGTATGCAGTGCCAGATTTACCATTGTGCTTAGGTGTGCTTAAGCACATGGTCTGGTTAGCTGGGCGGGAGGCTCATATTTCTGCCAAAAAGATTTTTTGCGATGAATTACCTCCTTCAGTACCTAAGTAAGGGGCTTCATAACTTAACTAGCACAGGGCCTCATTTGTCCTAAATCCAGTACTGGTTGTATGTTTATATGTATTCTATACAATATTTTTAGTGGTGATAAATAGTAAGATTTACATAATTATTGAAAGTGGTTATTTTGGTACCACAATAAAAGGCACCCAATCCATGCTGTAAATGTGGTTGGTGTTAGGAAGGACATCCAACCATAGAAACCAAGCCAGAAACAGTTCTGTATGAGCAAGACATGGTTATCTGACCTGACTCGACTCACAATGGAACAATTCATATAACTCATGTTAAATGGTAATGATGATGATGATTCAAACTGTTGGAAGTTTGTATCCTGTCACTAGTTCTATGTTGTTTCATATATTAAGGCACATAAATCTAAATAGTAGTCAAGTCCAATTAGTTCAGAAAAGCTATTTGTGGTAGTCAATACATTATTCTAGAGGAGCATTCATTTTAAAATTACAAAATCTCTCAGGGATGAGCACTGAAGTTATGGAACCCTGTAGTCTGGAAAACAAATAGTTTTATGCAACATGGTACATCTCTGATTGTTTGAATCCTACTGACTGTGAAGCTTGTTAACACCAGTATTTCTAGTAGATTCCATATCATTCAGTATAGTTATATATTTTCATTGAACTTACCTGTATCAGAACTTACCTACATCATCAAGAAAATCATTTGAACAGTCCATAGCCTTCATTTCATAGCTTACTATACTACTAGCTATTCATGCATTTTTTGTGAAATTACTGATTCTTTTTAGTATACAATATTCAGTTTCTATCTTCTCCATTTCTTCTTATACAAAGATTATTTCTAAGATACTACTAACTCTTTATTCGAACTCTCTGCTACTGAGTAGTTCTTTGCTATTCTTTCAAATTACTGTTCTTCAACATCTCTGTTGCATATAAAAGATTTCCAAGAGCATTTAGTTTTGAAATTCTATGAACTATAATGAAGAGAAGAAAACTGAAAACAAAGCTATGATAGATACCTTCTGTGTGCTAAATTCTTTGCTGTATTCAATGCCCATCCCAAAATTCCATATAGCCCCCTCATACATGATATGGATCCCTTTCACAAATTATTTATCTACACCGACATTTCTCAGTGCTCACCAGTCTACAGAGCATGGAATCACATAAAAAATTCTTCTTTAGATCAACATATCCAAAAAAGAGTTATGTGTTCCATTAGAGTTATTTCACCAGAATATATTATATACCTTACATGGTTTTACACCAATGCAAACCTAGATTACATCCCTAATTCTATCGTGCACTATCTTAGCACTGACTCTCTCCCTACCATTTTCATAACTTGATCCATTAATTTGAAACTTCTGTAATTTCTCATCTATAGTATATCTCCTTTCCTTCTTGTAACAGTCACTGAAAATAATGGTTGTTTCCTGTACAACCTGATCAACAAAGAAGGTGGTTTCCTGCACAACTTGATCAACAAAGGGTGTGGCTTCCTGTATAACCTGATCAACAAAGAATGTGGTCTCCTGCACACCCTTATCAACAAAGAAGGTGGTTTCCTGCACAAACTGATCAACAAAAGTGGTGGTTTCCTGCACAACTTGATCAACATAGGGTGTCGTTTCATACACAACCTGATCAATAAAGGAGGTAACTAATATAACATACACCCAACACATAACTTTCAGCATGGCTGCACATAACCCAGAGAAAATACATTTTTCCTGCTTTAACCCTTTCATTATCATATTTCCAATGAAAGACACTGCCCATGTGTTTCAATTAATTTCATGATAAAGTTGATGTTTGAAACATAACAAAAAGTTTTTACATAAAATTATGATGGAATGTTTAAAATAGGCAGTTTTGAATCAGTGAACTGGGGGTAGTTTCAGACTTGTTGATATCAAAAGGATTAATAAATTGATTAATCTCATACCATTGGTTCCACCAGTAGAACCAATAACTACTATTAGTTCCACTGGTGATAAGCTCCTATCACTTTTATATTCTTTGTTCAACAACTACTCATAGCCTTTCCATATGTCTTTCTTTCTGTTGTCATTACTGAAAATACATTATGAAATGTCTCTCAGGGACCTTTCAAACACATTCGCTGCCAGGCAGTCTGATGTGTATAAATGTACTATTTTGTAATGCTGTTGTTCTAGTTGTTGTTTTTGTTGCAGTTGTTGTTGTTGGAGCTCCATTGGTTTAACAAGTGTTGCATCTGCTTGAACAGAACAGCCTGCTTGTGAAATTAATGTGCAAGTGGCTGAACATTCCACAAACATATATACCAGTGAGATTCAGCATGACACAATGTGTGAATCACAGATAAACTCATTTTTTTTCCTGATGAGTAAACTAGTCATATGGAATAAAGTGTCTTGCTCAAGGACACAACACACCACCAAGAATCAAACTTATGACTTTATGATTGCAAGCTGTAAACCCTAACCACTAAGCCACATATCTCCACTTTTGTGGTAATATTGGCTAAATAACTTGCCAACTTTTTTTGCTGAGAACTTTTCATGTTATATACTTTTTCCAACCCCCTGGCTTATCTCTTATAACCACCATGTTGCCTGCTCCAAAATGAAGCTATGATTTCCCCACAGACTTATTTAAAGATTTGCAAATGGTAGTCCCTTAACCCATTCATTACTGTATTTCTAATGAAACATTCTAGGTATTTTAATTAATTTTTTTAAAAACCTAAAATTTGGAGGAATTTGATAAACAACCAAGTTTTTCATTAGTAATGTTGTTTAAAACATTACTTAACAAAAATATTTAAAATAAAATTATGATGAAAAGATTTAATATAAATATAAACATTTTAAAATGAGAAGTATTGTATCATAAATTGAGAGAAGATTCAGGCAGGTTGAGGGTTAAGAATGTCCATTTGTCCCTCAAATTAGTTTTTCAATCTCTGCTTCTTTGTTCAAACTTCTTGTGCCATTTGAAAGTCATCCCTCACAGAAAAATCTTTTAACTTCTACATTTACCTAATAAGATTTCTTTTTTTTATTTATAACAAGGAATACATAGAAAAAATCCTTTGACACAGTTTATTTTCTTATTCACACAAACATTTATAATTTTTTCATTTTGTTTGTTGTTGTTTTTCATGTTGACATAGATCCGACAAGACTTCTTGGGGCAGTATTCTATGGTTTGATGCCCTTCTTGACACCAACCATTGTTTTGTAGTCAGGTCTTCACAAATTGAATTGCCAAGCTGTGAAGCATATTGTTTACTGCTGCCTGAAGATGTGCAGAGATAAACTCATACATGCATGCATGCACACACACACATGACTGTAATGGCCAAATGTCATATATACTTTTATTCAATAACAATACAATTAAACACACATACAGACACACCTGCACACACATTTACATGGGTTGAGAAAGTCTTTGTTACCATTTGAACCTTCTTACTGTAGCCAATATACTTTCATTGGGGCCACCTCCCACACTCGTTATATCATCAGTTTTATGCATTATAGCTACAAAAATTATCAACTTTTTATAGAAAAGTGAAAACTTACAAACTCATTCCTTGTTTACAGTTTGGTGCAAAGAAAATCTATTAGACATTAAAGCTAACAACTAGTTTGACCAACAGATAGAAAGAACTTTTATAGACTTATCTCTATTGTGCTTTTGTTCTTATTAACTTTAAAATGGTCAACGGTATCAATATCTATGGAATGACGTCTCATCAAATGTGCCTTTAGATTACCTTTCGTAGTACTTTTGTAATCACAAACATGGCATGCAAATGGCTTTTCATGAGTATGCAAACGAATGTGAACTTTCAGATGGTCTTGTTTTTTAAATATCCGTCCACAATAAAGGCATGACCATTTGCGCTCACTATTATGACAATTATAAATATGCTTTTGAAGGCAATTCTGGATTCTGTATGTTCGGCCACAATGTTCACACATGTAATGCGCTTTGTCTTTATGAAAGTGCTGTATATGATCAGTAAGGCCACGTTTCCTAATGAATTCTCTATTACAGAACTCACATTTGAAGAGACTACAGTTAGCTGGCAATGGCACAGCATGTTGAAAATATCGATGGTAAGGTAAATAATCAGGATTCTGAGAACTGAAACCACATTCTATACAGGAGTTGCTACTGGCAGGGCTTCCACTAGTGGAATGGCTGCCAGCTACAACAAATTCTGGAACATCATCTAAGAGAATGTTATGCATGTTTTTCAAGTGTGATACAACCATTTCAGCAAACAGGAACGAGGTATGGCAGATTGTACAGATGAACTCCACTTTATCACTTGAGGCAGTTGCACCAATTTGTCCAATAACCATCTTTTCTTGGGGATCACATTCTTCAATTTCGTATACAGTTGGAGAAGAACTACTCTCCAATTCTACCTCAATTGGATTTCCACTGAAATAATAGGAAAAAATAATCATAGAGAATAAATGTTATTCCACAAAATGGTTAAAACATAGTTTTGGAAAATAAGGAAATTAAACAACTTATATGTGAAAAAATCTTATGATTTATCAAGGAATTTGAAATTTGAAATGTTGGAAAACAGAAATCGCTATAAATAATAATAGCTTTAGAAAATTGGGTAAAATATCCTTAGGGACAGAAAAAAGTATACATTGTTACAGCTCACTTCTTTATGCGATACAATACAATGTTGACAATGATCCCTCTCATATGTTGCTTACACCATTGATATACCATTACCTATTAAAGTAGTGTGAAGGCATGTGGCCTACTGGTAAGGGTGTTGAACTAATGATCATAATGTTGTGGGTTCGATTCCTGGGCTGATTTGCATGTTGCGTTCTTGAGCAAAACAATTCATTTCATGTTGTTCCAGTATACTCAGCTGAAAATGAGCATCAGCAATAGCTGGAGATTTAATCCTGCGATAGACTGGCGTCCTGTCCAGGGGGAAATCTTTTACTCTCAGTCACTTCACGCCATGAAACCAGGATAAACACTGGCTCATCGTGCTGCTTGCAGTGCACGAGGGCATGCATTAGAGTAGCACCACTTTCAAATTCTGAATGTTGAGTCACTTGACTCAATATTTTGATGTATAAATAATTGCTTTATTTAGAATTATTATTGTTACTATTGTTCAAAAAAAATGCATGGTAATCAAAGTAACCACTGATCCACTGATTAAATACTTAAACCAGATATTAACCATGAATATCATAGAACTATCTGTTAATGGGTATAACTATCTGTTAATTACAATTACACCCATAATGAAGAGAAAAAAACATTAACTTTAATGGTAAAAAAAAAACAGAGGAAACAAATCCAAAATCCAAATTAATTAATAATTGAATGGCCACATGCAATGGCAGTGAGTCTGATCTTTGGTAAATTTAGAGACAACCCTGCATGTGTTCCAGTCATATTAAGCCTCATCAATGAAGCATAGCCTTACCAGTGCTTGGCAAGTCCTATGTAACTCTCTACCTCAATTAGATTTCCACTGATATAAAAATTTAGCTAAAACATTTAGAGTGACTGAACATTAACTGATGCGATAACTGAAAATATTAACCTTTTTTTACACTTTAGTCCAGGATGGGATGACAGTGCCTATGACCTTTCTCTGGGCCTCCAATACTGGTAGTAAGGAGAGAGGAAGGTATCATCAAACTGGAAACCTTGTCCAAATCCTTGCAAAAAAGCACTCAAAGGCCAGGTGGTGGTATTAAACCAAGTTACATATTAAGTCTACCACCCAGCGAAATAAGATTGAAATATGTCTTGAACTATCAGTATACTTACCAAAGATCAGAGTCAATCCCCTATGCATTCCATTTAATTTTAAATTATTTTAAATTTTGGAGTTGTCTCCCTTTCTTTTTTTTACCAGATTTTATTATTAGAGCTAATGATGTTTACCCTGTCTCTCTAGGTATAAGTTTAATTAATTAGAATTTTTTTCACTACATTAAATGAGCTACCCTCCACTCATAATGCAATGCCTTTCATATCTTAGCAATAATATTGTTGTAATATTGTAACAACAATACCTGATGAAACATTCCTTGGCTTCATAGCCTTAAATTACTTTACCAACAAAACCTGAGCTAATCTATCTAGGTGGCTCTTCTATTGGTTCTACTTAAAGAAGGCTCACATAAACTCACTCATATTCCTTTAATTTAACTTCCCCTTTGTTTGTGTTAACAATGTGGGAGGTCATTCACTTGTGTGTTTTTTTTTTGTTTGTTTGTTTTTACACACTTTTCCCTTAGCTCATACCATCATTGAACATCCATTTTCCTTGCTAGCAAAATTTGGACAGGTTGTCACAGACCAAGTTGGTACTCATATCTCTCCTCATAGCACACTGCATTAGCAAAATCCCTATTCTCAGAAGAACAATGGAAAAAAAGTATCCAAGGATGCCTGCTGCAGAAAAATTTAGTCTTCACGGGTCCGAGAAAAATACTAAATTGGTGATTGGCATAAATGGGACAACCAAAACACTGCAATATATCCATACCACATCATCCTTCACACGGGATAACAAGGGACGCATTCAGGCCTTAGGTAGAGCTGCCTGTTTAAAAAATATATTGCAGTCTCCACCCAATGCTGCAAGAACTAGCAATAGACCTGTGACATGTTAAGAGAGAAGCTAAGCTGTCAACTGATGACCATTTAGTGATCTGCAACTGAAAGCCAAGAGAGCCCACAAAACTTGCAGGTCCATCTCTACCTACAGGATAAAATGGGAAACGCTGGCAAATAAGGAAGACTGGAACAGGTATAAATATACTATAACATCCAAATTCAGAGAACTCCCTGAGCAAATTGAGGATGTTGAAACAGAGTGGAGACTGTTCAGCTTCAGCTTGCTGGTTTCTGTTTCAGCTGTTGAATGCTACAAGCAAAAGTGGTTTAGTGTGGCACCGGGTAACATGAGGACCCCTTAGTTCAATCAAATTGTTAAAGATGCCATCCGAGCAAAGAAGGAGGCCTATAAAGCTTAGCTTAGAAAGAAGTCCTCCTCCTTGCACTCGTGGTACAAGAAGACATGAAAAGTCACAGCAGAGACAGTAAAGGTGTCCAAAGTTAAAACATGGAAGGACTTTGGGGTTAAGCTGGAATCTGCCTTCAGATCAGCAAATAATGTGTTCCGGCAGACCATACACTGACTTCATAATAAGTCCTCCTCTACGCTTGCTATCAGGAACGCATCTGGGGTTCTCCTCTCTTCAGAGAGGTGCATCCTCACAAGGTGGAGAGAATACTTTGCTGATCTCTCCTAAACCCGGTTACAACAGAATCTGATGTACACAAGGTGCATCTGGAAGTGATCACTAACCCCTCAGTGGCTGAGGTGGCAAGGCTGCTGATGAGGATGAAATTCCTCCTAAGATGTTAAAAGCCTTAAATAGAGAAAGTATTCTCTGGCTGACTCATCTGTGCCAGGTGGCCTGGATTTCTCAAAAGCACCTATACAATAGCAATCACAAATGATAATCACAATTTTCAAAAAAGGAAACGAGAGATTGCTCCAATTATAGAGGGATCACCTTGTTAGGCCTTCCTGGTAAAGTCTATGCTAAGTGTCTGGAAAAGAAATGTAGGGAGATTGTAGAGTCCAAGCTAGCTGACGAAGTGTGATTTTCACCCTGGACACAGCACAGCTGACCAAATATTTACACTGCAGTAAGTTTTGAGAAATCATGGGAGTATTGCCAAGAGGTGCATTCTTGTTTTGTAGACCCCACAGTATGGAATTGCAGGACAGCTTCTTATTGCTCTGATGTCTCTATACAAATGCCCTAGTATTTTTGTTTAGATAAATGGTGTGAAATCAAAACCATTTAATGTGTATGTTGGACTCCACCAAGGATGCATACTGTCACTTCTGCTGTTCATAATGTTCATGAACAGGATTTACATACACAGCTGGGTTGGAAGTGGTATCAAGATTGGTGAGTGTAGGATCAGTCGGCTGGAATTTGTGAATGACATAGCTTTACTTAAACTCATCAGAAGGTGATCATCAACATGTACTTGATAGATTTGTTGCCAAGTGCTGCATGACAAAAATGAAAATCAGAAGGCAGGAAGCTGAATTAAGTGCAAGAATTGCAGGAGCTGGTGCAGTAATGTGCCGGTTTCAGCATTTGGTATTCAGAAGAAAGGAGGTAGGTATAAAATACAAACTCATTATCTTCAGTTCAGTTTTCACCTATGACCTATAGTCATGAATCTTGGGTAATGACTGAAAGAATATGATCATGAATACAAGCAGCTGAAATGGGGTTCCTCTAAAAGGATTTTTGGAGTAACATTACTCGATAGAGTAGACGCTCAGGAGAGTCACTCCAAGCAGGGCCACTACTTCTCAAAATTGGGAGATTGCAGCTCCAATATTACAGACATGCGATTAAAATATCTCAGGAAAGAATTGCTGAACAGATTTTATGGGCAAAAACCATCTGGTAGGAGACCTAGAGGTAGGCTCCAAGCAACTTTGCCTCCATGCCCCTCCCAGAAATAAGTGGGAGGAGGAGGAGAGGATCTAAACATATTGTGTTGATTTGCTGCCTCAGCTTATACAGGGAATTTTGATTTTAGCCCATTTTTCAGACATAAAATATGGGTGGGTAGGTCAGATCAAGTTATACAAGTACATACAGTGATTTAAAAGATGCCTACAACCTATACATGGAGGTTTTCTTTGATGAAGCCATTATTAATTATAAAGGCTGTTTAGAAAGTAAAATTTATTATACCAGCAAAACATGAAAATTAGGTTCAGGTTGATCCACATAATAGTTAATAAACAATTTACATGCCAAAAGAAAAATAACTGTTTCTAAAGTGCAGTTCAAAAGCAAACACGTAATTTTGATAAGACCTATATTTTATTTAAGCCAACAGGCTTGCTGCAATATTTTTTCTCTTCCTCCAGACTAAATTTTGCAGAAAAAATATTGGCATGTGGAATGGTGCAGCCAAATAGAAAAGAAATGCTGAAAGGTATCAATAAAATGAATAAAAAAGTGACTATAAGTAATACCAACATTTCAAAGAGATAAAAAGTAGTTTAACTCTTTAGTATTTACTATATTTACTATTACATTTTCACAGTAAAGGCTTTACCTCACATAATTATTTCACATAATATCAAATCTGTGAGATTTTGTTATTATTTATTTTGAGAACAGCTCAACATCAGTATGAGCAGCCGGTTACGGCCAGTTTGAACAGAAAGAGGTGAGAGAATTCTGGCCGGATATAGCTGGTTTAAATGCTAAAGAGTTACGGCTCTCTTCTGTTTTTTTATTTGGTGCACAATTTATTAATGTAGCCATTTGAAACACGGTTGGCTTTGTATCTTTCTAACACTTTTATTTCTTCCTTATCTTATTCTACCATGATAAAGGGTTGAACCTGATACATCATATTCTTCTCTTTCCATTCAGTGTAAATATCTTCACTATACATACATTGTTTATGTTTTTGTACATATTTTTGCCCATTACATGTCTTCTTTTTCACCTTCTCTTAACTTTGTTTTAAACTCTCATGCTGTTTAATCAATGGCACCCTTGTCCTATTTGTGTCATTTTTATACACATACATGTGTGTGTGTGTGTGTGTGTGTGTGTGTGTGTGTGTGTGTGTGTGTGTGTGTGTGTGTTCCCGCATGAACAGCATCTGTACCAGACCAGCACAATTTACCATCCTGACCAACGAGTGACAGTAAACATTGCTGAATTCTAGGTTGCCTACCTTCAGGGATTTGACCAAACACAATTTAGCATGATAAAATCGACAATGACACATCTCTACTAACAAAGTCTGTGGCAACCCAAAATAACAAATCGGGTGTCTAACAATTCAGCAATATTTGGAAGTGAGTCTACATGTGAGAATACGGATCTGAAGAGCTTCCAATTCCAGAGTCAGGAACGAACATAATTCAATGATTCCTCGAGCTGATCGGCAGTGAAACATGTAATTAAATATGTATATGATACAATACTGATTCTTTGTTCCCTATTTATTATATATATATATATATATATATATATAAAAGGATAAAGATCCCATAAATCCTTGTGGAGTCATAGAGGCACTGTCATATGGCATGTCTAGGGCACTTTTAAACCTGGCAGAGTCCAAACCTCTCCAGATATGAACACAGGGGTCGATTCTTCCTCTATTTTTTCTATAGAGAAAGAATTGACCCCAGTACTGGACTGGTACTTTTTTTATCAACCTCGAAAGGATGAAAGGCAAAGTTGAACACGGCGGGATTTGAACTCTGAGCGCGCAATGAGGTGGGGCGAATACAGTAAAGCATTCTATCTGACGTCTTAACGACTCTGCCAATTTGCCACATATATATATATATATATTTACTCGAATATTGAATATTACAACTCTACTTCAGTATTGAGTACTCCTTTCTGTCAACCATCAACCACATATGGATATATATATATATAAACACATGTATGTGTAAGAGTAAAGACAATTTATTATCAACAAGGAGCAATAGGCAGTGAAAACAAAATCAACCAGAATTCTAGCTCATCCGTTCTCAGAAATATTACATCTATATGAAAAATGAAAGGAAAAGTAAGATCCACAGGGGCGAAAACACACCACTGACAGATAATATGGAAAAGAAATGAATCTGCAAAACAACATAAGTCAAAGCCTGAGTTGTATCACTAAATTTATGTATAGAATACTTCCAGACCAGCGGTGCAAGTTAAAGGTAGTATAATAAGTAAGGCAATCAAAGATATGAAGACAGGCAAGGCAGCTGGGCCTTCGGAGATAGTTGCTGAGATGTTGAAGGCATCTGGAATGGTGGGACATACTATGGTCACCCGTATAGTTAACCAAGTAATACAGAATGGGGTCATACCAAAAGACTGGCATAGCAGCATCATCATTAACTGCTACAAGGGTAAAGGAAATGCTCTAGATAGAGGAAACTATAGAGGCATTAAGTTAGTTGACCAGGTCATGAAGGTCACAGAAAGAGTTATAGCACAACTAATCAGAGAGCGAATTGATCTAGATGAAATGCAGTTTGAGTTTGTGCCAGGTAAAAGTACCACAGACGCTCTTTTCCTTGTACGACAACTACAAGAGAAGTACCTAGCTAAAAGTAAACTCCTCTACTTAGCTTTTGTAGACCTGGAAAAAGCCTTTGACAGAGTCCCCCGCTCCATTATCTGGTGGGCTCTTAGAAAACTAGGTGTAGATGAATGGCTTGTGAGAGCTATACAAGCTATGTATAATGAAACAGTCAGTAAGGTTAGAATTAACAATGAATATTGTGAAGAATTTAGTGTAAAAGTTGGTCTTCACCAAGCCCCTCCTATTTATTATTGCCCTTCAGGCTATAACAGAGGAGTTCAAGACCGACTGCCCATGGGAACTCCTATACGCAGATGATCTAACGTTCATAGCTGAATCAATGGCTGAACTAGAGAAGAAATTCCAAACATGGAAGCATGGCGTAGAATCAAAAGGCCTTAAAGTTAACTTGTCTAAGACTAAAGTTCTAGTATGTAGAAAGGAAAATAGGGCACAGGTACCCTCTGGGAAATGGCCATGCTCAGTGTGTAGGAAAGAAGTAAGTAGAAATTCCATTTTATGTCCCAAATGCAAACTATGGGTACATAAAAGATGTAGTGGGATCACAGGTAAGCTATCTAACGTAGATTTTATATGTGGCCAATGCTCAGGTGCAATAAGTAGTAAGTGCCCATAGCATACTAGCTCCTTCTATTGCCCACTATTGAAATAGGGAACACTTTCCGTTACGTGGGTGACAAAATCAGCAGTGGTGGAGGGTGCTCTGAAAGTACAGTAGCCAAAGTCAGAGAGCTTATACCGCTGTTAGCCACAAAAGGTTTCTCTCTAAAAATGAAAGGCAGATTGTATGATGCTTGTATACGAACAGCAATGCTACATGGCAGTGAGACATGGGCATTGCGTGCAGAGGACCTGCGTAGACTGGAAAGGAACGAAGCATGCATGCTCCATTGGATGTGTAATAGTAATATACGTGAACGACAAAGCATAAATGAACTAAGTGAGAAATTAGGAATAAGAGGGATTAGATGCTGTTTACTCGAGAGAAGACTACGTTGGTATGGCCACGTGATGCGCATGAAAGACGACAGCTGTATAAAAAAGTGCAGGGCGATCAAAATTGATGGTAGTTATGGAGTAGGTAGACCGAGAAAAACCTGGGACAATCTGATAAATTCCGACCTTACACACTTGCACCTCTCTAAGACAATGTCACTGGACCGAGATCTTTGGCGCCACGCAGTAATACAGAAGACCCGCCTTGCCTATGTACAAAGCGAAACCTACAGTCAGTAGGCACCTCTTAACCAAATATACACCCCAATCCACTACCCCTACCCTATCCTCCCACTCCCACCAACACCACCCTCTCTCTATAAAATTGGTACCACAACATGCAGTCCAAATAAATGAGATAAAGGAGATCGAGATCGTGTAGGTGTCACGAGAAAAAAACACACAGTCCATGCTGTAATGTGGCCGTGTAGGTAACACGGTAAAAAGTTCCCAGTTCCACACTGTAAATGTGGTTGGTGTTAGAAAGGGCATCCAGCCGTAGAAAACCTGCCAGATAGTCCTATATGAGCGAGACACGGTCACCCGACCAACCTTGCCTCAAGTGGGACAACTCTCATCTAACCCATGCTAGCGTGGAAAGTGGACGTTAAACGAAGATGATGATGATGATGATGATACCACTTGGCTAGTTTTCCTAAGTAATTTCCTTAAGTAATTTTTTTAGATATTTCTTTTTTTCTCTCATTAAGATTTTCATTCTTTGTTTGTTCTATGTAGTCAACATTTTTACTGCTCCTTTTCTCTTTTATTTCTTGTTTTCATTACTTTTCTCTGACATTTCTTTATTAATAATATATATTACATTCTCAAAGGAACAACGAATCTTTACCCTTTTATTACCATATTTCGGATAAAACACACCGTTTTTTAATTAATCAATTACGAATTATGAGGGGTTTATTCAAATTATTTCATTTATTAAGATAGTATTTGTAGCATAATAAAACATCTTTTTACATAAAATTATGTTGGGAGACTATTTTGGCCCTCTGTGTCTTTTTCTCATCTTGATTGTTAGAGGATTTTAATTTAAATAGGAACCTTCTAAATGGATGAATATATTCTATATAATCATAGGCAATTCTGGGCAGGTTGGTATCAAAAAGGTTATGATCTAGTGAGATGCTTGGATTATTTGAAATTTTAAAATGCTATATCCAAATACAGAATTGCCACAATGATAATGATAATAGCATTAGAAAATTGGGCAAACTACCCCCAGTAACAGCAACCAGTACAGAGAATTGTACTCTGTATCTCTTTAATTCAAGCCAAGTGCATTACCTTTACAACAAATGGCAACTGATAGCAGTTTCTGTCCAAACCAGGAACTATATAAAATAGCTTCAGCTGCCAGAGCTGGAAGTAAACAAACCTTATGATTTATCAGGGTGGCTGGATGATTTGAAATTTGAAAATGTCAATATCCAAACACAAAGTGTGTGTATCTGTTTACTTCTTGTGATTGCATGTGTCTTCAGAGTTACTATTACTGACTACAATTACTGATTTAATGGTTTCAGTTTTATTGAAGTTACTTCATGGTCCCAACAGACAGAATGGTGAATGCGTTACACAGGAAAATAGCAAAGGGGATGCACTAAAAGAGCCAATACAACTCACAGAACTTATTCTTGCAGATGGTCATCTCAATCAGAGTAGGAAAGTGGTTCAAGGACCCAGGGCACTAGATGTTTCCACCACTATGAAATTGATGAGAAATCTATCAGACAGTATCTGGTACTTTATAAGCTCGCAATCTTTAACCTGTCAAACAAAGCCTCAGTCTAATGTTTATTTCACCAAGTTGCCACAGGAGAAAGTATCGCTGCAAATCACATCCTAGATAAGGGGTTTACTAACATGAAATGTGAAAATTGTGATGTCATTCAGCCTGTTGCAGACCTCTCACTCTAACTGTATCAGCAATCTCATTGAATGCAGCATGTTGTGGGCCACGCTTTCAAGGGAAAAGAATGGAGGGTAATCTCTTCAGGTTTCTATGTTTTAAATACAGGAGATAACAATTTTTGCCACCCAACTTCCATGGCTCTTTTTTATATCAAACATTTTTTCCTGAAATATATGTTTCAAATATGATTCTGCAGAAAGATTCAAAATTCCAATAATTTTCATTTTTCAGCACCCCCTCTCTTCATTTTGAACTTTTTTTCCAATAATGTATCCATGCTGTCATTTTTGGTTTCTACAGCTGGAATCCATTCCTAACTCCAACCACTTTACAGAGTACACTTGGTGCATGTGTGTTTGTCTCATAACTTAGCAGTTTCACAAAATAAAAGATCAATAAAATAAGTACCAGACTTGAAAAACATAAGAACTAGGGTTGATATGATCGACTAAATCAAGGCAATGCTCTATCATGGCTAGGGTCTAATGACCAATAAAAGAAATGCATTTTCTGTAGCTTTTTTTAGTCATTTACTTTTGTCAACCGTTTCTACAAATGCTTTTAGCAAGTCTCTTATATTTTTTTACCTATTTCGCTTTATCCATCTTATATGTCTTTTTGACTTCAGGATAACATTTGACAACTGGGATGATAAAAAAATGATTATCATATCATCTGTAACCATTTGTATCTGGTTTAGAATAAGTACACCATATTTCTGTGTGACATAAGAAGTAACTAAAAGGGTTGGTGTCAGGAAAGACATCTGGCTATAAAGAATTGCCTCAAAAAGTCCCGCCCAATACATGCCAGTCAACATAAAAACAATGATGATGATGATAATGATTTAAACTGCAGAAACAATTATGTATATAGCTTTTATATTTATTTCTGAAAATCCTATGGTAGGTAACAGCAAATACCCTTTACTTCTAGCTATTTAAAATTATATATTACAGGCTTTGTAAACAGTTTAGGTAAACTCATTTAATATTGAAAATGTTATTTATATTTAAACAATTCATATATTTTGGTCCAATTTATTAAGTAAAATAAACATCCTGCTGTTTGCAATATTTTCACATAATTTTCATCTTGGACTATTCTGAATACATATAGACCAACAATACTTGAGATCATCATCATCATCATCATCATCAACGTTTAACGTCCGTGTTCCACGCTTGCATGGGTTTGGACGGGGGTAGTCCCACTTGAGGCAAGAGTGATTGTCTTGCTCACATAGGACTGTCTGGCAGGTTTTCTACAGTTGGATGCCCTTCGTAACACCAACCACATTTACAGTGAGATATCTATTGATATTCCTAAACTGTATTCATTTCAAAGTACTAAATTTCTTCTTGCATTTTTTCTTTACAATCTTTCCAAATAAACAATTACAATCAGATTACTATGAAAATAGATTATTAAACAGCTAAAAAAAGAAGTTCCTACAATCCAAATTTCTATATCAAATATATTCATTAAGTGAGAGCAAGCTTAATTTTCAAGGAATTCAACAAAATTTATTAAAATATTTTAATATAAATTTGTTTCAGTGGAATAAACCTTAATATATCAAAAGAACCTTAAAATATCAAAACACCATAAGGTCTTTAACTTTCAGATTTTATAAATGTTTAAATGCAAAGCTATCTTTGCAGATTACATTTAAGTAGTAAAGTACTGTTTTTAGTATCAGATGATGCCAATTGTATGCTTGGTTATTCCTTAGCCTTGCTTCCACCTGTAGCAATGTTGTGAGTGCGCTACTTTGCTCAAAAATTATTAGAAGGAATCTCCACTTCCCTTTGTTGTGGCATGTGATTGAGTGTGTGGGTCTTCTGCCAGTTTTTTTTTTTACCTCTTTTTTATATAAAATTTTAATGTAAATTGTGTTTATATACTGATATATAAATTGTGTTTATCAACAAAAATGCTACCTAATTTTTAGAATAGTCCTTAGAATTTGCTAGGTTAGGTTGAACTGTTGTGTTTAGTAAACTTTGTGGATGGTGTGTATGATTCTCTTTACTTCATTACAGTCAATGTTAGAGTATTGTGTCTTTATTATAAAAATTTGTTTAGGTCCTAAATTTCCACTGAAAAATCAAAATGTGAAAGCCCATCATTTAAGTATATTTCTAAAGAGATGTCATTGATGCATATAGTTTAGTAGGAAGATTTTGTATAAACGAAAGTTTGAAGTTATCACTGGAAAACACTTCAATTAAATGCAGCAATTGAGTCGAGTCAAATTTTGAGTGTTACATGAAATCACTGAGACAAGAACAAAATATATTTTAAAAATAATAACTCAATAATAGAGCATTTGTTTCTTATTTAGGAATTGGGATCCTTTATTCATTAGATGAATTTAAAAAATAAAGAAATTGAACATAACATCATCATCATTTAACATCTGCTTTCCCTACTGGTTGACTTACAAAGGATTCAGAAATTTGAAACTTGAAAATATAATTGGGACAATGCAGATAACTATAATACTTGTTAACTATAAATAATAGTTGAATAAATCAGATAAAGTACTCCTTGAGATAGAAAAAAGTGGACAATGTAGTCTTCTCTCCTGCACACCACATCTGACTCCTCTTATACCCAGCTTTTTTCTCAGCTCATCTATGCTTTGCCATTCATGCATATGTACATCCATCGGAGCATGCTCACTTCATTTCTCTCAAGCTTTCACATATCCTCGCATTCAATTCCCATGTTTCACTCCCATGCAACATCACATAACACACACAGGTATCATACAGCAGGCCTTTCATTTGTAGAGAGAAACCTTTTGTTGTGTTTAGCTCCCGGAACGTTTTCCCTCCTGTTCTTATTCTAGCTATTATTCTCTCAGATGTAACTCAAATAAGATAACATATATGGTAACTAATTATGCACAAGGTGTCTAATTCACTTTACTCGGTTAACCTAGTGGGCCTTCATAAGAATACAGTGAATAGCAAATGACATGGTTCAGGAAAGGATCAATTGCACTTGTTATTAGATATGACTCTTGAAGAAGTGACATACAGATATGAAGGTGTGGACAGCTATATGAAGTTAAGTAAGCTAATATCATTGATATTAATTTTTTACTCATATAAAATAAAATGAAACTCGGAAAAACAATTTAAAAATACATAAAATTTTATAAGGCAATCAGTGTTTCTGTTTGGTTGTTAATCTTTATATATTTTTCAAGAGTAACTTTTTCTTTGAATTTCTTGTTGCATAAATTACATTTATAATTTTTTATGGAAACGTTGCAAATGTTTTTTAAGATAGCGATTATTATAAAAGCTCTTCTTGCAATGGTCACACTTATATGGTCGGTTGTCTTCATGCATATTCTGGTGAGCTTGAAAGGTATTTCGAGAATTGAAACCATGGCCACATATCTTACATGTCATTTTGAAGTGACCTTCATGAGACATCAGGTGCAATTGTAAACCCCATTTGGTAAGAAACTCTTTCCCACAGTAATCACAGGTGTACAATTTTCCATTATGAATTTTAAGATGTTCATTCAGAAGACTTTGACTGAAAAATTTTCGAGGACATTTGGAGCACTTGAAAAGTGTTCCTTCATGCTTTCTCTGATGAGTTTTCAAGTTCCCTTTGGTTGAAAATGTCTTTCTACATGTAGGACACTCAAGTAAATCAACAGATGTTGGCAAATTTGGTTTTATTTTAGATGGTAAAATATCACAGTCGCTAAACTCTAAAGAAAGTTCTTCAATGTTACAGTCATTTTCATCTAATGGATTTATATGTACTTGCCTTGACATTTCATTGGATGTTATTTTGTAAGAATAATCAGCAATACTCTGACCATCTTCAACCCCTTGATCCAACAATGGACGAGATTGCTTGTCATGAACCAGATCACTGTCAATGAAAGAATTTAGCCATGTATTAGGCTTTGAAACTATATACTGTAGAAAAGAAAGAAAAGATCTAAATAAAAAATATTAGAAGAAAAATAGTGATAAGTAGAAGATCGATCATTATTGTTCATTATCATGATTATTTTACATCCATTTCTTCACGTTTGCATGGGTTAGATGGATCCTCTTCGACACAGTACCTCCATTGTCAACTCCTTTGTGAGGTTAAGTTTTCACTCTTTCTTCCTTTGTCTTCTAAAGTCTTCCTCAGATTCCTTCCACTTGGGATTGTTTGATACTTCTTAACCCAACTGCCATCCTTCAAATGTACCACAAGTCTGTACCAGCACAATCTTGTCCCTTGCATACTACAGCTGATTTTCTTTTATACCCAGTTTTCTCTCAGCTCATTTGTGCTCCATCATTCATGTATATATCAATTGGAATATGTTTCTTTCCAGCCTTTGCTAATTATGTCACTTAGGTTAACAAATGCCAACTACTGTAAAGGTGCCTTCTGGACGTTTGAAAGAATTCATTTCATGGGTTCTACTGCAGCTAATAGAAGGAACTGAGAATTGCTGGTAAATCTCACCTTGATGACAGCAGCTGTGTATATAGCTTGCACAGCTCACCCAACCCATAATTTAGGCCATCCATTTGATTCCTCTGCATTTCTCTTTTCTAGAACACCTCCTCCCTTTTCCTTGTAACAGTTGATGATGATGATGATAATACTCTGCCAGTTAATAGTACATGAGCCTCTCATGTACTATTTGACTGACTACAAATTTTTGATTATTTTCGAAATTATATAAAATTAGAGTCTTTCAATATGGTAATGAAAGGGTTAAAATTATCAAATGCATACATAAGTTTTACATAGCAGTAAAACTTATTGAGACATGAATAATAAATTGAATACTCTTTTTATTTCTTTTTGTATTTGTATTTGTTTTTTGTATCTGGTGGGCTCTTAGAAAACTAGGAGTAGATGAATGGCTTGTGAAAGCTGTACAAGCCATGTATAGGGGAGCAGTCAGCAAAGTTAGGATTAGCAATGAGTATAGCGAGGAATTTAGCGTACAGGTTGGTGTCCACCAGGGCTCTGTTCTTAGCCCTCTCCTGTTCATCATAGTCCTGCAGGCAATAACGGAGGAGTTTAAGACCGGATGCCCATGGGAACTCCTGTATGCTGATGACCTCGCACTTATAGCTGAATCTATGGTAGAACTAGAGAAGAAATTCCAAACTTGGAAGCAGGGACTAGAAAGAAAGGGTCTCAAGGTCAACATGACAAAGACTAAGGTCCTTGTAAGTAGACGACAAAACAGAACCCAGATCCCCTCAGGGAAATGGCTTTGCTCAATATGTAGGAAAGGTGTAGGTTGGAACTCCATTCTCTGCCCCAAATGCAAACAATGGGTACACAAGAGATGTAGCGGGATCTCAGGAAGCTTAATTAAGAATGTAGGCTTCACATGCAGCAGCTGTACTGGGACAGCAAGCAGCAAACAGCCACAGGAGACAAGTACCACCAATCTATGGGAGGGCTCTGTAGAGACAGTAGACAACTTCTGCTACCTAGGTGACCGAATTAGCAGCGGAGGTGGGTGTTCAGAAAGTACAATAACTAGGGTAAGAACGGGATGGAAGAAGTTCAGGGAACTACTGCCACTGCTAGCTGCAAAAGGCTTCTCCCTCAAAATGAAAGGCAGACTGTATGATGCGTGTATCCGAACAGCAATGTTACATGGTAGTGAGACCTAGGCGCTGAAGGTGGAAGACTTACGTAGATTAGAGAGAAACGAAGCCTGCATGCTCCGATGGATGTGTAATAGTAATATACACGAACGACAAAGCATAAATGAATTGAGAGAGAGACTGAGCATAAGAGGAATCAAATGCTGTGTGCAGGAGAGGCGGTTGCGTTGGTATGGACATGTGATGCGTATGAAGGATGACAGCTGCATAAAAAGGTGCAGAGCACTAGAAGTCGATGGAAACCGCGGAGTGGGGAGACCCAAGATGACCTAGGATGAGGTGATAAAAGCCAACCTTACCCAATTACACCTCTCAAAGGTGATGACACACGACCGTGACCTCTGGCGTCACAGTAATACAGAGTACCCGACCTCCCATGGGTACAAGCTGAAGCATATAGACAATATGCCCCCACACCCTCCCACTGCAAGGTGGTCGTGGAGGTGCCACGGAAAAAAAGCACCCAGCCCACACTGTAAAGTGGACGTGTAGGTGCCACGAAAAAGCACCCAGCACTCACTGTAAATGAGGTTGGTGTTAGGAAGGGCATCCAGCTGTAGAAATCAAGCCAAATCAGTTCCTGTATGAGCAAGGCATGGTCAGCCGACCTGACACTGCCCACAACAGAACAACCCGTCTAACCCATGCTAGCGTGGAAGAACGGACGTAAAACGGTGATGATGATGATGATATACAATATATATGGCTTTTATAAAAAATGCTATAACTATATCTGATAAGAATCTTTGTAAGACGTTAAACTTAATTACAAATATCCAGGAGTCATATTGTGTTGTTGATTTTTTTCTTTCCAGACAGTCTGTCACTATAACAAAATGGGGTTTGTGTCAAGTTTAAATTTAAAAACATATAGGTTAACCCTTTTAACAGCAACCTATCCAAAACTAACTCTGGTTCTATGAATCAAAGCCATCCATTTTAAAGGGTTCCTATTTCCAACAAAATTCTATGTAAGAAGCATATATTAAGTTATTATCTTAGTAACAAAATAATTAATACTTCTAGTAAATCTCTCCAAATTCTTCATTAATTAATTGAAATAGAGTATATTTCATTGGAAACAAAAGGGTTCAGAAAAGGGTTAAAAACTGAATTTGTCTTTTCCTTGCTACATAATTGGTTCTAATTAGGAGGCTAATGCCCTTCCTATTCTTCACCCATTTATTCCTGAGAGGGTCATGGGGGAAGAGTCTTCAAACACTCCTTCCAGTAGGTTTTGTCAGAAGCATCCATCTCCAACTGATCAAGTGGATCCCCAAGTGAGACCAGCCAAGCTATATGGATCTTATCCAACCATCTTGCTCAGGGTCTCCTACTGGTTGGTTTTTGCCTGTAAAATCTGTCCAGCACTTCTTTCTTGAGACATTCTAACCACATATTGGAGCTGTGATCTCTCAATTCAGAGAAGTAGTGGCTCTACCTGGAGTGACTCTCTGATCTCCGAGGTACATGCTCTGTCAAGTAACATTATTCTAAAGACCTTTCGTAGGAACTGCATTTCGGCTGCTTGTATTCACGATCATATTCTTTTGGTCAATCGCAAGATTAATGACCATAGGTAAGGGTTGGCATGAATACAGAATTGAAGATAATGAGTTTGGCTTTTACACCTACCTCCCTTATTGAATTAAATATACTAATACTACATTATTTTTGTTTTCATGCAGTGATTTTGTTTTTGCTAATCATTCTAATCTTTCATGCCTACTAGTGTAGGCATGAAAAATTAGAATAATTAGCGATTCTCTCATCACTACTTCAGTAAATATGGTGAAGTTTATGCTTTAGTGAGGAGGTTTTTAAAAAAAACGAAACATGTTCAGAGTTGTCTCTCTAACTTGTCAAAATCATTTAATTTATAAGTCATTGAGCTAATGCTGTGTTTTCCTCACCACATTAACTATTTCTAATTTGATTTTTAATGCTCCCTACATTAAGTATGTTAACATTTATCATCATTTAATGTCTGTCCTCCCTACTATCAAGGGCTGGACAAGCCATCACAGACTAAATCAGATCTCAAGTGAAGCCACTTGCCTCCCAGATGGACCAGGGGCCTCCATCTCATTTACTTATGTTTTCATACTCAACTCAGAGTTCAGGCCATTCAGTGTTCACTATAAAACACATCAGGACACCATATTAGATGCCTTATGATATCTGTTCTGGCTCTTTTCATACTGAGTTGTTGGGAGGTAGACTTAATTTGTATTTGCTTTAGCACCTAGTCTAGGGATTACTTTAGCAGAGTTCATTCTGCAGCAGATATTTAAGCCAGATCTCAGGTATAAGAATAATTTCTCATCTATCATAGAACCATGGGTGGTTTCAGGTGGTTTGGTATCAAAAGAGTTAATTGTTTTTCCTAGGCCACTGTTACAGAAGCAGTAAAGAAGCTGCTGAGTGTACATGATACCTTGTAACAATCTTTTTAATTAGAAGCTTTTGCTGTGCAAAGAATGAAGTCTAAAGTGTAAACACTTTCAACTAATCCTCTGTGGATATATATACACAGAGGATATATATACACAGAGTCCAGAAATAGCCATCGAAACAGCTTGAGCTATGCCATCGGGGTCATACTTTTTCCCTATTTCCCACTCTACTACCCTAAGTATTGAGTACTCTGGTGCGTTATGGTCCATCTGGTTCCTTACCACAATTCCTTTGTTATATATATATATAGTAATTGGAAAATTTTATTCAACAAATTTCAATTAAATTATATAATGTTTTTAATAATAAAGAAAAAATTTGTTAAATGAAAATGGAACTGGGGAGTGAGCAGCAGACTCTAGACTCCAGTTATGGCAGTATATTTTAGCTGTGCCCCACAAAAATAAATGGAAGACATAGTCACAGAGAAATGTCAAGTCTTTGGCTATCTTCCACTCCTCTGCATTACAGGTGGTAGTGCCCAGGTTTGTGACCAGCTCGTGGTGTCCCAGATTACTGATTTACCCCACTCAAACGGCAAAAGGGTTATCCCATTTGTACACTTGCCATCACCAGAAGCTCTAGATTTGATGGGAAACCAGCTGCATCTGATGTCATTCAAGGCAGCATGCTGGGAGAAACTGACCTGCACTGTGGTGACCTGCACTAGTCTCAAAAGCCATGAAAAAACAGGGTTATGAGTAGTACCCCTTCCCTTCCTAAGCTGTAAAAACCAAAAAAAAAGCATGAGTAACTCTTGGCTCTACATCATGAGTAATATCCTCTTTTTTAAAAACTCAATATCATTTTTTGTTATTCTATGAAGTTCATACATACAAGTGAATATTTCTCAACTGAAGCTGCTGTAACATTGCTGATCTATGAGATGTATTCTTCTTCAATACTTTGGGCACCTTGACCAAGCTTATCAAACTCACAATACTGAGAGCCATCATGAATGAAGACGATGCAGAAATGTTATAATGGACTCAAAGGATTTCTGATGCAAAGACATAAATTTGGTTCATTCTACAATAACCAACTCTTCTTTATTGTTTTCCATATTTCACTGAAACACATACCCTTGAGTTTTTTCAGTTTTTTTTTTCAGACAAAAAAACTCAAGGGTATGTATTTCAGTGAAAATTTCAGTATAGTCACAATACCAGCTCTTGATAAAATAAATTTCATTATCTCTCAATTTTTTTTTTGTTTTGTTCTAGCTGTGACTGTAAAACATCAGAACCATGCTTCAACAAGGTCAGGATCAGTCAACATCAATTTAGATCTTACTGATAACACCACTCCACTGTCATGTGGAGTCATACAGAGTTCGTCCAAACATTGTTTATATATCAAGAACATAACAAACTCCCTCGTATTGGTGGTCTACATGATAAATGCACCCAGCACACACAGAAAAATGGTTGGTGATAGGAAGGGCATCCAGCCAAAGAAAGCTTGCTAAACAAAGAGTTGGGCGGACCCTTCAGTTGTACCAAAGACATAACAACCTTTCTAGTGCTGGTGCCAGGATAAAATTCACTTGGTAGAACATGGGACCATATGTCTAGGAGGTCTGTAGCCCACTTCTGTACTGATTCGGTCTGTGAAGACCCATCCAACCCTTGCTAGAAGGGAAAGCAGATGTTAAATGATGGTGATGATTGTGATGATGATGATGATCTTTTACACTCAAAAAATCTAGACCAACTGACAGATCAAACTCCCTATGCAACTAATAGCCACCTTAAATATACCCAATAACACAAAAAGCATGCACCAATACTAACAAATCAGAGATATATTTACATCATCATTTTACATCTGCTTTCCATGTTGCCATGTGTTTGGTTGGTTGGGTTGTCATAGTCTAAAACTAAACAAGTTGGAGGGATATCTTGCTTATACATTCCATATTTAGTATGGTTTCTATGTCCTTCCTAAAGCCAACCACTTTACAGATTGTACTGGGTGTAATTTATCATGGCACCAGCATTAATACTTTACAGAGTATAGTAGATGCATGTAACATGACACTAGCACCAATACTTTACAGAGTCTACTGAGCACATTTTATCATGGCAGCAGCACTAGAGAGGATATAATACGCTTGACCAGACTGGAGAGTCCTCTCTATTCTACTGTTTTCGTCCAATTGCCAACCATTTTAGAGTGTACCAAATACACTCCATTGTGGTACCAACACAAAAGAGTTTGTCAAAGCTAGAAACTCATCTCTACTCTATGCTGCCTCAGTCTGTTCACCCATTACTTTACTGGGTGGGTAGATATACAAAATGTATTCCACTGAGGTACAGCTACTAACTCTTCCATTACCAAGAATAACTGAGAAAATTTTGAACATTTAAACCAAGAACTAATTAAATATTAATATAGCTAAATTGAAGTACTTCTGCTATGTGACAACTTATCAGGCAATATGTACACTCTACAAAACTATTATTCAACATCATCATCATCACTATTTTAAGTCCATTCTTCCACACTAGCATGGGTTAGACGGGTTGCCTTGTTGTGGGCAATGCCAGGTCAGGTGACCTTGTCTTGCTCATACAGAACTGATTTTGGCTTGATTTCTACAGCTGGATGCTTTTCCTAACACCAACCTCATTTACAGTGAGTACTGGGTGCTTTTTACCGCCTACATGACCACTTTAGTCTGGACTGGGTGCTTTTTTTGTCATGACACCTACACGGTCACTTTGCAGTGGGAGGGGGTGGGGGTATACTGTCTATATGGTTCAGCTTCGGCTTGTACCTGTGGGAAGTCGAGTCTTCTGTATTACTGCATAACGTCAGAGGTCTCGGTCCTGTGCCATCCCTCATACGCATCACATGTCCATATCAGCGTAACCTCCTCTTCTGCACACAGCATTTGGTTCCTCTTATGCTTAGTCTCTGTCTCAGTTCGATTATGCTTTGCCGTTTGTGTATATTACTATTACACATCCATCGGAGCATGCAAGCTTCATTTCTTTCTAATCTACGCAAGTCTTTTACACACAACGCCCAGATATCACTACCATGCAACATTGCTGTTTGTATACACACATCATACAATTTGCCTTTCACATTGAGGGTAAAGCCTTTTGTAGCTAGCAGTGGTATTAGCCCCCTGAACTTCTTTCATCCCGTTCTTACCCTGGTTACTGTACTTTCAGAACACCCACCTCCGCTGCTAATTTGATCACCTAGATAGAGAAGCTGTCTACTGTTTCTACCAAGCCCTCCCAGAATTTGGTAGTGCTTGTTTCCTACACTACATACTAATTATATATTTACTATTAAGTCCACCTTTCATTAAAAAAAAAAAAAAAACCCTATAAGTCTGGAATCACAATAAAATTAATTATAGGAGTTCATTAAACTTTTTTTTTATACAATTTTTTTCAACATGCTGATGCATATGTGTGTTTGTGCATATGCATACATTTATATGTATGAGTATATAAATATAAACATGCAAACAGACACACTTACAAAAATACACACTCAGACATACATTCACAAACACACACATACATTTACACAAACACACACATACATACATACACAGCATAACAAATGGAATGCCAGCCGTTATTTTGCAACAGCTTTTTCACCACCCCCTGCCTTCCTTTTACACACACACACAAATTTCGCAGGCAGCAGATGTAAAGAGAGAGGAGTAGTATGGAGTAATCAAACTAGTCCTCTCTCTTTATGTGTTGTGACAGAATCACAGAAATTTATATAGAGAAGCTGCATTATGACCTGACATAAAAATCAAAACATTCTATAATTATTTTATAATTCTCAAAGCAAAAACTAATAACAGCAATATACAAACAGAATATATAAATCTGCTATGTACTGAGCACCTTACTTACTGTGCTTACTCCCAATTGAACTCGGGATAAACTTACCTTATATATATATATATATATATATAGAGGAGAATGGATGGGAAAAAGAGACCCTACCCCAAGTGGACCCTATAGAGGGGCCAGCAGTACAAGCCAGCAGCAGCGTAGTAAGTAAGGCAATCAAAGATATGAAGGGAAGGCAACCGGTCCATCTGGTATAGCTGCCGAGATGCTGAAGGCATCTGGGTCGGTAGGTCACACCATAACCACACAAATTGTTAACCAGGTAATACTAGAGGGTATCATACCAAAGGATTGGTGCAGCAGCAACATTGTCAACTATTACAAAGGTAAAGGTGATGCACTAGATAGAGGAAACTATAGAGGTATAAAGCTGATGGACCAGGTCATGAAAGTAACAGAAAGAGTTATAGCACAGTTGATTAGGAACCGGGTGAAACTAGATGAGATGCAATTTCGGTTTGTGCTAGGATGATGCCCTCTTCCTTGTGAGGCAGTTACAGGAAAAGTACCTAGTTAAAAGTAAGCCGCTCTACCTGGCATTCGTCGATCTGGAGAAAGCCTTTGACAGAGTCCCCCGTGCTATAATCTGGTGGGCTCTTAGAAAATTAGGAGTAGATGAATAGCTTGTGAAAGCTGTACAAGCCATGTATAGAGAAGCAGTCAGCAAAGTTAGAGTTAGCAATGACTATAGCGAGGAATTTAGCGTACAGGTTGGTGTCCACCAGGGCTCTGTTCTTAGCCCTCTCCTGTTCATTATAGTTTTGCAGGCAATAACGGAGGAATTTAAGACCGGATGCCCATGGGAATTCCTGTATGCTGATGATCTCGCACTTATAGCTGAATCCATGGTGGAACTAGAGAAGAAATTCCAAACATGGAAGCAGGGACTAGAAAGAAAGGGTCTCAAAGTCAACCTGACAAAGACTAAGGTTCCTGTAAGTAGACGAGAAAACAGAACCCAGATTCCCTCAGGGAAATGGCCTTGCTCAGTATGTAGGAAAGGTGTAGGTAGGAACTCCATTCTCTGCCCCAAATGCAAACAATGGGTACACAAGAGATGTAGTGGGATCTCAGGAAGTTTAACTAAGAATGTAGGCTTCATATGTAGCGGCTGTGCTGGGACAGCAAGCAGCAAACGACCACAGGAAACAAGCACAACCAAACTCTGGGAGGGCTCTGTAGAAACAGTAGACAACTTCTGCTACCTAGGTGACCAAATTAGCAGTGGAGGTGGGTGTTTGGAAAGTACAATAACTAGGGTAAAAACGGGATGGAAGAAGTTCAGGGAGCTACTGCCACTGCTAGCTGCAAAAGGCTTTTCCCTCAAAATGAAAGGCAGACTGTATGATGCGTGTATACGAACAGTAATTTTACATGGAAGTGAGACCTGGGCGCTGTCTGTAGAAGACTTGCGTAGATAAGAAAGAAACGAAGCCAGCATGCTCCGATGGATGTGTAATAGTAATATACGCGAACGCCAAAGTATAAACGAATTGAGAGACTGAGCCTCAGAGGAATCAAATGCTGTGTGCAGGAGAGGAGGTTAAGTTGGTATGGACATGCGATGCGTATGAAGGATGACAGCTGCATAAAAAGGTGCAGAGCACTAGAAGTCGATGGAAGCCACGGAGTGGGGAGACCCAAGAAGACCTGGGATGAGGTGATAAAGGCCGACCTTACCCAATTGCACCTCTCAAGAGCAATGACACATGACCGTAACCTCTGGCGTCAGTAATACAGAAGACCCGACCCCTCACAGGAACAAGCCGAAGCTGAAGCATATAGACAATATGCCCCCACCCCCTCCCACTGCAAAGTGGTCGTGGAGGTGCCACGGAAAAAAAGCACCCAGCCCAGGAAAGTAGGAAATGGAAAAAAGGTGCCATGGAAAAAAATCACCCAGCACTCACTGTAAATGAGGTTGGTGTTAGGAAGGGCATCCAGCTGTAGAAATCAAGCCAGAATCAGTTCCTGTATTAGCAAGACAAGGTCAGCCGACTGGACACTGCCCACAACAGGACAACCCGTCTAACTCATGCTAGCGTGGAAGAACGGACGTAAAATGGTGATGATGATATATATATATATACATATATATATATATATACATATATATATATATATATACATATATATATATACATATATATATAATAAAACATGATGATCATGTGAAAAGCACTTTAGTAGAGCAAATTCATTGTAATTTAATAGATATATGTTTGATAATGACGACAGAAAATATGGAAGAAAATTATTGCAATTGATTTAAATGATTGTAAAATGAAATACAGATATGGTTGGAGTGACACGAGGATATTGAAAGATTTAAGCATTTAATTTTTATGGGTACTATGCTAGTTTATATATATATATATATATATTTCCTCCCCCAAAAAGGTAAGTTTAAAATGAGGATTAAACTCCCCCAACTGGATATGTGGAGCTACCAAACTTTTTAATTTTTTTATATAATGAATCATCTTCCAAAATAATGCCTCCATATTACTTAGATGAAGAAAAAAAACTCTTTCATTTTTACAAATTGAAATTATAGAGTATCTAATCTTTTCAAATACTTTCAAAGTATTCATAATAAACAAAAATATATACATGTCATATATATGTCAATATACACTAAAATTACACATATTTATAAAATATACACAGATTTCAAATTCAATGTAAACAAATAGGCTTCAATGAATGTAATTACTCACAACACAACAACCATTATATATATGTGTGTGTCCCCCAGGTTTAATCAGGGGTAACCACAGTAAGTAAGGTACTCAATACATTAGTAGAGTGTAAACATCAAATTTAATATACAAATCATTTCTTTCAGATAAAACAGTTCTAGTCCTGTACAAGCCATTTCTATATTAAATTTTATATATATATATATATATATATAGATAAATCTACCAAAATATACGGTAGTGTCCAATCCGTATGAAGAACTCAATGTAATCCAAATATCATGAAAAGAGAAGATGTATTCAAAATATTTTTTCGATGAAAAACACAGGAAAACAGAGTCAAGATAAATTAATAAAAATAATGAATAAACACAAAGAAACAGTTCCTTATATTAAAAAATTCATCATTTTACGATTGTTTCTAGGATATAATCCTTCTATAAGACTTATATGCCCTTCCAAATCTGACATTGGCATCATTAGTAAAAAATTTTTAGATAGAGTCATCCCACAATTAAGAAAACATGTTAATTTACCACTCTGGGAAAACACATCCCAGGTAATTAACTGGTTTACTAATATTAGAAATAAATCATCTGCTTCATTTCTACAATTCGATATAGATGCTTATTATCCCTCTATATCACCCATACTCCTGAACAAAGCCTTGATATTTGCCAAAAATAGATCAACCTTAACTATGGATGACATTAATATTATCACGCACGCTAGACAAACACTACTAGAATTTCAGAAGGAATACTGGACCAGAAATACATATAGTAATCTATTCAATATTACTATGGGCTCTAGTGATTCTGCCCAAATTACCGATCTTGTGGGCCTCTTTCTTCTATTTAACATAAATGCTTCTTTTCCCCCACCTTAAAGGTGGTTTATATCGTGATGACTGTCTTCTTCTTTCCACTAACCTTAGCCTATCAGAAATTAAAAAAAATAAAAAACTTATTAGAACTTTCCTCAAAGACTATTATAGTCTCACTATTACATTTGAAAACACAAGTAAAGTAGTTAATTTCCTTGATATAACTTTAGACTTATCTACAGGTATCTACCAACCTTACCATAAACCTAACCAAAACTTACATTACATACACTCACAATCTAATCACCCTAGATCTATCCTTAAAAACCTAGCATATAATATCTCACTCAGAATTTCTAACCTTTCATCTAACCAAGATGTATTCGATAAAAATGCGATCTTTTATAACGAAGCTTTAGCTAGAAGCGGCCACAAAAACAAATTAGTATATATACCTTGTACCAATAATACTACAAACATACAACCCAATATTACCAACAAACACCAAATGAAATATACACACCTAAATGCCACTCACACTATACCCAAAAATACCAACTTAAAACTTAATTTCTCTACCTCTTCTAATATACAATATAATAACTTTCAAAAAACCATTCATCCTAATATTCCAATATATGTTAATAACATTACTAACAAAATTCCTAATAATCAGGCTAAAACACCTAAATCAGTGAATCTAACTAAACATATGTGTAATAAAATCACTTGGTATAATGCTCCATTTAATTTACAAATTAAAGATAATATACCTAAAAAAATTTTTACTATCCTAGAGAAAAACTTCCCGCCAAACCATAAATACCATCAAATTTTAAATAGATCAACGGTCAAATTCTCCTACTCCACAACCAAAAATATACAACAAAATATAAGTGCCTATAATGCATATAAATGTAAAAAAAACTAATATACCACCAACACATCAAACTAACCATAATACTAAAATAAACCACAGCAAACCACCATCTCATTCACATACAACAAGTAGAGAAAATTCCACACCTAATTTGACTAACTCCCCTGATATAACATTCACGTAAGGTTGTAACTGTAGAAACGAAGCAAATTGCCCATTAAAAGGAAATTGCCTTATTAATAACATAGTATATAAATGTAAAATTAGCACTACGGACTCAACTTATTCATATATAGGAGCTACTTCTAACCAATTTAAAGTAAGATTTAATACCCACAAACACAGTTTTAAAAATGCCGCATTAGCTAATACAACATCCTTAGCTGAAATAATTAATAATTATAGAAAAAAGAATATCGATTATAACCTGACCTGGAATGTGCTCAAAAGTGCCACCCCTCATCAAAATAATAGATATGAATGTGGATTATGTTCCCAGGAACTTTTTGAAATAATGAAATCTAAGGATATCCTATTAAATAAGCGACAAGAATTAATTATATCGTGCAATCATAGAATTAGAAAAACTTTCAAATATTATAAACCTAATTAATATGCACTTATATTTTACAAATTATTATAATTAATTTTTTTAAATTAGTTAACCTATAATTAATATTCTACTACTAAGAACTGCATAATTTTATTTCCCTTTTACAGCTATCTTTTCCTAAAATTTATACCAATAAGTATACATATAAACTATTTTAATTTCCTGTTATGAATCTAAATTCCTTGTAATCTATATAAGTTTGTTATTTCTCACTAATACATTTATCCCCCCCAAAAAAGTTATTTTTCCTTCGTTTTTAACAACATTCTTTAATAACATCTAACTCTTATTTATCATATCTATATGAATTAATATAAATTTATCCCTATAAAAATTAGAATTGGAGCTCTGAAATAGCAATATATATATGGATGTATATATAATGTATTTTGCAATACACTTTATGCTTAATTAAAAGCATTTTGAAGACCGTAAGCTATTGTTTTAAAGTAGTGACAAATTCACTCACTTTGATCTCAGCAAACAGGGGAGATAAGCCGACAAGTCTTGTTTCGCTTTGGTTGAAGCTTATCAAGGCCAACTACCCCACCTGTTTACTGAGATCATTGATGTTATATTCTTATAGAAATCTAGTAAATAATCAGGAGCTGATTATGCAGAGCGGTTGTTGGTCAGGCAGAAATTAAAAATTAGAATTGGAGCTCTGAAATAGCAATATATATATGGATGTATATATAATGTATTTTGCAATACACTTTATGCTTAATTAAAAGCATTTTAAAGATCGTAAGCTATTGTTTTAAAGTAGTGACAAATTCACTCACTTTGATCTCAGCAAACAGGGGAGATAAGCCGACAAGTCTTGTTTCGCTTTGGTTGAAGCTTATCAAGGCCAACTACCCCACCTGTTTACTGAGATCATTGATGTTATATTCTTATAGAAATCTAGTAAATAATCAGGAGCTGATTATGCAGAGCGGTTGTTGGTCAGGCAGAAATTAAAAATTAGAATTGGAGCTCTGAAATAGCAATATATATATGGATGTATATATAATGTATTTTGCAATACACTTTATGCTTAATTAAAAGCATTTTGAAGACCGTAAGCTATTGTTTTAAAGTAGTGACAAATTCACTCACTTTGATCTCAGCAAACAGGGGAGATAAGCCGACAAGTCTTGTTTCGCTTTGGTTGAAGCTTATCAAGGCCAACTACCCCACCTGTTTACTGAGATCATTGATGTTATATTCTTATAGAAATCTAGTAAATAATTATACCTATCAATTAAATTAATTTAATTTCTTTTTATAGATCTAAATTCCTTATGTTTTAAATAAGATTGATATTTTTCACTAACACATTTATCGTAAAATTTTATTCTCCTTAGATTTTAACATTAGCATTATTCTTTAATAACATCAAATTTTCGTGTACCTTTCACCGGCTTGACCTATTTTCATCCCCAAAGTAATCTTTTCATTCAAAATACTCTTTCCATTCCTCTACCCCTAAATTAAATTTCTATTACTACTATTCTATCAACTTGACTACTTACTACTTTTCTATTGGTCAATTCAAAACCTGTTCCCAAACAGACCTATTATATTAAATCTTTGTTGGTTTTTTTCAATAAACAAATATCATTATTTCTGAATGGATTGGCAGTATCGGTAGAGGGTCGGACGCCATGCTTTCCAGCATAGTTACGTCCCTTTACGATCTGAGTTCAAATCCCGCCGAGGTTGACTTTGCCTTTCATCCTTACGGGGTCGATAAAATAAAGTACCAGTAATGCACTGGGTAATTGCTGGCCTTGTGCCTAAAGTAGAAACAATTATTTCTGAATCCACCGGTGGTGGATTGGCAGTATCGGTAGAGGGTCGGACGCCATGCTTTCCAGCATAGTTACGTCTCTTTACGATCTGAGTTCAAATCCCGCCAAGGTTGACTTTGCCTTTCATCCTTACGGGGTCGATAAAATAAAGTACCAGTAATGCACTGGGTAATTGCTGGCCTTGTGCCTAAAGTAGAAACAATTATTTCTGAAGACAGCATATATATGTGTAGGTATGTACATTCCCTCTGATAGTTTGTAAAATTTTTACATAGATCTATATGATATACATACCAACACACACATATATATCCTAGAAACGATCGTAAAATGATGAATTTTTTAATATAAGGAACTGTTTCTTTGTTTTTATTCATTATTTTTATTAATTTATATATATATATATATATATATATATAAAGAAATATAAAAACTGAAAAGATGTAGGTGAAGAAGTTATATCAGCTCAAAATATGGTAATTTATTATAATAAACTGTACACATGGCTATGTATCATATTTCCATAATTTTTTTTTTTTAATGCATGTATATGAATTCCTCTTGTGTTAAATTAATTATGCGTGGAGCAAATTATTCATTAAAATATATTGCCAAATACTAATTTGCATCAAATTTTGATTTACAAATGTTTCATCCTCTTAGGGCTTATCAAAATCAATCATTTTATGAACACGTTCATCTTTTCAAACGCACCAAAAACCACGGTGAATCTTTATTTACATTTTACAAACCACCATTAGTCAGCAACTTGTTTGTAAAATGTAAACAAAGATTCGCCATGGTTATTGGGGTATTCAAAAAAATGAACGTGTTGAGGTAATTAATTGTTCATAAAATGATTGATTTTGATAAGTCCTAAGAGAATGAAACATTTGTAAATCAAGATTTATTTGGCAATATATTTCAATGAAGTATATATATATATATTATAGGGTAGAATGCCCAACAGTCTAGCTAAAACTGTTCAATGGCAAAAATGTTTGTGTTAACTTCAGCCAAGTTCATTTCTTTGAAGGGGTGGAGCTATATGCTGTTTGACAGATTGTGGGGAGGGTACATTGAGGAAGTTAAGAGGAAAGCAAAACGAAAGTAAAAATAAAAATCAGAACAAGAACAAAATGGAATTGGAACAATTATTGGGTCAATAAATGGTAAGACAGTCATATAGTTGGTAGTTAAAGGTTATTTTTATGAAATTTGGGGGTGGAATTTGAACTGACATTTTTTGTCTGGTTACTTAACTAATTTTATTAGTCTATGGTAATGCAGCTGTGCCTCCATCTGGCTAGTGTCTGTGTGTTGATTCTGGTTGTTAGGCTTAACCCTTTAGCATTTAAACCAGCTGTATCCAGTCAGAATTCCTTCACCCGTTTCTGTTCAAACTGGCCACTTATACTGATGTTAAGGTATTGTTCTCAAAATAAATAATATCAAAACCTCATAGATTCAATATTATGTGAGATAGAGCCTTTACCGTGAAAATACAATAGTAAATATAGGGTAATGTAAAAGCTAAAGGGTTAATTCAGCCATCAATCTTTTGGTTAATGTTATTAAAAAATGTAGATGTATGTTTTTTGTGGGTGTAGTGTTGGCATTGCATAATGGGGTAGTTCTCTATGTTTGGTTGATCATTTATGTCATATCTATCTTCTGTGGTGGCTATTGGACTTGTATTGTGGGTGTATGGTGTATGCATTTGACTGTTTATGTTATTTTGTTAGTTATTGCAGAAGAGTGTAAATATTATTTGGTATCAGTATATTTATCATTATGTAAACCTTAGTCTACAGAAATGATTTTCACACTGTGGTTGATTTGTTAGTGTGTAAAGGTAATTGTAGAGGGGCGGCTTTTACATACATGTTGTTCATGATGTTGGGTATGTATTTAGTATGCTGTGTTTTAATAGATTCAATAAGCAATTAATATACCTCCTTCCAACCAACTGAGGACCCAGTCATAAAAACGTGTGTGTGTGGTGTGTGTATGTGTGGTGTGTGGTGTGTGGTGTGTGTATGTGTGGTGTGTGGTGTGTGGTGTGTGTGTGTGTGTGTGTGTGTGTGTGTGTGTGTACATTCTTGTAGAGATCATTCTCATCTTTTTTTAGTAGAAAAATGATCTTATAAGAGTTAACTACAAGATTATTTTAAAGCATGATTAATACATAAAATGTTAAAATTTTATGGATAACAAAGACATGCAAGTAAAATATAATATATTAACATTTTTAAGCTGTTTTTCTAATCCTGAAATAATATACTTTCAATATAGAACTCTGAATTTAATTAAAACTGCAGTAACAGTACATTATTAATATTTCAGAAATGAAGGGTGGTGAAACCCTTCCAGATAAAAAAAGGTCAATAAAACCAGTCAAGTACTGGGGTTGATATAATTGACTTTCCCCTCCACTAAAATTGCTACCTATATCGGAAACCAATATTTCAGAAATGATAATTATTTAGTAAATAAAGAAAGAAATTATTATAATCATGATTTATACTGATCATAAAAGGAATAAACTGTATTTTTGAAATTTGAAAATTTAATCACAACAATGCATGATTCAATTCCCCACAGATATCTCTGTCCACATTTTGGTATCCAGAGGTACTTTACCTGATTTATTCAACTATTATTATAATTACTTGCATTTTGGTGACTATATTTTCCAATACTTCATAAATCAATCAATTCTGTTTCAATTATATTTTTGTTTTCACTCTAAATTATGCTTTCATTGCTTTTTCTCAGGATTATAAATATTGTAAATATACATTGTAGACCCCCGTTGGTCATGAATGCTCAAGGACACAATGATTGTGAGCCCAACACTCTAACCACTAAGCCATGAACCTTCAAAACTATTCAAATAATTGCGAACATTGTCAATAACAACAACAAACAGGCAATGCTTCATCTAATAGAGAATTGTTAATACCAATATTTAGCCCTTTAGCATTTAAACCAGCTGTATCCGGCCAGAATTCTCATACCTTTCTGTTCAAACTGGCCGTAACTGGCCACTCATACTGATGTTAAGGTATTGTTCTCAAAATAAATAATATCAAAATCTCATGGATTCGATATTATGTGAGGCAAAGCCTTTACCTCAAAAATACAATAGTAACTATAGAGTAATGTAAATGCTAAAGGTTTAAAGGCGGTGGATTGGCAGAATCGGTAGACAGTTAGACACCATGATTTGCAGCATAGAGTTGTGGCCCTTTATGATCTGTGTTCAAATCTAGCCGAGGTTAACTTTGCCTTTCATCCTTATGGAGTCGATAAAATAAAGTACCAGTAATGCACTGGGATAATTGCTGGCCTTGTGCCAAAAGTAGAAACAATTATCATCACAGAATTTTGTAATTTCATATGTAACATTGCAGATAATAATAATGCTTTTTAAACAAGGACACTAATTAGCATGGATAGCAGTATGCAAACTTTACTTTATTTTGAATTGTAAAATCAATACTAGAATTAAAATACTACTTTACAAAGCTTGTATTAAAACAGCTCTGTTCCATAATAGTGAGGCATGGACAATTATAGCAACACAAGCAATAGAGATAAATGCTAGGCAGTGTTCCCTTATATTACTTGAACTTAGTTCATTTCCCACAAAGAATAAATAAATGTACAGATAATTGCAAGGGACTTTCTCAGCTGAAAGTATTTTATAATTGAAAAGAAAACTTTGATTGAACATGCTTACCACATAACTATTTTGAATAACAAAATTAAAATACAGAGTCTATCATGCTGGAAGAGCTTTGCAAATTAATTACTGAAGAGTTTTGAAGGATTAACTTAAATCATTGATTATTTCACTAAGATAGTAACTTGACATAAAATTATGATGGAAGATTTAAATTTAAATAGGAACCTTTTATAATGTGTGGTTTTGTTACATAGTTTGGCAGGGTTGCTATCAAAAGAATTAATGATGATCTAGCCAAATGCCATATTAGATATGAAGTTACTAATCTTACTACAGGTATGGACCAATAGCTAAAGATAGCCTATACAATGGACAACTCTGCATGGAAATGGAAGATGTTGGCAAAAGGACAGGAAATAGAAATCTCAAACTTTATTATAAAACAGGGTGGTGGATGAACAGAGTCATTGGAGTATCAGACAAATATATAACAGTATTTGTTCTGGCTCTTTACTTACTGAGATCAATTATACCTTTAATCCTTTCAGGGTCAGTAAAATTAAGTACGAGTTAAATAATTGAGGTCGATATGATAAACTTTTCCTTGTCCCCTAAAAATTGCTAACTTTGGACCAAAAATAGAAACCATTGTAATGAATGCTCCCTAAAAAAAAAACCTTTTTTCACATTTCGAACCTAATTGAAATAAAATACAACAGAAAGGAGGAGCCTGTAAAAAGTTTTACCAACATATTTTTATCTGAGAGGCATCAATTTCAACAAGACATCAAAAAGCTATCTAAATTTTTATTGTCTTTGAAGATGGTTATACTTTCTTCTACTTCCTAAAAGAATGTATGATTCACAACAGTTTTCAATGTCAAAATGTTGAAAATAATTAATTTAACTCTTAAAATCCTGTAGTGATTTAACTGAAAATATCTTTAAATAAATGGTTTTGTTAATTCAAATGTTTAAATTAAATGTACCTTTACCAGTGAAATTTTGTAGTATTAGAGTTAAGACTTTAATTTTTAATGTGATGCATTCATATTGCTACTTTTTACTTTTCAAAAATGTTTTGCTAATGCAGTTTTATGTGGTACAGGGCATTAAGAGTTAAACTTTAATCATTTCTTTAAAAAATGTGCACTTACCTGTGATGTAATGCTGGTGGCGTTTTATCATTGGTATCATTTAATTTTAATGAGTGAGAATTAGACTGGGGAGAAGAATGGGAGTTATTTGGTGAAAAGGGGTATGTTTCTGATATTTCTTGCACTATAAGGTCTTCAGAAACAGAAGAATTCTGGGATGCTATGTCTGGCTTGATTTCATCATCAATTATATCATATTTTATTTGGACGGCTTCATTAGAAGCTTCAGAAACATTTTTAGATGAAAAATTCTCTCCAATCTGAGAAGAAAAAAGTGACTTGCATTTAAAATTCAAACTTTCAATATGAACAGTTTTATCTTTCTGTTCAGAAACAACAATATTTGTTTCTGGTGACGAGAAAGGTTTAGGGATGATTTTAGTTTTAACGTTGTGAGTTTCAGGTTGGTAACGTGTGACAGTTGTTTCTGATGATTTAGATAATGATTCATTAAGTACTTTATACAAACAGGTGTCATATGGAGAAGAGAGAGCAGCTTTAAGTACAACATTTTGTTCCTTTGCAGAGTCCAAAAAAGAAAGACAAAATTTTACAACAGTTTCCACTTGAAGATAAGATGCTATATTAAGCACCTCCATTACACTCTCTTCATTTAAATTTAAGAGTCCTTCATAAAGATACATTATAAAGCAGTGAAGAGCATCCACACCACGTAGATTAATTGGTAATTGAACTTGAAGATGTCCTTCACAAGGTCCATTTTGACACAACGCCAACAATGTTGGACTAGCCACCATTAGCACAGTCTTGTGAACCTACAAAAAAATTGTTGAAAATTTCATAAACATACACATATTACACAATTTTTTAATATGTAAATATATGTATCCAGTTTAGAATAGGTAAACCATATCCCTGAATGTTGTAAGAAGCAACTAAAAGGGTTGGTGTCAGGAAGAGCATCAGGCTGTAAAATATTGCCTTAAAAAGTCCCGTCCATACCAGTATGGAAAAAGTGATGTAAAAACTATAATGATGATGAGGAGGATGATACATATATTTGGGATGTTGTTGGGGAAAAGTGTGTTAGAAATGACACTGATGCTCAAAAGAAAGAGGCCTGAAAATGTTACTATGAAAGGCTGATGGGTGTAGAGAATGAATAGGAGAAACTAGCCCCAACCTACCTAACAGAAGGACCAGCCTTTGAAGATATGACAGTTATAGGGTTAAAGAAGCAATCAAAGAGATGAAGAATGGTAAAGCTGCGGGACCATAAGCAACAGTTGCTGGGATGTTAAAAGTATCGGGAGAAGTACGAGTCAAACTAGTAACCCGCATAGTTAATCAGGTAATACAGGATGGAGTCATACCTAATAACTGCCACAGCAGTACAATTATAAATTGCTATAAAGGTAAAGGTGATGCTCTAGAAAGGAGCAACTATAGAAGAATAAAACTAATGAACCAAGTTATGAAAATGACAGAAAGAGTCATAGCATAGTGTTAGGGAAAGAATCAAATTAGATAAGATGCAGTTCAGTTTCATGCCAAGGAAAAGTACTACAGGTGCCCTCTTCTTAGTGAGACAACTACAAGAGAAGTTCCTAGCCAAAAATAAGCCACTATATTTAGCTTTTGTTGATCTAGAAAAGACCTTTGATGGAGTACCTTGGTCTATTAACTGGAGGTCCTTAAGAAAATTAGGTGTAGAAGAATGGCTTGTGAGAGCAGTGCAAGCCATGTATAGAAGAGCTCTCAGTAAAGTTAAGAGTAGGAAGTTTAGTGAGGAATTCAAGGTACAGGTAGGAGATCATCAGGATTCAGTTCTTAGCCCACTGATGTTCATAACGGAGGAGTTTAAAACTGGCTGACCATGGGAACATCTCTATGCAGATGATCTGATCCTTATAGCTGAATCCATAAAAGAACTCATCATCATCATCATCATTTAATGTCTATCTTCCACGCTAGCACGGGAATTGTCCTACTTGAGGTAAGATTGGTCGGGTGACCGTGTCTCGCTTGTATAGAACTATCTGACAGGTTTTCTACGGCTGGATGCCCTTCCTAACACCAACTACATTTACAGTGTGGACTGGGAGCTTTTTACTATGTTACCTACACAACTAGCGAATAAATTCTGATTATGGAAACAGAATTTGGAATAAAAGGGTCTGAGAGTAAACTTAGCCAAAACTGAACTGCTAGTAGGAAAAAAGATAGGACCCTGATTCCGTCATGGAAGTGGCTCTGCTCAATATGTAGAAAAGGAATAGGCATAAACTCTATGTTATATACACCATGTAAATCTTGGGTACACAAGAGATGTAGTGAGATATCAGGTAGATTAACAGGAAGGCTAACAGATGGCTGTATGACGCCTGTGTGCGAAGAGCGATGGTGCATGGTAATGAAACATGGGTAGTGACTGCAGAGGACGTGTAGGCTGAAGAGAAACGAAGCAACCATGTTTCATTGGATGTGCAATTTAAATGTGAGAGTAAGGCAGGGCTTGGATGAACTAAGGGAGAAACTGGGTTAAAGAGGAATCTGAAGGGATGTGCAAGAGAGAAGACTACGTTGGTGTGAACATGTGCATGGGTGAAGATTGATGGGTGAAGAAATGCCAGGAAATCCTAGTGGAGGGAAGAGAAGCAGTAGTAGAGGTAGACCAAGGAACACCTGGACAGAGATGGTGAGAGCTGATCTCAAATCGCTGAGACTCACAGAGGAGATGCTGGAAAAATGTGGTCAATGGAGAGATGCTAAGCTGAAAAGGACCTTTAGTAGCTAGCAGCAGTAGTAGGTCTCTGAACTTTTCTCCTGTTCTCACTCTGAACAATGTACTTTCAGAACCCCACCTCCACAGCTGATTTGGTCACCCAGGTAGCAGAAGCTGTCTACTGCTTCTGCTCAAAGAATTTGATAGCACTTCTTATTTCCTGTGGCCGTTTGCTTCTTTCTGCTCTTGTGCAATGGCCACAGGTAAAACCTACGTTTTTAGCTAACCTATCTAATATTCCACTACATCGCTTATGTATCCATAGTTTGCATTTGGGACAGAGGATGGAATTTTTACCTATGCCTTTCCTATACACTGAACAAGGCCATTTCCCTAAGGGGATCAGGGCCCTGTTTTCCATTCTACTTGCTAGGACCTTAGTCTTTATCAGGTTGACTTTAAGACCCTTTCATTCTAAGCTGTTCTTCCAGATTTAGAATTTCTTCTCTAATTCTGCCATAGATTCAGCTGTAAGTGTTAGATCATCTGCATACAGGAGTTCCCATGGGCAGCCAGTCTCAAACTCCCCTGTTATAGCCTGTAAAACGCCAATAAATAGGAGAGAGCTAATAATAGAACCTGTATGCTAGCTTCTTCACTATAGTCACTGTTAATCCTAACTTTGCTGACTGCTCCACTATACATAACTTGTACAGCCTTCACAAGCCACTCATCTATTCCTAGTTTTCTTAGAGCCCACCAGATTATGGTATGGGGGACTCTGTCAAAAGATTTCTCCATATCAACAAGTGCCATGTAGAGGGGCTTACTTTTAGCTAACTACTTCTTCTGTTGTTGCTTCAAAAGGAAGAGGGGATCAGTAGTACTTTTACCTGGCACAAATCCAAACTGCATCACATCAATGTTAACCTGGTCCCTCATAAGCTGTGCTATAACTGTTTCTGACCTTGTCTATCAACTTGATGGATGCCTTTATAGTTTTCTCTATCTAGTGTATCTCCTTTACCCTTGTAGTAGTTGACAATGATGCTGCTATGCCAATCATTCAGTATGACACCATATAGTATTACCAGGTTTACAATGCAAGTGGTGTATATATATATATATATATATATATATATACACACACACACACACACACACATATATATATATATATATATGTATATATACACACACATATATATACATACATACATACATATATATATATACACACACATGTATATATATATATATATATATATACACCAATTTTCATCAATTCCAGTGAGATGAAAGGCAAACTTAACTCCAGTGAGATTTGAACTCAGAACATAATGGGATGTAATTAAATATCATAAGGCACTCTTCCATTCATACCATTTGATATTGTATCATATTCAACATCACAAAAACAGTTGTTTTGTTTGACCAAATAACCTTAACTAGAGTGTGTACAGAATTCTTACTTTAATCTTGTATGGTCCTGCTTGAACAGTAGCATCACAGAGAGTTTGTTTTTTCCATAATTCACTAAGAGCAGTCATTGCTTGAGAGCCATGATCTTGGTCCAGGTAAGCTTGTTCATATACCATTTTGCAGGTATATTACAACAGTAGAAGAAATACAGAAACATAGGAATTCAAGGTTTACCTACAAATAGAAATATATTGATAAGTAAAAACAAACCATCAATGAGGAAGCCTCTACACAGTTGCTCAAACTACTAAAAAAGACAACCAAATTTCCTTCAAATCACCCCCTACTATCTTTAAAAAAAGTAATATACAAAATGATGTAATAGTCACTCTTGAGCAATGTTGAGTAGAGTCAGAGCTTCACGAAGAAATATGAACTGTCAGTTTGTTGCTGAAATCCACCTAGTATGAAAACTCCCTGTAGAAGATTTCAAAGACAACTTACAGGAGATTCATCATTTCATCATAAGATGATGAAAGGCCATAGAGTATAACTTATCACAAATTGAACATTTTGATTAGACTCTATTGACCTTGACATCTCCTAGCCATAGATAGTTGATTTCAAGAAGACAGCCACAATGAAGTCCACTGGCAATGGCATGAACTGGTCACTGGCACTAGGGATAGAAATACCTTGGTTGATGAGACATTTCTGAAAGGAATAGCGGTTCATGTCCATGGAAGAACGGACATAAAATGATGATGATGATTCGAACAAGTGTGTGGATTCAGGTTGATAGTAGTTTCATTAGTAGCATGATTTTCACAGGCAGTTTCCATCCACAGGTGTCACATTTTGAAATAGTGTGATCCAAAGCAGCACTTTTTACCATCAAATGTGGACACAATGGTAGTGCCAACCAAGGAACCACCTAATATCAGGACAGACATGCCTTGGATTTCAAAATGATAGAAACATACCTGAAGCTACTTGCTAAACACATACTGGATTTTAGGTAAGTAATTTCAACAGTTATTGCACCATACTCTTGCTTTCACACATGATCCTATTTAGTAGTGTCAGTGTTTTGACAAGTACACATGGGAGGAGAGTTTGTTCAGCAGAGGTGACCATGTTGCACATGTTATATGAAGTAACTTTTTAAGCCAGTGACAGAAGCCCAGCTATCTAGCTCTAGCAATACCAAACATAGAGATACCATCCAAAAGGTCACTAAAGTATGATACTGCAATGGTAGAGTAGTGATGCCCCTTTCTGCTTCCAACTCAAACTACAAAATCATTTGAATAGCTTTGATATGCTAAAGTTGAACCCATGACCAAAAATAGGTGGCACAACCTCAAACACCACCTACAAGTGGCAGAGTGTCAAAAATAAGGATTTACCAAATGTACGAGGGTGGGCTGAAAAGCTCATCGACTGACTCTGAAAAGGAGTGGTGCTAGAGATATGATATCTTGCATGCATCAATTTCAACTTTTCTTATTACTAATTGCATTGTTTCTTTCCAGGTAAACTAATATCTGACTGTTCAAAGAAGACCCCAAAAGAAACTAGTAGCAACTGCTGACAGGACCCGCTGGAGGGAATGTTTGAGGACTATAATGAAGATGGTTTATTGACTGAGACCTTCAAATACTGTTCCATCATCTTCACTTCCTAGCTGCACTTTGTGATCACTCATGTCTGAGACACAGTGTCTTGTCCACAAGACTGGTGTGATTCAGCTCTTCTCCATTACTTCAAGAAGGATGATAGGCATTCTTACAGTAATTACAGATGCATAAGTTTGATAAATATTGTGATAAAGGCATTCATCATCATTCTGCTTATGAAAATTTCAACACGAACATGATCAATGCAACCAAATCATTGTGGTTTTCATCAGGACCAATGAGCGCAGAGATACAATTTTCACTGTGAGAAAGGTTCTGGAACAACATTGGGACTATCAGCAAATCAACATCTGCTTTGTGAACTTCACAGCAATCACAACACACTTCGGGATATCTTGATCATAGATGGATTGCCTATGAAGCAGCTGAATCTAATAACAGTAATACATGAGCAAAAGTTTGCTGTTTTGACAAGAAATCTGACTCCTTTGAAATTCACTCAACTATAACATTGAGTGAATCAATGAAACATGCCCTGAGAGACCTTGATATGCCGACTATGTAAATTTTCAATTAGCTGTTGGATGCCTCAATGTGTATGTGTTGAATGTTGGCAGGAAAATCATCTCAGCCAAAACAAAGATAGTATCTGCTGACATTTCACCCTCTGAAAGAGCCCTTGTAAAGTTCAAATCGAGGTTATAGAAGAAGTTGGTCACTTCAAGACTTTTAGCACTAATTTCAATATAACAAACTAAAGTAACGAGGAGATAGATGTCTAAATGAAACATGCACGAGCTGCATTCTGTTCTCTTCGAAGTTGACTTTGGTTTATATCAACAAAAAAAAACTAACATCTACCAATGCTTGTTTCTATCATCATCCTTTTGTATGGCTGTAAGATGTAGCCAGTGAGAATAGTGGAGTCACATAAGCTCAAAGTATTTCACCACTTTTGCTTTTATACAATTCATTTTCTTCATCAGATTTTGTATTAAACTCTAAAATTCAGCATTACTGTTATAAATTTTTGAGGTTCAATCCCACTATGTGACACATTGGTCTTCTACTGTAGTTTCAGGGTGACCAATGCTTTGTGTGTGAAATTTGCTAAATGGAAATTGCATAGAAGTCCAGCATATATATGTGTGTGTTATTAAAAATGAAGAGATGGTTCTATGTTTCCATACTTCAATTTATTATATTATATAACATCCCTAATGCATATTTCAGAGGTATTCAACCATTATTATGTAATCTTCTTGTTCTTGTGACGGCATTTGCCCTGGGTTGGTTGAGCCGGCTCCGTCCAACGAATTTACTACGCAGTAATACAGAAGACCCGCCTTGCCTATGTACAAAGTGAAACCTACAGTCAGTAGGCACCTCTTAACCAAATATGCACCCCAATCCACTACCCCTACTATATCCTCCCACTCCCACCAACATCGCCCTTTCTCTGTAAAGTTGGTACCACAACATCCAGTCCAAACTAATGAGGTCGTGTAGGTGTCACAACAAAAAAAACCAGTCCACGCTGTAATGTGGTCAACACGGTAAAAACCTCCCAGCCCACACTGTAAATGCGGTTGGCGTTAGGCAGGGCATCCAGCCCTAGAAAACCTGCCAGATAGTCCTCTACGAGCGAGACATGGTCACCCGACTCAAATGGGACAATTTCCATCTAACCCATGTTAGCGTGGAAAATAGACGTTAAACGATGATGATGATGATGATATTTATACATATCGACTGTCGATCAACTTTCGTCAAATCAGACCGAGGAAACAATGTTTCCATTGCTCTTTCCAAATTCTAATACTATCTGTCGGTTGCAACTCCAGGTAGAAGGAGCAACGTGAAATAAAGTGTATTGCCCAAGGACATAATGCATTGCCGGGTCTGGGAATAGAACTCACACCCTCATGATTGTGAATCCAATTCTCTAACCACTCAGCCACGCGCATTCATTTATACATATATATATACTAGCTGGCCCGTCCGGCTGGCGCCCGGCTAGGTATACTGGCATTTTATCTTTTCAGGAAGCCCCCCCTCCACTCCAGTGCAAAGATACCACACGCTCTCTCAAGTCACATTGTCGTTCCGAGTACGTATCAAGGGGGAGGGAGCTATTGTGGTGACTCATTTCTGACGCATGAAAAATAAGTCCACCACCACTGGAATGCTCAACGACCATAATCACTCAATTCCGTGGTAAAAGTTACAACTGTGGCGTTGGACCATTAGTTTTGCCACAATCCTGCTATTGTTGCACTGGTTGTGAGGGCTTTCTAAAAGATCTGATGCAGGCTACTGCCAGGCGCTATCCGGCTGGGCCTGCTAGTTTAATGTACTGGCAATTAACGTAGCAAGGAATATAGTGGTGATTTCGGCTGAATGCGTCAACACGCTGCTTGATTGTCTTCATGCTCCCCGTTGTTACCAGCATGACCCTCACTGACCTATATTTCCCCCTCCAGTAAACATGCCCATCTCTTCTTTCTATGTAAGTCTGGATGAAATGCTAGTGGCAAGTGTGTGGTTTTCAATAAGAGGTACGTTCCTGCACTATCTTCCGACTACGGAGCTAAGGGGGAAAGCTATTGTTGGTGACTCAATCTTAGTGTGTTTATAATTATAGTTCACTGCGGCGTGCAGATTCCACCTCACGCACATGCCGTCAATCTCCCCCGAAAGTTAGTGCCAGATTGCCTGACCCCTTGGGTGCATGTCTAATTCCTTCTCCTGACCCATTGAACCCAATTATCTTTGATATTCACCTGGCCACCCTATGTAACCCTCTGTCACACGCACACACACAATAGACAACCCCATCAATTACACACGAAGGGTCGGGTGGTTAACGTGCTCTGATGTTGGGTTTGAATAGTTTTTAGGATTCCCCAGTTCAGCAGCCAGTGTGTTTAAGAAAATTGATAGTTACAACAATAAAGGCTGACCAGAGAACAAATTTTTTAACAAACTTTACAATAATTTGTACAACCATAATGGAAATTCCAAGTAACAGAAAATACATAAATTACATTGTTAGAGCCTCAGAGTATACAATGTTTTTTGTTCGGCCCTCGGGAGCAAAGATGAAGAGATTGTTTGGCGAGCTCACCCTAGAGCATCCTACATACAATTGACCATGGGAGAAACATGGTTTTTCCAGATGAAGGCCAGCCACTTTTAGGGTTTGACCCTGAGCTTTCTTGATGGTAATCGTGAAGCTTAGTCTTATTGGAAACTGAAGTCGCTTGAACTCAAAGGGTAAGTCCGCTGGCAGCAACGGGATCGAGGAATAAATACATCTTCTCCCCTACCAACTCCAGTCATGATTGTGGCTTCAATGACATGATGCAGCATCTGCTTGACTGCAAGTTGTGTGCCATTGCAGAGCTTTGGTGGGTCCAGATTTCGCAGCAGGATGATAGGGGCACCAAGCTTTAACTCCAACCTGTGTGGAGGAACTCCTGGCAAGTCAAGAGAGTTCAAGAATTCCACTGGGTATTGAACTGCCACATCTGCGTCAACCACACAATTGATTGACTTTTATGTGTGAACAGGCCCAGGGATCTGCTTAAGCAGCCTATCGTTGACGTCTCTGGTACTGTCATTTCTTGGTGCAAGTATTGCTCTTTCACAGAGCCAATCATGGCAAGTGAAATTCTCAGACAGCCATGGGAAGACTTCAAGGTTGAACGAAATACTAATAGATAGAGATCTGTAAAAGATCAACGTAAATCGTAACATAACAACATGCAGAGAGTTTAGTTGGCATGTTTTTTAAGGTGTGACTCATCGAGCAGACCCAGCCGGTTTTTGGAAACAACAATATCTTTCTATGTTAACAATATGTTTAAAGGTTAAACATGAAAACTGACGACTTTTCATAACTACTCTACATCTAACGGAGCTTTGAAATTATTGTTACATTTAAATGATAAACAAGAGTTTCATAAACACGTAAGCTGCAAAAATGGACTGCAAACTAAATCCATTTTAAGAACACGCCACCTGAGGGCTTTTCGTGGTGTGTATTACGTCTTTGCATGAAACATGATGAAGTAATGAAGCGATCTTACCCTTGCAAAATTAATCATATAAACCTTTAATAATGCTTTTCCCTAAGGTCATGTGATGATACACATCTGAACTTAAAAGTTCCTATCTATGTGGAAATAAACAACTTTTTTTGAAAAGCTATTTAAGTTTTGAAATTTCTTTAAATATTCTTCAGTTATCACGCATAAGCGCGCGAATACACGTAAAGCATTTCCGTTATTAAGATGAAGTAAATACCACTTTAATTTTAAGAAAAGAAAGTCGAAAGTAACTTTAAAATCCAAGAAGATCATCGTCATTACGTAATAGCGCTTGTTTTCGAGGACATAAAAAATAATTTGTTCCCAGAATATTTTGATTTTTCAGTCACTGATACCAACATTCTTATTGATTACTGTAGGCAAACAAATATTAATGACAGCCCTGTAACAAATTTGCTCAGAATTGTTCTGCTTATGCCCTCTTAAAAATCGGACTGTTTTGCAAGGACCTGTATGGTACATTGATGCTGTAATGCAATGTGGATGCAATCAGCTTGTGAACTCACCTGCTGGAATCTGGCTTGTTCTGTCTGTGTTGCTCTCCTGCCTTCTGCACGGGACATCAGTTGCTGAAGGCGAGACTGGCGCTGCTCTTGAGACTGGGCTGATCGAGTGGCTCTCGCATGAGTCCTCAGTTGCTGAAGGCGAGACTGGCGCTGCTCTTGAGACTGGGCTGATCGAATGGCTCTCGCATGAGTCCTCAGTTGCTGAAAGCGAGACTGGCGCTACTCTTGAGGCTGGGTTGATCAGATGGCTGTCGCATGAGTCCTCATCTGCTGAAGGCGAGATTGGCGCTCCTCTCCTGCTCGACTGGCACTTGCATGAGTCCTCATCTGTTGAAGGCGACGTTCATGATCATCTTCAGACTCTGCTGTTCTTTTAACATTTTTTCTTCTGGAAAATTGGATCTTGCGGCCAGGCCGGAACTTTTGGGGTGGCATATCGGCAGTAACAATGATTGTTCGAACAGGGTCATGTTTGCTCTTTATATAGGTGTTATTCAGTGGAGGGTGATGCATAGAAATCAAATAACCAATCAATGATAGTGGTTGGCTTCAGTTAAAATGTGAATACACGCATGTGAGTCAAAAGGTCAAAGGGAGCATTGTGTTGTTTAGTGAGATTGGTGGTGCTAATCTGTATGCCACCTACATAAAAAGATGAGAAAGGCCAGCTCCATCGATTTCATTCAATAAATCCATCATTGTCGTGTTCTACGGCATCTAGATATATATATATATAGCTGGCATACCTAGCTTCGCTTGGATAAACAGACGATAAGCTATCTGTGCTTTCGTACAGTCGAACTAAATGTAAACAAATCGCTGCATAGATAACAAAATAAATACAATGTTTGTTTATATTTTGTTTTTGTAGTTCTGTTTTCCGATGTATTGTGTGTTTGTGTATGCAAAAATATCTGTACACGAATATATAATTATATCATCATCATCATCATCATCATCAGCGTTTAACGTCCGTGTTCCACGCTTGCATGGGTTTGGACGGGGGTAGTCCCACTTGAGGCAAGAGTGATTGTCTTGCTCGCATAGGACTGTCTGGCAGGTTTTCTACAGTTGGATGCCCTTCCTAACACCAACCACATTTACAGTGTGGGTCTGGGAGGTTTTTACCGTGTTGCCTACACGGCCACATTACAGCGTGGACTGTGTGTTTTTTTGTCGTGACACCTACACGATCTCATTTGTTTCGGCCTCGATGGCGCGGCACCAACATAACTTTACATAGAACGGGGTGGTGTGGATCGGGTGGGGGTGGTGGGACGGGGTGTATTTGTTAGAGATGCCTACTGGCTGGAGTAGGTTTTACTATATATTTAGGTAAGGCGGGTCTTCTCTGTTACTGAGTACCGCCAAAGGTCTCGGTCCAGTGACATTGTCTTGGAGAGGTGTAAGTGTGTGATGTCGGAGTTTATCAGCTCGTCCCAGGTTTTTCTAGGTCTGCCTATTCCGTGACTACCGTCTATCTTTATTGCCCTGCACTTTGTTATACAGCTATCGACTTTCATGCGCATCACGTGTCCATACCAACGTAGCCTTCTCTCGAGTAAACAACATCTGATCCCTCTTATCTCTAATTTATTCCTTAGTTCGTTTATGCTTTGCCGTTCACGTATATTACTGTTACACATCCAGCGGAGCATGCAAGCTTCGTTCCTCTCTAGTCTGCGTATATCCTCTGCACACAATGCCCAGGTCTCACTGCCATGCAGCATTGCTGTTCGTATGCAGGCATCGTACAACCTGCCTTTCATTTTTAGTGAGAACCCTTTAGCAGCTAATAGTGGTATAAGCTCTCTGAACTTTTTCCAACCAGTTCTGACTCTAGCTACAGTACTTTCAGAGCACCCTCCCCCACTGCTGATTTTATCGCCCAGGTAACGGAAGCTGTCCACTATTTCTATAGAACCCTCTGCGCAATTGAAAGAGCTAGTAGTTTGTGGGCACTTGCTGCTACTTATTGCACCAGAGCACCGGCCACATGTAAAATCTATGTTCTTAGTTAGCCTACCTGTGATCCCACTACATCTTTTATGCACCCATACTTTGCATTTAGGACATAAAATGGAGTTTCTACCTACGCCTTTCCTACACACCGAGCACGACCATTTCCCAGAAGGGACCGCCGCCTTGTTTTCTTTCCTACAAACTAGTACTTTGGTCTTAGCCAGGTTAATTTTAAGTCCTTTTGACTCTAGGCCGTGCTTCCATGTTTGGAATTTCTTCTCTAGCTCGGCCATTGATTCCGCTATGAGTGTCAGGTCGTCTGCGTATAGGAGTTCCCATGGGCAGCCTGTCTTGAACTCCTCTGTTATGGCCTGAAGGGCAATAATAAATAGTAGTGGACTGAGAACAGAGCCCTGATGGACGCCGACTTTTACGCTAAACTCTTCACTATATTCGTTGTTAATTCTAACCTTGCTGACTGTTTCTTTATACATGGCTTGTATAGCCCTCACAAGCCATTCGTCAACGCCTAGTTTTCTAAGAGCCCACCAGATAATGGAGCGGGGGACTCTGTCGAAGGCTTTCTCCAAGTCGACAAAAGCTAAGTAGAGGGGTTTACCTTTAGCTAGGTACTTCTCTTGTAGTTGTCGTACTATGAAAAGAGCGTCTGTGGTACTTTTGCCTGACACAAACCCGAACTGCATTTCATCTAGGTCAATTCTCTCTCTGATTAGCTGCGCTATTACTCTTTCCGTGACCTTCATGACCTGGTCGATTAATTTAATGCCTCTATAGTTACTCCTATCTAGGGCGTCTCCTTTACCCTTATAACAGTTAACGATGATGCTGCTATGCCAGTCCTTCGGAACAACCCCGTTTTGTACGACTTGGTTAACTATGCGGGTGACCATGGTGTGTCCCACCGTGCCAGATGCCTTCAGCATCTCAGCAACTATTTCCGAAGGCCCAGCCGCCTTACCAGTCTTCATATCCTTGATTGCCTTACTTATTATACTCCCCTCGACTAACACTGCTGGTCCCTCTATTGGGTCGATATGGGGGAGACTGCCTTTCTCCCAATTATTCTCCTCATTTAGAAGCCTTTCATAGTGACACTTCCAAGCTACCTTCTTATCAGCGTCGGTGATGGCAAGTGTGCCATCGTCGTTTAGTACACACTTCTCCCCGACAATATCACGGTTTTCCTTGACGCATTGCCTAGCAATCCTGAACACCTCACGTTTTTGGTCATCGCGTTGTAGAACATGCTTGAACTTTCTTTCCTCAGCTTCCCTTCTTGCTAAGTACACTTGTCTCCTAGCTTCCCTCCTGGCCACTTGATAGTCCTCTCTACTTCCCCCATCCCGCCATACTTTCCAAGCCTGCTTTTTGGCCTTAATTGACCCCTCCACCTTACTGTTCCACCACCATGTTACTCTCCTCCTGCCTACAGGCCTGCTCCAGCCACAGACCTCGTCTGTCGCCAACAGCAGGTTTGCTTTCAGAAATTCCCACTCTCCCTCTATATTGTCCGACTCTAAATGTTCTTCCTTACTGTCGAAAGCATCAAGTAATATGCTTTGAAATTTATTCCTGGCTGTGGGGTCCTTTAACTTCCATATTTTCCTCCTGAGGATAGTCCTCTTCTGTTGTCGAGTACGTCTCGTCCTGACTATGAGGTCGCTAATTATCAGTCTATGTTGGGAGGTGCATTCTTCATGGGGGAGGGATTTAGTGTTAACAACAGACACTCTGTCACGTCTTCTGGTAAGGATATAATCTACCTGGCTTGTGTGTTCCCCGGATCTATATATATATATATAATTAATTAAAAGTTGGTTAGAAGCGAAGTCAATGCAGACAGGCAGACATACAGACAGATATTATAAGTGCGCAACGTTATAGCTATGTATCTATCTAAAAAGACATAGTAAGAAAGAGAGAGGAATGTCATATAATATATATTATATATAATTAAGTACCACTAATGTACTCCTCACTTTCTTCCTTGGAAAAAGTTACATCTATGGTGCAAATTTGGTGCCGTTTGGTCCAGCCGTTTGGCCAAATGTTTGTTACATACATAGATACATACATACGGCCGTCAGCTTTATTAATCATCATCATCATCATCATTTTACGTCCGCTTCTCCCTGCTTGCAAGGGTTGGACGGGTCCTATTCAGCACAGCATCTCTCTACTTGTCACGGTCCTTCGTCATCTCCTCCGTGAGTTTCAGCGATATGAGGTCTGCTCTCACCACCTCAGCCCATGTTTTTCCTGGTCTACCTCCACTGCGTCTTCCTTCTACTGGGATTTCCTGGCACTACTTTACCCAGCGGTCATCCTCCATGCGCATCACATGACCATACCATCTCAGTCTTCTATCCTGCACACAACTTATCCCTCTTATACCCAATTGCTTTCTCAACTCATCTATATTTGGTCGTTCACACACATTGACATTGCACATCCAACGGAGCATGCTTGCTTCATTTCTCTCCAGCCGTCGTATATCCTCTGCAGTTGCTGCTCATGTCTCACTACCATGCAGCATCGCGCATCTCACACAGGCATCATATAACCGGCCTTTCGTATGCAGGGAGAAACCCTTCTTTGTCAACAGAGGAAGCAGCTCCCTAAACTTCTTCCAACCTGTCCTTATTCTAGATACTATGGCATTGGAACACACCCCTCCCATGCTAATCTGATCACCTAAGTACCGGAAGCTATCAACCACTTCTATAGAACCCACCTGCATTAGAAAAATGTGTCTATCACTGCGATTACTACTGCCAACTTTCCCTGTACATCTACTGCATACATAGTTTTCCCGACCTGTTAATTTGCCTTCTATCCCACTACATCTCTTGTGTACCCCAGATCTGCATTGCGTACATTTTATGGAATTTATGCCAGTTCCTTTCCTACATATCGAACATGGCCATTTCCCTGATGGAATCAGAGTATTGTCCTCTCTTCTACTTATCAACACTTTTGTCTTAGCTAGGTTCACTCTCAGTCCTCTTGATTCCAACTGCTCTTTCCATAGCCAGAATTTATTCTCTAGCTCCTCTACTGATTCTGCCATAAGAACCAGATCATCAGCATAGAGAAGTTCCCATGGTCTTAAACTCCTCTGTTATGGCTTGGAGGACTATAATGAACAAGAGCGGGCTGAGGACCGAACCCTGATGTACACCTACTTGTATCTGGAAATCCTCACTAAACTCCATTCCTACTCTCACTTTACTGACAGCACCCCTGTACATAGCCTGTGCTGTCCTCACAAGCCATTTCTCCACACCTAGTTTCCTTAGGGACCACAAAGGCCTTCTCTAGGTCAACAAAAGCTAAGTATAGTGGCTTATTCTTCTCTAAGAACCTCTCTTGTAGTTGCCTCACTAAGAAGAGGGCATCTGTTGTACTTTTCCGAGGCACAAAACCAAAATACATCTCATCTAATTTGACCCTTTCTCTAATCAGTTGCGCTAATATTCTCTCTGCCACTTTCATAACCTGATCCATCAGCTTTATGCCCCTATAATTGCTCCTCTCCAGAGCATCCCCTTTACCTTTGTAACAATTTATGAGAATAATGCTGCACCAGTCTTTCGGTATGACACCACCATATACAGCTTGATTGATGATGCGTGCAATCAGTTTAGTGCCTACTTCTGATGCCTTCAGCATCTCAGCAACTATCTCCGACGGTCCAGCAGCCTTACCATTCTTCATTTCCTTAATTGCGTCTTGTACCCCATATTCGTCAATCTCAATAGCTGGTCCCTCTGTTGGGTCTACTGGGCATAATTTTTCTCTCTCCCATTCGTTCTCCACATTCATCAGTGTCTCATAATGACATTTCCAGGCCTCCTTTTTTTTATCATTCCTGACACTAAGTACACCAGCATCATATCGGACACACTTATCTCCAACAACATCTTGATTTGCACTGACACACTGTCTTGCAATGCGGAACACCACACGTCTCTGATCTTCCCGTTGCAGAACATTGGCAAACCTCCTACTCTCAGCCTCCCTGCATGCTAAGTACACCTGATGTTTAGCTCCTCTCTTAGCAGCTGTGTATCCTTCTCTACTCCCACCATTTTTCCAAGCCTTCCATGCCAGTCTTTTGTCTCTAATGGCCCTATCTGCTGTGCTGTTCCACCACCAGGTTACTCTCTGCCTGGTTGAAGCACTGCCCCAACCACAAGTTTCTTCAGTAGCCTGCAGTAAGTTGTCACGCAAGAAATTCCAGTTATCATCTACGTCATACAACTCTAAATCGTCTTCTTTTTTGTCATACACATTTTGAAGGGCTTTGCTAAATTTATATTTTAATGAAAGGTCTTTTAGCTTCTAGACCTTTCTTTTCCACACCTTCCTCTATGTCTCATTCTTTCTCTTGCTTACTGAGATATCACTAACGACTAACCTATGCTGTGGGGTACATTCTTCCCCGGGGTATGCCTTGGTATTTGACACCATCTGTCTGTCTCGCTGTCTAACTAGCAGGAAGTCAATCTGGCTTATGTGCTCGCCTGATTTGTAGGTTATTAGGTGGTTAGTAGACTTCTAGAAGTTAGTGTTGCAAATGGTTAGTACACTTGCATCACAAAATTCAAGAAGGCTCACTCCTTCTTCATTTCTTGAGCCATAACCGTGCCAACCATGTACCCCAGTGTATCTATCTTGGAGTTGTCCAACATGACCATTGAAGTCCCCTGCTAGCATAACGATGTCTCTGTCCTCTGTCATTAAGGCTGTTTGTAAAAGTTGCTCGTAAAAGCAGTCTTTCTCTTCTTTACATAAGCCTGCCTGGGGATCATAGGCAGAGATGATTGTCATTAGTCTCTTGCCTATAGCTAATCTAAGCTTAATTATTCTATTACTAACTACCTCTATTGTCTTATTGATCCATCTCTCAGCCAGTAATATGCCCACGCCACCTAACCCATCATCATTACCCACCCAGAAAAGCTTATAACTACGATGTTTGCCTGCGATTAGTCTTGCAGAGGCAAGACTCTCTTGCACACAGCACACATCCACATGCCTTCTCTCCAGCATCTCCGCTATCTCACCAGATCTACCTGTTAGAGTGCCAACATTAAGTGTGGCAACTCTGAGATGTGACGTCTCATTCTTCTTCCTGTTGTGCGATTGCTTAATGACGGTCGTGGGGTTCTCACACATGGCCTCACTAGCCACAGCACTACCGTGTGCAGCCCTAACATGGTTAGTGTTATTGCTGTTTACGCAGTTGTTGTTGTGCATATATATATCATCATCATCATTTCATTTTACGTCCGCTTTTTCCCTGCTTGCAAGGGTGGGACGGGAACTGATTCTGGCTTGATTTCTACAGCTGGATGCCCTTCCTAACACCAACCTCATTTACAGTGAGTGCTGGGTGCTTTTTTGCCGTGGCACCTCCACGACCACTTTGCATTTCTACAACTGAGTAAACTGGAGCAATGTGAAATAAAGTGTCTTGCTCAAGGAAACAACACATCACCCGGTCTGAGAATTGAACTCACAACATTTCGATTGCAAGGCCAATGCTCTAACCACTAAGCCATGTGCCTCCACTATATATATATATATATATATATATATATATATATATATATATAGATAGATAGATAGATAGATACATACATACATACATAGATAGATAGATATATATATATATATATATATATATAGAGATAGATATATATATATATATATATATATATAGATAGATACATATATATATAGAGAAAGTGTGTTCACATGTCCACTGAGGCACATGCAAATAACAAAGCCAGAGGATTTCTTTGATGCCACAACACTCCATGAAGAAATGGCGACTATCAACCACATAGACATAACGGAGGAGGAAGTGGTATACGCCATAGATGAAATTAGAACAGACTCAGCTGCTGGACCATGATGGATTCCCAGCAGTCCTCTTAAAAACATGTAAGCGGGCCTTAACAACTCCACTGACGACGCTCTTCAGAAGCTCCTTGGCTAGCGGTAGACTACCCAGGGAGCTGAAAGAAGGCACAATATGCCCTATCCATAAAGGAGGTAGCAGAGCGGAGGCCAAAAACTATAGGCCAGTCTCCCTGACGTCGCATATCAGTAAAGTCATGGAGCAAATCATCAGAAAAAAACTGATCACTTTCCTCGAGGAAAATGACCACCTGACTAGCACGCAGCATGGCTTTCGCCCAGGAAGAAGCTGCCTTACACAGCTGCTACATGACTGGGTACTGAAACAACTGCTAGACAGCTCACATGTGGTCGTGATATATCTTGACTTTGCGAAGGCCTTTGACAAGGTCAACCACAGAATGATATGTCACAAACTACACTATATAGATATATATATATAATCTGAGTTTTTCGAATATTAATAATAACATTCAATTCGTTTGCAATTATGCAAACAAATTTTATAGCCATGTCAGTAGAATGAACCCTTCATTCTTGCTCTTGTGTTGGCATGTGAACAGAACTGCAGACACTAATGTTTCTGGGTATCACCCTTCATCAGTACAGCTCACTGTTCACCTACCAAACTGTCAGAGCTAGTGAAATATATGCTATTTTCAAAAATACACAGTGACTGATCGGCCTGATTTACATATTAGCAGACTGGCTGATCAGTCAGATCTGCATATTAGCAGATCCACTGATCAGCCAGATTTGCATATCAGCAGACTGGCCAGTCAGTTTCCTGTATACGAGCAATAAATGGCCGGCTTTGCCAAATTCAAATAAAAAGAAAATTTTCTTTTTTATTTGAATATAGCCGTGTCAGTAGAATGAATACTTCATTCTTGCTCTTGTGTTGGCATGTGAACAGAACTGCAGACACTAATGTTTCTGGGAATCACCCTTCATCAGTACAGCTCACTGTTCACCTGCCAACTGTCAGAGCTAGTGAAAATATATGCTATTTTCAAAACATTAGTGTCCAGAAACATCTGTTCCCATGCCAACACAAGAGCAAGAATGAAGTGTTCATTCTACTGACATGGCTATAAAATTGAAGCTTGTTTGCATAATTGCAAACGAATCAAATGCTATTATTAATATTCAAAAACTCAGATTACATTTATTGTATTCAGCCATGTAGAGCTAAATTTTCTTTTTTATTTGAATTTGGCAAAGCCGGTCATTTATCGCTGGCCAGTCTGCTGATATGCAAATCTGGTTGATCAGTGGATCTGCTAATATGCAGATCTGACTGATCAGCCAGTCTGCTAATATGCAGATCTGACTGATCAGCCAGTCTGCTAATAAGCACTCAGTCCAGCCTGTAAAGTGGTAGTGGTGGTGACATGAAAAAAAGCTCCCAGTACATGCTCAAATGTGGTTAGCATTAGGAAAGTTGTCACATTATAATGCTAGATAGGTCAGGTGACAATGTCTTGCTCATACAATCATTTCCTGTCTAGGTAACAAGATCTTGTACTTCACAATTTAATTTCATACTCATTTTTTTACATGCTTTATGTAACTGTTTAGTGAATATTTCCAATTTGTAAAAGATCATGGGTATGAGATGTGTTGGCATAAAATATTTTGATAATTTAATATCTGATTAAGTTTCCCACTACTGGTAGAGTCCTATTTTTCTCAAATTCATTGTAATATGGAGTGCAAATTTTATAGAATTTTTATAGGTGATACATCATCCCAAAAATGGTAATTTAGACAATTTCAGTATAATTATAAATTTCATAATAAAATGTCATATAAGGGTGTTATTGAATTAATAAACATTTATAATTAACATTATATTTTTTAATTCTTTGTGCCAAAAGTAGAAACAATTATATTTTTTAATTCTTTAAATAGAATATTCTTTGCAAATATTCCTGATAAATGTACCACTCTTAGTTGTTGTAGACGTACGATCAAAGGCGTTCCAACCTTAATCATCCCGTTTTTTTAATATATATTTATACCTTGTCTAATGTTCTACCTTTGGCAGCAGTATCTGATTTGAAAAAACAATTATTGACATTTGTCGCGAGTAGAGCGACCCAGGCGGACGCCCCTATGTTGGTTAGTTTATTCGTAGTTGTATAATTATCTCCCTTGGTATTACTTCGGTTAACAAGTATTTTATACAAATACGTTTTACAAAATTAATAGCAGCTATTTTTTATTTTATTGTACACCTAAAAAATAGAGGTTTAAGCTTAGAAACATTGATTTATGTGGAACCAGTATTAGCTGGCAAAACATTTGTCAAATTCTGGCTATTTTTAAAAAACTTTCCGACGAATAACTACAGATCAGAATATATAAAAAATTATGAGTATGATTTGTTTAATATGAAATGTGAATCTATGAAATAGACTAACATGTAGGATAGTGGGGTTGCCGAATTGGGGTGCAAAAAAACGTATCAAAAAGGGGGAACAATTACTGGGGATTATTTATACAGAATAAGCTTAGTTTTAGGTCATGAGAAGAAATAATAGACAGTAATGAAAAATAATTTTGGAAAACCACAGCGTACAAAGATAAGATAAGCGTTAAATTTCAATCCTGAAACTAAAAACAAGAGATGTAGCACCATTTCATAAGAAGGGATACATGATATTAAATTGTTTTCTAAAACATTGTCTGTCTCGTGTATCATCAGTGATATATTAGCTCATAGCATGCATCAACCATTCTCTTTTACATGCATTTGCCATGTTCATAGCACAGTTGTCTCTCTTGTACACATCCAATTTGTCTACATTATCTCGCCACACTGGAACTTTTAAAAGTTCATTTAAAATAATCCATTCACTAAATATTGTTATATACCCTTAAATTGGACAAATACACTTGTCAAGGGAGATAGATAAACCTCCTAAGATAATCCGTATACAACTAGCCCTACTCCTAATAACCAACTATAGGACCTTACCCATTGTCTCCAATAAATTATCATAGTCCACAATCTTTAACCCCGAATTCTTTTTTAGTATACTTCAGATGTTAATAATTAATACAATATCAACTAATACATGATTCAGTCGTAACATTTGGTGCATATTTTAGCCTGGTGACTTTTAAACATACCGAGAATTCCCATTTCGTTGATGTTATTGAACTTTCCAGTACTACTAATCAAGTTCTTCTTCGCCCACTTATTCCCAGGAGTGTCGTGATGGCAATCCTCAGACATACTTTCCAGGGGGTTTTACAACAAGCAACAGTCTCAAATTGATATCGAGCTCATTTATGTTATTCAGTCATCTTGTGGTCTACCTCTGGGTCTCTTGCCGGTTGATTTTACCCGTAAAATCTATCTGCCCAGCGATTATTTCCTTCATCGTGTACGTGAGTGAAGTTCCACTGAAGCAATAGAAGTTCAAGTATCTCGAGTGATGGAAGGTAGGGGGACTGAATTAAATCCAAGAATTGCAGGAGCTAGTGAAGTAATGTGCCAGCTCCGGCATCAGATGTAAAAGCCAAACTCGCTATCTTCAATTCGGTGTTTGTGTCTATTAATCAAGTTTCATAGTAAAACTTCAATTGAGATATGAAAACTTTGTGACCAATACCCTCAAATCTTTAAATTAGCATTAGCAATTTGATGAGATAAGGGTGATCAAAACTGACGTAATGGAAATATCAATGAAATGTTTTAAATTGACGTATTAGTCGATTTTGATAAATGAAAATATAGATTTAAACAATATCCTGAGACAAAAATACATCCAGAATAGACTTTAAAGTTTTACTTCTTAAGACAGACAAAACTCAAATCGAACATTTGAACACATGGAGTTGATGCATTCAATGACAACAAATTTCCATATAATATAGTTTACTTTTCGAAATAAAAAGTATTTTAGATATGGTAAACACTGTGTGATTTGGTTATTAATGATTACTAATGGATTAAAAGAGATTAATTATAATATATATTTCTAGGCGATGATTATAGGAGCATCGTAAGGTGCTATATAAGTAGGTCCAGAGTTGAGTAGGGTGTAACCACAGTAAATAAGGTACTCTATAAATATATAAGGCTTGCGAGAGCTAAAATTATTTAAGCAATCAATGTGGACATGAATCTGTCTTCGAAATTAATCAAAGTAACATAATGTTGCTGTCATTTAATCCTCGGTTAATCCTAATCGAGAAGACCTATGATTAAAGGGCATTTTAGCCATAATCATCATGCCGAGATTAACTTTGCCTTTCATCTTTACGGGGTCGATAAAATAAAACACTAGTAATCCACTGTAATAATTGCTGGCCTTGTGCCAAAAGTAGAAACAATTATTTTAGACGGTAAAGCGTGATTTGGGGCTGCTATTTCTAGCAGGTCAAAAGACCAAGAAGAAGCACCTCTACGTAAAGTAATATATAAAATACTTATGAGGTAAGAGAATTAGTGAAGTACTGTCTCGATATATAAACAAGATACCATTTGCTGTCGTACTGTAATAAAATGTTACTGTAACAAAATACCATTTGCTGTCGTACTGTAATAAAATGTTACGATACTTAGCTAAATGTTTTTACAAGAATCAAAAGTTACATTAAACATAAATCTCTTTGTTTAAAGTATTGGAAGTACAATTAGCAGAACAACCTTCTGTTAGTTATAAACTATTTAAAAACTGTAGTTTATATTTTTAATCTTGAAAAATATTTTCAAGAGCAAAATTGATGCAAGTAAAAAAAAAAGGATGATAAATAATAAGAATCGGTATAATAATAATAGAGACGGTTAAGTGAAAACTAATTCTTATTACATTAATGAGTCCGTGCTTGTAAATGTCATATATATTTAGGTTTAAATAAATGGTAGAAAAAGGGGGAATATCCATGAAAATCTTATGGAACGTATTAAAAAAGATACGATTTTGTAGTGACCTCGATTCTATAACTAAATAAAATGTGAACTAGCAAATTAAAGACATCACAAAATTATTTTATATTATTAACACGTACTATGTGGACAATCAGTCATAAAAAGTATGTTGTTTACAAAAAAAAAACTTTCAGGAAAGTAATGAACCAAACATTAATTATAACTATACATCGGAACTGACTATTAATAAGAAGCAAATGCAATTTTACGAAGAAAAACACCTGGGTAAAATCTATAGAAAAAATTCGTATGACATGTTTCGTATTAACTATCAATGGCCAAAATAGTTTTTCTTTTGACTCACCTTAAAAGATCATTCGCAAATATCAAGCTTCAAGTAAAAATATAGTTTGGTATTTAGTGTTGCTTCCTCTCTTCAAAATAAAGCAAAGTACTGTTGTTAGGAGAAATGTGTCTTTGATATTATTTTAAAGCATTTTATTTGCTTTTTGACGCCCTCAGTCAAAACAATGGCGATAATTAGGGAAGTCTGCCTTCCTGATAACACATTTGGCGATATGAATCAATGAAATCATTGAACATTAATTGCAAACGAGAAAAAATTAAACGAAAATAACAATAATTACATATATTACAATTCTTTTCAATATAAAATAATATCTAGGAGGCGAATTTTCGTATGCAGATTATCACAAATCGACGATACATCGTACATATTCTCTTTCGATACAAGTATGTGTATACCTAAATCATTAGTCATTAAATGCATATATGTCTATAAAAATTTCATTTAAAATTATTTATAATTATATATATATTCATGTGTGTGTGTATATGTTATATATATATTCGTGTGTATATATATATATATATATTCGTGTGTGTGTGTGTATATATATATATATAGTAATTTACTATTTTATGTTCACAAACTTATTTAGACACAAGGCCAACTATTTAGGGGGGGGGGGGGGTCGATTACATCGACCTCATGGAGTTACTGGTATTTTATTTTTAAGGATGAAAAGGAAAGCTAACTTTACTCACGATGTAAAGGGACATAACTATATGCCGCAGCAGCATCATCGACAATTGGTGCAAGAGCAAAGGATATGCTCTAGACGAGGTATGTCAAACTGAGGGTCCCCCAAGGGCCACATGGGTCACATATGTGTTGTCTGAGGACCACACATGACAACTAATTGCGCACATTACAACTAATTCTTTTTATTTTATATTACGAAGATAAAACATGCTCGCGCAGTAAATACCTTTGTACGGGCCGCAGGTGTGCTTGTAAAGGGCCGCATGTTTGACATGCCTGCTCTAGACAGAAAACTACAGAGGTATTAAGTTGGTTGACCAGGTTATGAGGGTTACAGAAAGAGTTATAGCACAGCTGATTAGGGATCAAGTTAACCTAGATGAGATGCAGTTTGGATTTGTTCCTGGTAAAAGTACCACAGATGCCCTTTTCTTTGTGAGGCAACTGCAAGAGATGAACCCCTCTACTTGGCATTTGTTGACCTGGAAAAAGCTTTTGACTGAATCCCCCGTTGCATTATCTGGTGGAGTTCTTAGAAAACTACAAGTAGACGAATGGCTTGTGAGGGCAGTACAAGCCATGTATAGAGGAATAATCAGCAAGGTCAGAATTAACAATGACTATAACGAAAAATTTAGCATGCAAGTTGGTGTCCATCAAAGCTCAGTTCTTAGCCCTCTCCTGCAGGCTATAACAAGAGTTTAAGACTGACGGCCCATGGAAACTTCTATATGTTGATGATCTAACATAGTTGAATCTATGGCAGAATAACAGAAAAAATTTCAAACATGGAAGCATGGCCTAGAATCAAAAAGTCTTAAAATCAACCTGACAAAGACTAAGGTCCTAGTAAGAACAAGGGAAAACAATCCTGATCCCCTCGGGGAAATGGCCTTGCTCTCTATGCAGAAAAGGAGTAGGTAGAAATTCTATCCTATGTCCCGAATGCAAATTATGGGTTCACAAGAGATGTAGTGGGATCTGAGGCAGGCTAGCAAAGAATGTAGATTTTACATGTTGCTGATGCACAGATGCAGTAAGTAGCGAGAGCTCACAGGATACTAACTCCTTCAAATGCCCAGAGGGCTCTGTAGAAGTAGTAGATAGTTTCTGTTACCTGGGTGACCAAATTAGCAGTGGAGAAGGGTGTTCCAAAAGCACAGTAGCCAGAATGAGAACAGTTTCAAGAAAGTTCAGGAGCTACTACCGCAGCTAACTACAAAGGGTTTTTCCATCAAAATGAAGGGCAGATTGTAATATGCGTGTATACAGCATATGTTGCATGGTAGTGAAACCTGGGCGGTGTGTGCAGAGGACCTGCAAAGATGAGGGAAAATGAAGCTTCCATATTTTGATGGATGTGTAATAATAATATACATGAATGGCAAGGCATAAATGAACTGAGAGAGAAACTGGGCATAAGAGGGATCAGATGCAGTTTGCAGGAGAGGAGATGCATATGAAGGCTGACAGCTGTATAAAACGAAGCTATGGAATAGGAGAACTTGGGATGAGGTGATAAAAGCTAACCTTACACAATTGCACCTCTCATAGGCGATCACACAGGACTGTGATCTCTGGCATTATGCAGTAATACAGAGGACCCACTTTCCCATCTGCCCGGGTTGAGTCATACATTTAGTATGCACCATCTTCCCCTACATTACCGCTTCCATATACCTACTTCTCACATCATAACACCACCACCTACATCTTAACTCTCCACTCATGTCATAATACCCCACCCCTCACCCATGCCCCTAGACCTACTTCCCCAATCCCCATGCACCTCCTCCACGCAAGACCTAGCCCACACGATAAAGTGGTCGTTTTGGAGCCACAACAAAAGACTGTAAAGTAGTCATGTAGGTGTTACGACAAAAAGCACCCAGTACACACTGTAAATGTGGTTGGCATTAGGAAGGGCATCCAGCCGTAGAAACCAAACCAAAATCAGTTCTGTATGGGCAAGACATGGTCATCTGACTTGCCTTGTCACACAACAGAACAGCTCATCTAACCCATGGTAGGATGGAAAATGGACGTTAAACAGTGATGATGATGATATATATATAATGCATATATATAACAACCCCTTCAGTCCAGAATGACCATGGGATTTTGCAACTAGAAAGTTTCTCTTCCGAAGCACATGTCCAAGCAAAGTATTTTTGTAGAAGAGCAGCAGTCACCCATACCTACCAGTCTCCCCTCACCACACCACTGATGTTGTCCAAGGGAAAAGCAAGCGCTAATACAGTGACGTCGCAACTTATTTCTACAATTGTGAACTGGAGCAAAGTGAAATAAATTGTCTTGCTCAATAAACTAATAATCCACTCAGAGAAGTATTAAAATATATTAAATTTAAGCCCAAATCTCACTTTGAGTGGGAATATTGGTCAAATTGGCTAAAAGGGAGAGCATCCAGCTGTATAAACCATGCTCCCAGTACACAATGTAAAGTGGTTAGTATTAGGAAGGGGATCCAGCCATAGAAAACAATCTTACAAAAAACATGCAAGCAGGACCTAATCACATCACTGGTCAGAATGTGACTGCCATCTAACCTATGCAAGCATGGAAAATAGACCTTAAACAGTGAGGTTGTCATATCATAACTGAAGGATCCTCTGAGCCCTTTTTGGCTTGGATTATATGGCTGGAGACTCTTCTTAACACTTCAAAGACTACTGTTTACGTTTTTATAGTGGCACTAGTACAAGGAAGCTTATTAGTCATTGGCTTTATTAAAGTGCCTTGTCTACCCTACCGGAAGGGATATGATGTCATGGTTATGTGGCAATAGGTCAATGGAGGTTAACAGTATAATGTTATATATGACAAGTATAATTTCATATGTGTATGATAGTTGAATTGAGGTTCAAAGGGATGGTGAGGGAGGGGAAAGGATAATAAATGACAACTCCTCCTGCACCACTTATACAGCTGTCATCTTTCACTCACATCACATGTCCATACCTTTGCAGATCTCCATCTTACACACTACATTGGATTTCTCCTATACATTGCTCATGCATACCAACAACATACATCCACTCCCTCCAACCATTGCTGGTCCTCAGCAATCAAGGTCCCTGTCTCACTGCCATACAGCACTGCAACCTATATACAGGCTCATACAGCCTACCCACCCCTCTAGTTGTCATGAGAGCTATTAGCTTCCTAAACTTCTGTTATGGCCTAAAGGAAAATGATAAGGTATACAAGAGGACGTCAAATTCATCATCATGCCCACTACCAATTCTTACACTGCTGATTGCACCTCCACATATAGGCAGCACAGTGCTCACAGAAGATACTAATCCACACACTTAGCACACAACAGATAACAGAGCAGGGAACGCCACCAAAGGCCTTTTCTAGATCCACGAATGCCAGGTACAAGGGTTTACTTATATATATATATATATATATATATATATATATATATATATTTATATAGGTATTGAAGTTTCTGTTGAAAATTGAAAAAGTCATAGGAGTGAAGAGTGCTCTATGTAAGTACCAGAGCTAAATTTAATGTATAATAAACAATACAATATAATTACCTCATTACCAGAGGTTTCCCGAATAAGACGAATACAAGAAACGTCCTCATTCGTTCGTCGGACAAGGCAATTTAAAACATAGTGAAATATTTGAAAAATCTCAAGAAAGGCAAAAGTTTAACGGGCAAAAAAATATATAAATAAAAGTAATGCAAGAGATATATAAAAATAAAATAAGGAAATATAGTTAGGGTATGTGTATAAATGTGTGTATATTCACTCACAAATATACATATGTGTGTATGTACAAATGCATGTCTATAGTGAAAAAATGTGTGCGTAAGTACATATATGAGGGCAAGCATATCAGTGTATGTGTGACCACAAATACGTATATAATATATGTTGAAAAAGAAATTGTAAGATAATAGAGTTAACGTACATCCAGACTCAGGTACTAAGGATTGAAATATATACACATACAAGTATGAAAGCAGGCGTATAAACACACACACATGCGCAACCACATACATGCGAGTGATATATACAGGGAAGGGGGTGTATCAGTCAAAGCAGTGTCAGGCTGAAGATCGATGCATATATAAAAATGAAAAAATGAAAAAATATATGAGAATAAAAAAAATTAAATCAAAGAGAAAGTAAGAGGAAGGGGTTATCAATTATAAAGTAACACTAGAAAAAATAGAAAACATAGGTTCATACATACACATATATATATAAAAATATATATATAAATACGTACAGACAAAAGCACATACATGTGTACATACATACAAAGGCGCGCATACACACGAAACACACATATATATATATACGTACATGTACATCTAATCACACGCACGCACGCGACTATATATATATATATATATACACATATACATACACATACATATATATATATATATATACATATACACACACACATATATATAAGTATGTAAAAAACATAGATATAAAAACACACATACACACACACATATACACACACACGCGCACATACGAATGCATTCGTATACATATACAAACGCGCATACACACACATGCACGCTCACACGCATAGATACAATATAAAAACTAGCCGTATGAATAAATGAGTACAAATTATACGCAAGTAAACATACATAAAAGCGGCTGAGAGACAACAGAATATATCTGGAGTTGAAAACGCAAGTGACATGTATTATGAGGTAGTGAAAGAAAATGGGGAAGTAAAATATGTAAAATTGTGAAGATATAAAGTAATTGAATCAAAAAGCAAGGGGGAGGGTCACTGGTGGATGTGAAGTAAAAATAAAGTTAAAAATAAAAATAAAAGTAAATCAGAAAGAGAAGTGTGTAAAGAGAGTAATTTAAGGAAAGTGAAGAACAAGAGTTTATGGAGGATAAGTATCTGAAAGTGAGTTAAGTTTATATGAGCTGGAAAGCAAATGTGATTTCATGTGTGGGCAACTGGTGAAAATTTCTGTTTTTGCATTTAGGCAGGTTTTTGGTGATTTAAGGTTCTGTAAAATCCAATATTTTTCACTTATGCAGAGTGCGCATCTTCTTGTTCCTCTTGCATATTCTTTAGATTGGTTTAAAATTGACCAATCTAATTTATATTGGATACCTTGGTCTTTCAAATCCCATATTCTGCTAGCCAGAGCTGTTGTAAATCTTTTTTTCAGGATGTCGGAAAGATGCGACATGTGAGTAATAACGCGTTTTGCATTTGTCTTGTGTCATACCCACATATCGTTCGCTGGTGGCTGGTAGGTTGTTGCTGGTGGTTGTCACTTTAGCCACATATACAATGGCTTTGGTGTTGCAATTACCTTGTAATGGGCATTCACTTTTGACTATACAGGAGCAATTTTGATGTTCTCTGGGTATTTTCTTATTGAGGATATAAGATTTAATAGGGGGACCGCAGGAGTAGCTGATTTTGACAGTTTCTATTGAAGATCTTATAGTATCTATGTGTTCTAGGGAAATGTTTATCTAAGAGCTCTAGGAATATTTTGCCTACATTAGTTTTAACTGCTAAAGAGTAGGAGGGTGTGAACCAGATTATTTTTCTTTTCCTATTATTATGTTTAAAGGAGTTAGTATTGTTGGGTATGTACTTAATCGGTTCGCTAAATCCGCTATTTTGAAGGGCTTTATTATAGTAGGGGGATGCCTTATTGAAAATAGCTTCTGAGGAAGAGAGGGTGGAGATCCTACGGCTAATATTAGGGATAAGATTTTTAAAAACTATAGGAGGATGGCAAGAGCCTTTATTTATATATTTTAAATTTTCATTAGGTTTATGGTACGGTTTATAAGAAGCAGTAGGCATATCTAGGTTTATATCTAGAAAATTAACATTGAAAAGGTTAGTGTCAATGGTAATTTTAAGATTAAAACTAGCGAAGGTTTTTATTAAGTCTTTCCTTAATCTATCTAAGTTATGGCCTATAGTGGTATGGGAAAGTATTAGACCATCGTCGCGATAAAGCCCAAAGGTATGGTTAGGGAATTTCTCTTTAAGTGTGTGTGAGAGGAATAGGCCGACTAAATCACACACGTCAGCACTGTCAAAAGAACCCATTGAGACATCGAATGGGTTCTCTGGGTTAGATATTTTTACCCAAGTGTCATTATTAGTAAATAGTAAAGTGTTTCTAGCATGCAAAATGACATTCTCTTCAATATCAGAAATATTGATAAACTTTCTAGCGAAATTTAAGGCTTTCGTTAAAGGAGGGTGAGTAATAGACGGGTAGAAGTCTACAATGTCAAATTGGGTGAATCTAGAACTATTTTTTATCTTTAATATTATTAAACCAATGTACTACGGAAGAGCTATTTATCCATTGGAGTAATTCAGACTTACTTCTAATATGTTTGTTTATATTATTTAATTTTTTTTTTTTTTTTTGCAAGCAAGACCGATTTCAGTCTTAGCAGGGTTGATTAATCTACAACTAGAACGATTAATAAAATCAGGTTTGTGATCTTTGAAGGTGATATAGGCATTACGTTTAGCAAGTTTTTCTGTTCTATTGTCTATTTTTAAAAAACTAGCTAATTCTTTAGCTTCCTTATTTATAGTATTATAGGTGTTTATATTAGCTATTTGGTATTTAGAGGTGATGTTATCTGTTAAGAGTTGGTCATGTAAGTTATTATTAACTTCGTATAAGTTTTTAGTTTTGTCAGAGAAAATGAACTTATTTTTAGAAGATTTGAATATTGATATATCGTTAGATAGTTTAGATTGAAAAGGGTTAGAGTACTTACGGAATTTGATTTGGTTGATTAAATTAACTAAGTCTAATTCAAAAGCGGTCATATCTTTTACTCTTTGCGGGTATTTATGAGACTTGATATCAAAATATTCTGTAGAGTCCGTGTTAAAGTGTCCATCGAAAATCAAAGCTTTCCATCTCATTCTTTTAACAACTTTCTCTACTTTGTCTATCAACATTTTAGTGTAGGAAGTGTTAGAAGGTGTTGGGATATTCTTGATGGAGTAATCCAAATGATGTCTATCCATGTTCAGTATTGGTTAAAAATCCTTTTGACTGAAGAGTGCTCGACTTTAAAAGGGCTGGAAGGTGCCAATCTCATAAAAATGTAGAATATGCTACGATCATTCCCTTGGAAGCTGTATAAGTATTGAAGTTTCCGTTGAAAATTGAAAAAGTCATAGGAGTGAAGAGTGCTTTATGTAAGTACCAAAGCTAAATTTAATGTATAATAAACAATACAATATAATTATCTCATTACCAGAGGTTTCCCGAATAAGACGAATACAAGAAACGTCCTCATTCGTTCGTCGGACAAGACAATTTAAAACATAGTGAAATATTTGAAAAATCTCCTCAAGAAAGGCAAAAGTTTAACAGGCAAAATAATATATAAATAAAAGTAATGCAAAAGATATATAAAAATATAATAAGGAAATATAGTTAGGGTATGTGTATAAATGTGTGTATATTCACTCACAAATGTACAAATGCATGTGTATAGTGAAAAAATGTGTGCGTAAGTACATATATGAGGGAAAGCATATCAGTGTATGTGTGACCACAAATACGTATATAATATATGTTGAAAAAGAAATTGTAAGATAATATAGTTAACGTACATCCAGACTATATATATATATATATATATATATATATATATACCCCACTCTCTCAAAAGTGTGAACCTAAGAAACTACCATTTGTACTGCCTCTCTGTTTTTTGTTCGTCTAATATTTAACTATATTTATATATATATATATATATATATATATATATAGAGAGAGAGAGAGAGAGAGAGAGAGAGAGAGAGAGGGGGGCATTGGGCTTGTAATCGAAAGGTTGTGAGTTCAATTCTCGGACTGGGTAATGTGTTGTTTCCTTGAGCAAGACACTTTATTTCACATTGCTCCAGTTTACTCAGCTGTAGAAATGAGATGATAGGATTGGAGTCCCTATCATTCCACTGCAAAGTGGTCATAGAGGTGCCTCGGCAAAAAAGCACCCAGCCCACACTGTAAAGTGGACGTGTAGGTGCCACGGAAAAAAAAAGCACCCGCCACTCACTGTAAATGAGGTTGGTGTTACGAAGGGCATCCAGCTGTAGAAATCAAGCCAGAATCAGTTCCCGTATGAGCAAGACAAAGTCAGCCAACTGGATACTGCCCACAACAGGACAACCCGTCTAACCCATGCTAGTGTGGAAGAACGGGCGTAAAACGGTGATGATGATGATGATGATGATGATTATATATATATATATATATATATATATATATATATATATATATATAAGGAAATGACAAAGGACCATAACGAGTGGAGAGATGCTGTGCTGAAGAAGAACCGTCCCACCCTTGCAAGCAGGGAAAAGAAGACATAAAATGATGATGATGATGATGATGATGATGTTGATGATGTTGATGATGATATAAACTTAAGAAAAATAATGAGAGGACAAGACAACGAACGAAAAATAATTTTTTAAAGGAAAACCTTACAGAATTATTTTTAAAAAATAAAAATACAAACGAAGGACACAGAACTCCAGGATCATCGACCATTGAGGTGAACTTTGGCAGTTTCAACCCCTACCAATGCTTCTGCTGGCCCACCTGGGGTCACACAAGCCACACGCTGTCTAGTGGCATAAGGGATGAGAGACAAAACATTAATTTATAGCAATTAAGCTACAAATAATACACATAGAATTTTAAGTGACATCAGGGAAAAAGTGTGATGCCTCTTATAGCATAAGAATCGTGGATGAAACAAAGAAAAAGGAAAGGAAGATAAAAAGCAAAAAGAAGAAAGTAAGATATCATGTTAAAAATTATGTAAGCCATTGGAATAAATGGAGGAAGAAGGGATAACACGTTTGTCACATTAGTATTGATAAACTCAAGAAAAATATCAAAGAGGGGACAAGACAACAAATGAAAAAGTGGAAACCTTAAAAAATTATTTTTTTTAAATAAAAATACAAACGAAGTACACAGAATATCTATTTCTCATTCTTTCTTCTAATAACCAGCGTCCGAAAAGTTAAGAATCTCCTCCTGCTATGTGAATGTGAAGCATTAAAATAAAATATTCCTTCCATGTACTGTGCCGTTTGTTTTGTTATTTTTGTTATTTCTGTTTACCTTTTATTTATATATATATATATATATATATATATATATATATATATATATATATATATATATATATATATATATATACATAAATCAGGAAAGAACCGGTTTAAAACTAGTTAGACTATTATTCAACAGAGTACTCGATATTTGGGATAGTAGAATATGGCTGCATTATAAAGAGTCGGTACCTGACAACCGCTCTCTTGCCATTTCAACAGTTAGTTCCTGAAACAGCAAGAGCTCAGCCATAAGTTCCTAATGCTTTATAATATATATATATATATCATCATCATCATCCATGTTGTTGCCCTGTTGTGAGACAAGCCAGGTCAGATGACCATATCTTGCTTATACAGAACTGATTTTGACTTGGTTTTTGTCGTGAAACCTACATGACCACTTTACAGTGTGGGCAGGGTGTTGTTTGTCATGTCACCTACACAACAACTTTACAGTGATATATATATATATTTATATATATGATCTATAATAAACTGGTGAACCATTAATACACTAATACATAGAAGGCGTGAGTAAATGCAAGGGAGGTAATTTGCTAGGTGTATAGGGAGATATATAAATATACGCTTGGAAAATTAAAGGGAGCTAACTATTGGAAGCCCAGCATATAGTAAAGCAGAAGAAAAAAAATGTTTGAAGAGAAAGGTCATGTGGAAGTGTAGGAGATAATAATAATAATAATGAAATTATTGTGAACAGTGCTCAGGTGCACTACAACTCGTCAAAAGTGCATGTATAGTACATAGAATAATATACAAATGTCAGGGAAGTGAATAGTGTATGAATCATGATATACATGTGTGCGTGTGTATGGAGGGGGAATATTAGGTGTAGTGTTTGCGGATCTCAGGAAGCATGGAAGTTTTAAAGGATGCAGTGTCCCGACAGCTAATAACTGATGCAGGTAGTTTGTTCCATGCTTCAGCAACTCTGAGCGTGAAAAAATGTTTCCGAAAGTCATGGGAGCTGTGCTGTTTTCTGACTTTGTCGGCATGCCCACGTGTGTTAGACACATGGAAATCAAAAAGGTACTCAGTGTTGTTGTTGGCAAGATGGTTAATAATTTTGTGGGTGTTTATTAAATCAGTTGCCAGACGTCGGAGCTTCAATGTATCCATGCCCAGGGAAGCAAGGCGTTCAGAGTATGGTAGATGCCTGGTAGAGGGTATTCGCTTGGTTGCACGTCTCTGAACAGTTTCCAGGCGGTCAATGTTCTAGGCAAGATAGGGGTTCCAGACTGGTGAGGAAAATTCTAAGTGTAGCTGCACCATAGCTATATACAGCATTAAATAGATAGCTGGAGAGCGGCTGACAAAGGTCTTGCTGAGTGATGCTAAGACACCTCGGTCTTCTTGACAATTTTAGAGACGTGCTTCGTCCAACGCAAATCGCTGCTGACAAGTCACGTTCACAAGAAAACTTCTTGATATTAGTGTTGTGGGGGGAGTATGTGGACGCTGGGTTTTTATTCCCAAAATGCATGGTGGTACACTTGTCCACAGCTACCTTGAGTTGCCAGTTTGTGATCCATTGTTGCATTGTGTCCAGGTCAGATTGCAGGCAAGATCTATAGTGTTCAGGATCTGTCCTTTTTATCTCAAGGTACAGCTTGATGTCATCTGCATATTTCAGTACTGTGGCATTCTTTAAGTTGGCATCTATGTCATTAATATATGCCACAAACAAAAGGGGGCCAAGAACAGATCCCTGTGATTAACCAGATGGCATCTCATACGGTGAGGAATGGTGTCCTAGAACCGTGACTACCTCTCTTCGACTGAGAATGAGAGACTTCAACCAGTTAAAAAGATCATCCTTCACACCCATTGCAAAGAGTTTTGCCATAAGTCTTTTGTGTGGCACAGAATTGAAAGCTTTAGCAAAGTCAAGGAAAACAACATCCACCCATGAGCCGCCATCAGTGATCCGGGTGATGTCTTCAAGAAACTCGATAAGTTGATCACAGCAGCTGGAGTTAGGGATAAATCCAAATTGCGAGGGCCAGATAAGACTGTGAGAGTTCTAAAGTGTTTCTCTGACACAGGATTCCATCAGTTTGGCAGTGCAGCTAGTAAGACTGACTGAATGATAGTTCACAGAGGATGTGCAGTCACCCTTTTTGAAGAGAGGAATGACACTGACAGTTTTCCACTGTTCTGGAGTAGCACCGTTGTTCAAACAGAATTGGAAGAAGCGTGATAGCTGGTGCAAGAGGAAGTACCCACCACCTTTGAGAAGCAGGTACGTTACACCATCAAGACCAGGAGAGGCATGGTTGCGTTTATTTTTAAGATTACGTCGCAGCATTGTAGGTGTAAATTCCATAGTTGTAATAGAATCCGATGTCAGAGGTGGTGGAGATGGTACACTCTGGTCTTCAACGATGAAAATGCCTGCATAGCATTCAGCAATGAGTTCTGCGCATTCCTTGGGGTCGTCAGTAACCTGGCTTGTGTGGGGATTGCGAAGAGGACCAACTGGAGAGTGAAGCCTCTGCTTTGAGTGAACATACTTCCAGAACACCTTACTGTCAGGGCTGGTTGCTATGCGTTGCTCAAATTCAAGTACTGCCTTTTTGTCACCTGCTTGAGATGGTTGGATGATTTATAAGTGGTCAGTGGATATATTTCTTACTTTTTCGTCTCTTTTGGAACTCTTTCACATTTGAAGATACAGGTAAAATTCCTTTATAACGAATACCATGATAACGAATTTTTCAGTACAACGAATTTATTTTTCAATAACTAAGGTAATAACAAACAAACGCTCGATTTGTTTCTGTTGATCTTGTTATAAAAAGTTTCGTTACAACGAAATTTTTTATGCACTGTGAATTTTATTATAATTGAATTTCACTGTATATACAGTTAACTGGTGACATGCTGTACTACTGGAGACTCACTTCCCCGTGCAAACAGAATGAAATGAACATAAGGAGGCTAGCCCCCTGGACGTCAACATGCTCTCACCCCACCCCACCCCACCCCTCCCTCTACACAAATTGCAAAGAAGCATAGAGGTGGTACAACATTTAAGTTCTCTTCTCTTTACCACCTGCAAGTATACTCTTGATTTCCCTGCCTCCACGCCTTCATCCAGCCTATACAATATGGAAACTTAGGATGTACCTTGACTGATTCACAGAAAAGCACCCTGTCCACCCTGTAAGGTGGTAGAGCTTAGTCACAGTAATATGCTCCCATTGTGCACTACTAAGTGGCAGGGATGTCTTAACGCATGGGCACGCTGGGCAGTTGCCCGGGGGCCCCACGAGGATAGGGGGCCCATTTGTATTTTTATTCCTGTGAGTGGTTGTGTAGGTAGGGGCCCCAGTGCTCTTCTTTGCCCGGGGGCCTATAATGATGTTAAGACGGCCCTGCTAAGTGGTGGGCATAAGAAAGGGCATCCAGTTGTAGAAACCATGCTGATGGTGGGTGGTAATGTTTAAGGTAGTGTTGATGAAGAATAGAAAATAACTTTGATAGGTAGGTGAATGCATAAAGTAGTTAGTGGATAATAGATTTACTTTCGGCGAATTGGCAGAGTTGTTAAGATGCCGGATCATCATCATCATCATCATCATCGTTTAACGTCTATCTTCCACGCTAGCATGGGTTTAGACGGGAATTGTCCCATGTGAGGCAAGATTTGTTGTCTTGCTCGTAAAGGACTGTCTGGCAGGTTTTCTACGGCTGGATTCCCTTCCTAACACCAACCACATTTACAGTGTGGACTGGGAGGTTTTTACCGTGTTACCTACATAGCCACATTACAGCGTGGACTGTGTGTTTTTTTGTCATGACACCTACCCAACCTCATTTATTTAGGACTGGATGTTGTGGTACCAACATAACTTTACAGAGAAAGGGGTGGAGTATGGGGTAGTGGGATGGGGGTGTATTTTGGGTTAAGAGGTGCCTACTGACTGTAGGTTTCGCTTTGTACTTAGGCAAGGCGGGTCTTCTGTATTACTGCGTAGCGCCAAAGATCTTGGTCCAGTGACATTGTCTTGGAGAGGTGTAAGTGTGTAATCCCGTTCTGACTCTGGTTACTGTACTTTCAGAGCACCCTCCACCACTGCTGATTTTGTCACCCAGGTAACGGAAGGTGTCCACTATTTCTATAGAACGATCTTGGCAATGGAAGGAGCTAGTATTCTGTGGGCACTTGCTGCTACTTATTGCACCTGAGCGCAGGCCACATATAAAATCTATGTTCTTAGTTAGCTTACCTGTGATCCCACTACATCTTTTATGCACCCATACTTTGCATTTGGGATATAAAATAGAGTTTCTGCCTACTCCTTTCCTACACACTGAGGATGGCTATTTCCCAGAGGGGACCAGTGCCCTATTTTCCTTCCTACATTCTAGAACTTTAGTCTTAGACAAGTTAATTTTAAGGCCTTTTGATTCTAGGCCATGCTTCCTTGTTTGGAATTTCTTCTCTAGTTCAGCCATTGATTCAGCTATGAGCGTTAGATCATCTGCGTATAGAAGTTCCCATGGGCAGCCGGTCTTGAACTCCTCTGCTATAGCCTTGTGGTAAAATGAAGTATCCTAGTTGGATTGTTTATCGACATAGACGTGAGGGAAGGTCCCTCGTCTATTTACCATTTTTTGTAAGTGAGAATTATAACAAGTGAGTGGGTGTGCGCGTAAACAAGACAATAACCACAACGAGAGTTATATTCAACAAATGTAAATAATGGTGATGTTTATTTTGTTTATATGTGTTTATTATATTACAAATGAAACATACCAAATATATATGTGATCCAGATGTGGTGAAGGGAAGTATTACAATTACAAAGGTATTGTGGTGTTTGCTGTTTGCTGTTCCCTTGGCTGTTTATCGTTTCGTGGTACAGAGGCTGTTTTCTGTGGCGTGTATATCGTCTGCTTTCCCGTGGCTGTCTCTGTTTACCTCTGTGTTCTCCACCAGGGGGAGACAACTAGGCCTGGTCCATTATCCGCCAGAGGGCGTGAGGCGTCTTACTACAGTTTCCACTGCCAGATTTTCAAATCATCGAAAATCGATGTTATTACTCACATGTGGAGTAAGATGGAGAACAATGCAACAAGGGGGAGCTATTCGCTCTACCAATCATTAAATCCAGAATAAGGATTTGAAAAATGTTAAAAAACACAACATGCATGAAAAACAAGGCAAAGAAAAAGCAGAAACACAGAAGCAAAAAAAAAGGTGCAGCTAACATAGTCTAAATATAGACGGTGCTGCAAAATGTTTTGGGCCAGTGGACCCTACGACCTGAACGGGTCGTGGTCTTGTAACGTGGCGATTGTGGTGGTGTAGGGACAGGCGATGATGGTGGTTCAGGAACAGGCGTTCGCTCAAAAGGCAAATACGAAGGGGTTCGTGGATCAGGAACCACAGCGTCCGTGTCAAGGTGTGCCTGCTTAAGCCTGTCTATTGTAACTGTCTCCCTGGACCCTTTAATATCTAAAGTGAAATGCTTAGCCGAGCGCGCTAAGACACGGTAAGGTCCAGTGTAAGACTGTGTGAGCGGAGGCTTCACAGAATCTTTCCTTACAAAGACATGCGTCCACGAGGCAACATCCCTCGGGACAGCAGTCTTGATAGTTTGTTTCTTAGTGTCCATTGGCGGCAAATCCTGGAAATAGGAGCGCAAACGGGACACGTAGGAAGCGTGATCTTGGGCATTAAGATCGATAGGGGCAAGCATTTTCCCGGGCAACGTCAGAGGGGCACCGTACAGTACTTCGACCGGTGAAAATCCAAAGTCGACCTTCACCGTTGACCGAATCCCTAGTAGCACAATAGGGAGGTACTCGCTCCAATGCGCCGAGTCCATTGAGGCCATTAAGGAGGCCTTCAGTTGTCGGTGAAAACGCTCCACCATACCATTCAAAGCGAGATGGTACGCTGTAGTTCTAATGCGTTTAGCACCAATTAATTTTGACAGTTCGAGGAAAAGGCTCGACTCGAACTGTCGTCCACGGTCGGTAGTTACTGTGGATGGAACTCCATAACGAGAGATCCATCCAGACACAAGAGCACGCGCTGTTGTCTCAGCGGTGATGTTTTTCAAGGGGATGGCTTCAGGCCATCTCGAAAAACGGTCAATTATGGTCAGCAGATAAGAGTAACCATCGCTGACAGGCCAAGGTCCCACTATATCAATATGAATGTGCGAAAAACGCGCATCTGGGTTAGTAAAGGTACCCAGGGGAGCCTTGACGTGTCGATGGACCTTTGATTTCTGGCAAGCGACGCAGGAACGGCACCAAGCAGCAATTTCACGCCTCATATTTGGCCAGAAAAATCTAGCTGATATGAGCTTTGCTGTGGCAGAAGATCCTGGATGCGAGAAACTATGTAATGCCAGAAACACGGTCCGACGATGATTCTCTGGAACGAAGGGCCTAGGCACGTCCAAAGAGACGTCGCAGAGAATTTGGCCAACTGCAGTCGACAGAGGCAAGTATTTCATCTCGCAATTCGCAAACTCGGGCGATGTAACATCCAATGACTCAAGGGGAGGCTGATCCGCAGCCAAACGAGTCAGATCTATGTCAGAGGGTGACGAGATCGCTGTCACGGGTAAGCGAGACAAAGCATCGGCCGCTGTATTTAGTGAACCCGGAATGTGTTGGATATCATTCGTATATTGCGAGATGAAATCAAGGTGTCTCGTCTCTCTGGGCGAGTATTTATCACCCTTCGCTCTCAACGCAAAAGTCAATGGTTTATGATCGGTGAGGATAGTAAATAGTCTACCCTCTAGCATATGTGAAAAATGTTTCACGGCTAAATAGATGGCCAAAAGCTACCTTCCAAAGGTGCTGTAGCGCGTCTCAGCAGGTTTCATCTTTCTGGAAAAGAACTCCAGCGGTTGCTGGTAACCATTGGTGTTTTGCTGAAGCACTGCGCCCACAGCGATATCCGATGCATCAACACAAAGCGTTAGCTTTGCACCGGGTACCGGGTGAGCCAGTAACGAAGCATTAGCCAAAGCAGTTTTGGCGTGCTGAAAATCAGCAAGTTGAGTGTCTGTCAAAGAAATGTCTTTGTTCTTCTTCCGACAATTTTTTTAAATCTCCGTCAGGAAGAAAAGCAATCTTGCACAATTTGGCACGAAACGCCTATAAAAGTTAATCAGGCCTAAGAACTGGCGTAACTGACGTAGTGAGGTCGGTGGAGGCAAATCCTCTATGACCTTAACTCGCTCAGGCCGGGGTCGAATACCGTCAGCGTCGATGACGTGACCCAAGAAAGTCAGTGACTCAGCACCAAAAACACATTTGGGTGCATTAATCTGCACGTTATACGCCTTCAATCGGCGGAAAAGAAGATTCAAATGGTGCGTATGTTGCTCTTGAGAAGAACTAGCAATGAGCAGGTCGTCAATATAGGTATAGACGAAATCGAGGCCACGAGTAACCTCATCCATAAACCACTGAAACGTACTAGCGGCATTCCTTAATCCGAACGGCATGGTCAAAAACTCAAATGACCCAAATGGCGTAACTATAGCCATTTTTGGAATGTCATTTTTATGGACAGGAATTTGATGGTACGCACGAATTAAATCCAGTTTGGAGAATATCTTGCATCCCTGCAACGAAGACGCAAAGTCTTGCAGATGAGGGATAGGATAACGGTCCGGTTCCGTTATCGAATTTAAGCGTCGATAATCTCCTGTAGGTCTCCAATCGCCAGTCGCTTTCGGTACCATGTGTAATGGGGACGCCCACGGGCTCGTGGACGGACGAATAATCCCCAACTGCAGCATATGATCAAATTCTGATCGTGCTGCTTTGAGTTTGTCCGGAGGCAAGCGACGAGGACGAGAAAAAACGGGAGCACCAGTTGTAGATATGAAGTGCTCCGTGGTATGAGTTGGCTCATCAACTCGAAAATTTCCCTGAGTCAGTTGCGGGAACGAGTTCAACAACGCATGGTAAGTATCACCGGTGTTAGCAAGAAAAAAGGTCGGGCTAACCGTTGGAACTCCTGCTGCCTTGCCAACAACAGTTAAACCAGTGATGCCATCAATTAGGCGCTTAGAACGGAGGTCCACCGTCAATGAAAAATGGTGGACAAAATCCGCGCCTAGAATCGGATACGGCAAGGCAGTGACAGTAAATATCCATTTAAACTCGCGCCGCAGATTACGGAACTGCAAAGGTAGCGAGATTTGTCCGAAGGTTCGAATCGGCGAACAATTTACTGCCTGCAACTCAATAGGTGTCTCAGGGGGAGTTTCCTCCATACAACACACAGGCCATATTGAACAAACTGCACTTGTGTCAACCAGAAAGGCTCTACCTGATAGCAGGTCCTCAATGAAAAAGTGGCGGTTGGATGATGTTTCGCAGAGCACACTATCCGCCGTTAGTGACTCTGGTCGTCGTTTCCCTTGTAAGCACAAGGAGGCCTACAATGGGCGGCTTTGTCACCATATCTGTCATGGTAATAACAATATGGTGGTTTTGATGTTTTGGAAGGGCTACGGTGGCGAGGAGTAGAATAAGATCGTGAGCGGCTCCTCTGCCGTCCAAAAGACCTGAATTTCTGGCACAACTCCGCCATTTGACGAGTCATGGCTTCCATTGTTTTGACTAACTTCTCATCACTCGCTGATGAGCGTGATTGAGGAAGAGAAGAGGAAGCAACGTACTTTTGCTTCGAAGTGTCTCTCTTCGTCACTTCTACAATTTTGTCAGCAGAGACAGCAATGTGGTCGAGTGTGTTTACTTCTAGCATATGGGCTAGGATCGCCTGTACCTCTTGAGGTAGGCGAGAGAAGAACAATTGCTTCAGGAAAGGGCTATCCTGATCTTGGGAATCACTCAATTCCCGCAAATGCCGGAGAAAAGCGGTAGGGGTCCTGTCACCTGATCGTTCGTCCTCGATCAATGACCGAAAACGACTCTCTACCGACTTACAGTTCCTTCTCAAGATCTCGCCTTTTAAAGACTCATACGTTAAGTCAGAGGGGGGTCTGTAATTAGGTCTTGGACCGAATCTGCTAAATTAGGGGGAAGTCCGCTAATCAAGACAACGAGGCGCTGGTCAGACTCGGTCTTACAGACCGTAAAATACGCCTGTAGCTGGGCGAACCACAGCTTAGGGTTTCCGGCGGTAAAGGCGGGCAAATGTGGCGTATTCATTGTGAAACGTTTAAAACAAAAAAATATATATATATAAACAGCAATTAATGTTCCCTCGTACAGGGAAAAGCAAACACCCAAAATGGAAAAAATATGAAAGGTCAAAAAGAAACAGACATTCAAAACATTAGGAAATAGGAAAAATACATAAAATACATATACATATATATTTTTTTTTATTTTTTCCTTCAACGTCTGTCCCCTTGTGTTGCTTCAACGGGCAAGCCAAATCGTATAACCCGTGAAAAAGAGAAGAAAAAAATGTTTGTTTTAGAATATATCTACGTTGGATATCAACAATAGGTAGCCTGTGGCTAAAAATCCCTTAGAAAAAAAGTAAGGCATGTATATCCCCTGCGGGGCAGTAATGTTCACAAAAAAGGTGTTTTTCCCTTGATCAAATATGGAACACACACGCAATTCAAAATGTCCCTGTCCTGTCCTGGCGGAAAATTACAAAATGGGGAAGGAAAGCAACGCCATCTTTGAAAAAAAATTTGGCTGGTTTGTATACCTTGTCAATACGGTATAAACACTTTATTATTTCTCTGTCTTTTTTTTGTATTTTCGTAAGTTTCGAAAAGGTTGGCAACGTGGTAATAACAGTGAAGTTCAACTGAATAAAAAGGCTGCGTAAAATTCTTACGTCGGTCACCAGTGTGGTAAAATGAAGTATCCTAGTTGGATTGTTTATCGACATAGACGTGAGGGAAGGTCCCTCGTCTATTTACCATTTTTTGTAAGTGAGAATTATAACAACTGAGTGGGTGTGTGCGTAAACAAAACAATAACCACAACGAGAGTTATATTCAACAAATGTAAATAATGGTGATGTTTATTTTGTTTATATGTGTTTATTATATTACAAATGAAACATACCAAATATATATGTGATCCAGATGTGGTGAAGGGAAGTATTACAATTACAAAGGTATTGTGGTGTTTGCTGTTTGCTGTTCCCTTGGCTGTTTATAGTTTCGTGGTACAGAGGCTGTTTTCTGTGGCGTGTATATCGTCTGCTTTCCCGTGGCTGTCTCTGTTTACCTCTGTGTTCTCCACCAGGGGGAGACAACTAGGCCTGGTCCATTATCCGCCAGGGGGCGTGAGGCGTCTTACTACAGCCTGAAGGGCAATAATAAATAGGAGGGGGCTAAATGAACACCAACTTTTACGCTAAATTCTTCACTATATTCATTGTTAATTCTAACCTTGCTGACTGTTTCTTTATACATGGCTTGTATAGCTCTCACAAGCCATTCATCAACACCTAGTTTTCTAAGAGCCCACCAGATAATAGAGCGGAGGACTCTGTCAAAGGCTTTCTCAAAGTCAACAAAAGCTAAGTATAAGGGTTTACTTTTAGCTAGGTACTTCTCTTGTAGTTGTCGTACAAGGAAAAGAGCGTCTGTGGTACTTTACGGTATTTGCCGGATACTTTACTGTATTCGTCCCACCTCATTGTGCGCTCTAAGTTGAAATCCCGCCGTGGTCAACTTTGTCTTTCATCCTTTCAAGATCGATAAAAAAAGTACCAGTCCAGTACTGGGCGCGATTCTTCCTCTATGGAAAAAATCGGCTGTGTTCAGACCTGGAGAGGGTTGGGCTCGTTCAGGTTTGAAAGTGCTCTAAACACACCGTTTGTCGGTGCCTCTATGACTCCACAAGGAGTTATGGGATCTTTATCCTTTATCCTAGATTTACTTTAGAAAATAGTGGATGATGAAGTAGAAATATATGTGAGAAAGAAGAGAAAGGGGGGTATGAAAAGAAAAAGAAAGTAAGCAGAAGTAAAAGAAATGGACATGGTATATATGGTGATGATGATGATGATAAAGTAGTGAACTTTGTGAAATTAGTAAAAGGGAAATTTTAAGGTGGTGATAATGATGATGATGAATAGAAAATTACTTAGAAATGAATAAGGGATTAGGAAATTTTAAAAAAAGAAAGAATGAGTAAATAAGAAAATAATTAAAATAAGAAGGTAAGAAATAAAAAAATAAGAGAATAATGAAAATAAAGCCACCAAAGTCCAGATGGTGAGATGACCTTGAGAAAAGTGCAAAATTTTGGCCACGAATGACTCCAGATTGGCAAAAATGCCACAGTTCAGAGAAGCCTGTCCAAACAACAGACTTTAAAGGGCTAAATATGATGAATATTAGTTAATAACTAGCAGAATGGCCCGGCGTTGCTCCGGGATTTGCTCTAGGGTTCTTATATATTTGATATATATTTATCCTTATCGAGCCTCGTGAAATAAATACGTTTGTTTACATTTTGTTATTGTGTATACAAAAATATCTGTTTTGTTATTTTGTATGCAAAAATATCTGTACAAGAATATATAATTATATATATATATATATTAAAATGACAGATTAAAATTTAAGCAAAGAATCGCTACTTTCATCCTTAACGGGATCTTCTGAAACTAAAAAAATCAATCTGTGAACGCAGAAATAAATATTTCGGAATGGTTTTGTGTATGCAAAAATATCTGTCAGTGATGCATGTGATTATGTAATCGCCGGCCTTGTTTGTTTATATTTTGTTTTTGTGTATGCAAAAATATGTCTGTGATGCATGTGATTATGTAATCGCCAGCCTTCATCATCATCGTCATCGTCATCATTTTACGTCCGCTCTTCCCTGCTTGCAAGGGTGGGACGGGTCTTATTCAGCCTTGTTTGTTTATATTTTCTTTTTGTGTATGCAAAAATATCTGTACACGAATATCTATATTAAAATAACATATTAAAGTTTAAGCAAAGAATCGCTGTTTTCACCCTTAATGGGATCTTCTGAAACTAAAAAAATCAATCTGTGAACGCAGAAGTAAATATTTCGAAAAACGTTGCAACCAAAGGAAAACAGGAAGACAATACTTTGGTTCGTGAAGACGTTCCCTGGTATAAGAATATATATATACACACACTATATATACATATACACACACACACACTGATCGCGTCATAATGACGTAATGCAGACAGCCAGACAAACAGACAGATATTATAAGGGCGCAACGTTATATCTATGTATCTATCTAAAAAGAAAGACTAAGAATTATAGAGAGAGATCGCTAAATCGCCTGATGCGGTCCCTAGGGCATTGAAAATTTGAATTTTTGCTCAAAACACTCACAGGACCATAAGTATTACATGTGTAAATACCCACCTAGAATTAAAGACATAGCCAACTTCGAATTAGACCTTGTTAATTTAATTAGTGATATCAAATTTCGTATGTACAATAATAATTTTAAAACAACTTTCTAACGATATTTCTAATTTTAAAAATTCTACAAACACTTTTGTTCTTTCCGATAAAACTAAAAATCTCTTTGAAGTTAATAGTATTTTGTATAACCAACTTTTAACTAATAGTATCACCAAATATCAATTAACTAATAATAACACCTACAATACTATTAATAAAGAAGCTAAAGAACTAGCTAGTGTTTTTAAAATAGACAACCGGATTGAAAGCCTAGCTAAACGTAAAGCATATATTACCCTTAAAGACCATAAATTAGACTTTACTAATCGACCTAGCTGTAGACTGATTAACCCGGCTAAATCCGAAGTTGGCCTTGCAAGTAAAAAAATCTTAAGAAAAATAATTCTCCAAATTAGAACTAAGACTGACTTATCACAATGGTTAAATACATCCTCTGTTATTTCTTGGTTTAATAATATACAAGGTAAAAATAAGTGTAGATTTACCCAATTTGATATTGTTGATTTTTACCCCTCTATTACTGTTTCCTTATTAACTAAAGCCTTAGATTTTGCAAGACCCTTCATTAATATTTCTAAATTAGAAGAAGACATTATCTTTCATGCTAGAAAAACTCTACTCTTTACTAATGAAAGTATTTGGGCTAAAAAGTCAAACCCTGAAAACTCTTTTGATGTTGCAATGGGTTCATATGACAGTGCGGATGTGTGTGACTTAGTAGGATTATTCCTTCTCCACACCCTTAAAGAGAAATTTCCTTCCCATAATATCGGTTTATACCGTGACGACGGATTGGCAGTTTCTCATACCACCAACGGCCATAACCTTGATAAATTCCGTAAAGATTTAATCAATACTTTTGCTAATCTAAAGCTTAAAATTATTATAGATACGAACCTTACCAATGCTAACTTTCTTGACATTAATCTTGATCTACTTACTGCCTCTTTTAAACCTTATCATAAACCTAACGAAAATCTTAGATATATACACAAAGAGTCTTGTCATCCCCCTATAGTTTTTAAAAATCTCATTGCCAATATTAGCCGTAGGATTATTGATTATTGGCTCCAGGAACTTGTTGAGTGCTCTAAATCAGCTATAAACATTTATACCTTTATCTATTTATTTATTTATTTATCATTTGTCGTATTCCCAACTATTTGTTTACCCCTTTCACCTTTTTATGTTTATATATATATTATATTTATGTATTTTCTTATATATATATGTGTATATATATATATATATATATATATATATATATATATATATATATACTACTCTGCGTCTGTATACATGTATGTATGTACGTATACATACTTATATTTAAGTAAGAGCCGTACTAAGAGTGAGAAATGAAATTTCGTTTCATTTTTTCCGTTTATATATATATATATATATATATATACTATCCGGGAGCTTCCAACCGACATGGTCGCATTCTTTAAGGGTATGTCAATATTTGTTTATAAAACTGATCTATATTATATTTTATCTGATGAAAGCGCACCATAATTTGCTTTGGTGTCCTTGAAATATGTATAATGAAATAAATATGGTTTTATAAATATAGTTTCCATTTGTTAATATATTGTATTTTTACTCCAATAAATTGTTGAGTGCTTTATATCAGTTATAAAAATATTTGCTTGTTGTATCCCAACAAATTAAATATAACTTCTACATATATATATACTATCCGGGAGCTTCCAACAGAAATGGTCGCATTCTTTAGGGGTATGTCAATATTTATTTATAAAACTGCTCTATATTATATTTTATCTGATGAAAGCACACCATAATTTAACTTGGTGCCCTTGAAATATGTATAATGAAATAAATATGGTTTTATAAATATAATTTCCATTTGTTAATATATCGTATTTTTACTCCAATAATTTGTTGAGTGCTTTATATCAGTTATAAAAATATTTGCTTGTTGTATCCCAACAATTTAAATAGAACTTCTACATATATATATATACGATATTAACAAATGGAAACTATATTTATAAAACCATATTTATTTCATTATACATATTTCAAGGACACCAAGTTAAATTATGGTGTGCTTTCATCAGATAAAATATAATATAGATCAGTTTTATAAATAAATATTGACATACCCTTAAAAAATGCAACCATTACTGTTGGAAGCTCCCGGATAGTGGAGTTGTTTAATTATATTATTATTAGTATTGGATATTTTTATTTTTAAAATAAGCCGTTGGGTTACAGAAAAAGAAAAAGATAAAGAAGGAGAGAGAGAGAGAGAGAGAGAGAGAGAGAGAGAGAGAGAGAGAGAGAGAGACCAAAACAATAGAGAGAGAAAGATAGAGAGAGAGAGGAGACAGAGAGAAGGGGAGAGAACGAAAAACTCTAAGTCATATCTTGTTGAGTTAACTTAACAATTGAGATGAAATGAATAAATAAAATTAGAAATGTTAATAATCATGAATGGAATATACATATATAATATGAGAAATTAACCATTGTTTAAATATGATTAGATGTTTAGTTAATCATTTAAAAATTGAGATCAATATATTAAAAACTGGGATCTATACATTAAGAAATCCATATATTACTAGAGAACTACATATCATATAACACGTATACACACGCAAAAATACATATAAATATATATACACACTTATAAAATACATAACATATCTAACTACGTATATAATATATACACAAAGCATAAAGGATTCTTTAATTTAATTTAAGATATAGGAATCTTAAAAATGTTATAATTGTTAAGATATTAAAGGAAATTATGTTATACACACTTTATGTTATTAAACAAAATTTTTTTTATATAAGTTTTATAAGATTACCTGTTATGTATTTATGGCTGTTATTATATGTCTATCTGTCACGAATCTTGGGATAATCACTATACATAAGTGCAATCAAATTGTATGGATATACACGAACATGTACATACACAATTGTGACATATATATATATATATATATACATACATGCGCGTGTACCCTCAGCCAATAGGTAGATACGCATCACGCATACATATACATACATACAGACATACATTCATAAAAACGCATAAAACATATGTACATGTATGTCAATACACACATATACATATATACTCACATATAGAGAGAAGTATATATAAATACAGTACATAGTATAATTGAGTACATAAAATACAAAAGAATTATATTACAATTTGGAAATATAATTATAAGCAATATAACTTTAAAAGCAATACAATTTAAAAATATTATAGAATATTTTAAGTTATAATTTCAAAATAATAGTATGTTTAATAGATTTAGTATAGAAATTTATTTTACGTATACTTAACTCAAAACTTTGAAAGGATAAACTTTCGAAAATAGGAGAAGCTATCAGAACAATAAAAAAAATAAGAAATAAGAAATATTTTCTCCTTTCAAGAGCTCTCAATATATTTCTCTAAAATAGTTTATTATATTTATATTTATTTATATTTAGGAAGAAAAGTTATTTTTACTTGAGTGTATAATCAGTCAAAAAAGATGAAGGAATCTAATGATTTATCGACAGGTTCAATATATTAATAATAAAATTAATTAATTAATTATATACTACATTTTAAATTTTATTTATATTTAAACGTTGAGTTTAATCTATGTCTGCAGCAACTGAATAAATTATTCCTTAAGTTCAGGGAATTTTTGGTCTTTAATATAAAGAATATTTTCTCTATACAAAGATCGCAATTTTCTGAAGAGGGGTTAAAAGGAGTAGCTTTTGAAATAATATTCAAAATCAACGAATATTCAACGTTCTTTAGTTTTAGGTCCCATAATAGGCTAGATAGAGAAGTTGAAGATTTTTTGTTTGGATCTGTAAAATAATTTTTATGATTATTGAAGCGGGATTTAAACTCTGTGGAAGTAGATCCCACATAATTAAATGAATTTAAATTAGTTTTTACATTACAATTATATACTACATTTTTAGCTAAGCAATTGTTATTTAACGGACAGTTAGATTTATTTCTACAGTTACATTTATCAGATTGAATATTGCTTGGGTTATTATTGGTATTTTGGTTAGGTTTTAAATTTCTATTATTAATTCTATTAATATTTTGCGCTAAATTTTTGGTGGAAGAATAAGTTAATTTTATAGTATGTCTATTAAAAATTGAGTAATATCTATGTGTTCTAGGGAAGCATTTGTCAAGAGCTTTAAAAAATGGTTTAGCAATAGGGGTTTTAATATTTAATGAGAAAGGAGGAGCGAACCATAATAGGTTCTTAGTTCTATTTCTTTTTCGGCTTTCGGAATTAATGTAAGGTTTTCTATTATAGTTGTTAAAATTGTTACCATAGTTAAAATTGTTACGATTATGGTTAGTTGTTATATTATTATTATTATCGATGTATTTAATTTTATTTCTATACCCAGCTCTACCTAACGCTTCGTTGTAATAATGTGTTTTTTGATCAAATATATTCTTGTTAGCTGAAATTCTCGAAATTCGTTCTTGTACAGAGTTCACTATAGTATTTTTAACGGATCTGGGGTGATTAGAGTTAAAATTGACGTAATTTAAGTTCTCATTTAGTTTGTGAAATGGATAATGAAGACATGTGTTAAGATTTAGTGTTACATCTAGAAAATTGACTATTTTATGGTTATTCTCTATTTCTACTTTTAGATTAAAGTAATTAAAAAATTGTATACTTTGTTTTCTTTTTCTATTTAGTTCACAGTTATTATTTTCTATAAGTAAAAGCATGTCGTCACGATATAGACCTCCGGTTATCTCAGGTAATTTTCTATGTAGAGAATTAATAATAAATAGGCCCACAAGATCCGTTACCTGAGCGGAATCGGATGATCCCATAGTTATGTCGAAATTATTATTTATATCTGCCCTAGTCCAGAGTTGGTTATTAAATTATATTAATGTTTTCCGTGCCGATAATATAATGTGCATTTCATTGCTAGTTATGTCTGTATGTTTAAAAACGTAAGTTAGTGCCTTATTCAGTAGATTAGGAGTGATAGATGAATAATAGTTAGCAATATACAACTGAATAAACTTATCTTCTATCTGTCTCCTCTTCTATCTGTCTCCTCTCTCTATATATCCTTCTCTCTCTATTGTTTTGGTCTCTCTCTCTCTCTCTCTCTCTCTCTCTCTCTCTCTCTCTTTTCTCTCTCTCTCTCTCTCTCTCTCTCTCTTTTTCTCTCTCTCCTTCTTTATCTTTTTCTTTCTCTGTAACCCAACAGCTTATTTTAAAAATAAAAATATCCAATACTAATAATAATATAATTAAACAACTCCACTATCCGGGAGCTGCCAACAGTAATGGTTGCATTTTTTAAGGGTATGTCAATATTTATTTATAAAACTGATCTATATTATATTTTATCTGATGAAAGCACACCATAATTTAACTTGGTGTCCTTGAAATATGTATAGTGAAATAAATATGGTTTTATAAATATAGTTTCCATTTGTTAATATCGTATTTTTACTCCAAATATTTGTTGAGTGCTTTATATCAGTTATAAAAATATTTGCTTGTTGTATCCCAACAATTTAAATAGAACTTTTACATATATATATATATATATATATATATATATATATATATATATATATATATATATATATATATATATATATATATTTAAGAGTTAAACAAGGTTCAATGAATACATCAAAGAATGAGTTTTACACACATACATGTGTATATATATGTATGTGTGTGTGTATATGTGTATATATATGTATGTATGTGTATATATATATGTATGTGTATGTGTGTGTGTGTGTGTGTGTGTGTATGTATATATTTATATGTATGTATGTGTATGTGTAATTGTGTGTATTGCTTTCCACGTGTGTGTGTTAATTTATTTGTGTCCTTTCCTGTATCGCTGGCAACTTTATAATAATTTTTACGTTTATTTTTATTTTTATTTTTATTTTTATTTTTATTTTTATTTTTATTTTTATTTTTATTTTTATTTTTATTTTTATTTTTATTTTTATTTTTATTTTTATTTTTATGTGACGGCCTATATGGTCGTGCATTGTTTTTTATTTTTATTATATTTTTTCTTATAATTAATTGTGTATGCGTATGTAGGTGTGTGTACATATATCTGTATTTGTGTGTGCGTATGTTTGTGTGTATATATGTGTGTATGTATGTGTGTGTATGTACGTGTGTATATATGTATGATTATGTGTGTGTGTATATATATATATATATATATATATATATATATATATATATATATATATATATATACATGTGTGTATTTGTGTATGGATATGTGTATATATATGTGTGTATGTATGTATATGTATATGTATTTGTACGTGTGTATATATGTGTATGTATATATATATATGTATATGTATATGTATATATGTGTGTGTATGTATATGTGTGTGTGTGTGTGCATGTGTGTTTATCTACTTTTATACTTAATCTTTTTCCTTTCCTTCTTCCTTTTCCAGCCTCAGTTTCATATAGATTATATTTTTGTTTTTTAAAATCCACTGTCAATAAATACACCATGATTTTTTCATTCTGATGACTGAAAGCAAATTTTGTTTGCTTTCAAGAAACCACTGGTAAATGAAATAATTATCTTATGTTGTTTATTACATAACTATTAAGCTCTGTAACCTACATAGAGTACTATTTTTTCCTGGACCTTTCCGAAGGAATTCATTTGTTTATATATATATATATACACACACATATAGAATTAGGATTTAGCTTCAGGCATAGCTGTATACAGATACGTATAGAGATTTCGTATTTCTAAAGAAACACGATATCATCATCATGATCATCACCGTTTTACGTCCGTTCTTCCACGCTAGCATGGGTTAGACGGGTTGTCCTGTTGTGGGCAGTGTCTGGTCGGCTAACCTTGTCTTGCTCATACTGGAACTGATTCTGGCTTGCTTTCTACAGCTGGATGCCCTTCCTAACACCAACCTCATTTACAGTGAGTGCTGGGTGTGTTTTTTCCGTGGCGCCTACTCGTCTACTTTACAGTGTGGCCTGGGTGCTTTTTTGCCGTGGCACCTCCACGACCACTTTGCAGTGGGTGGGGGCATATTGTCTATATGCTTCAGCTTCGGCTTATTCCCGTGGGGGGTTGGGTCTTCTGTATTACTGCGTGACACCAGAGGTTACGGTCATGTGTCATCGCCTTTGAGAGGTGTAATTGGGTAAGGTCGGCTTTATCACTTCATCCCAGGTCTTCTTGGGTCTCCCCACTCCACGGTTTCCATCGACTTCTAATGCTCTGCACCTTTTTATGCAACTGTCATCCTTCATACGCATCACATGTCCATACCAATGCAACCGCCTCTCCTGCACACAGCATTTGATTCCTCTTATGCTCAGTCTCTCTCTCAATTCATTTATGCTTTGCGTATATTACTATTACACATCCATTGCAGCATGCAAGCTTCATTTCTTTCTAATCTACGCAAGTCTTCCACAGACAGCGCCCAGGTCTCACTACCATGTAACATTGCTGTTCGTATACACGCATCATACAGTCTGCCTTCATTTTGAGTTAAAAGCCTTTTGCAGCTAGCAGTGGCTCCCTGAACTTCTTCCATCCCGTTCTTACCCTGGTTATTGTACTTTCCGAACACCCACCTCCGCTGCTAATTTGGTCACCTAGGTAGCAGAAGCTGTCTACTGTTTCTACAGCGCCCTCTCAGAGTTTGGTGGTACTTGTTTCCTGTGGCTGTTTGCTGCTTGCTGTCCCAGCACAGCTGCTACATGTGAGGCCTACATTCTTAGTTAAGCTTCTGGAGATCCCGCTACATCTCTTGTGTACCCATTGTTTGCATTTGGGGCAGAGAATGGAGTTCCTACCTACACCTTTCCTACATACTGAGCAAGGCCATTTCCCTGAGGAGATCTGAGTTCTGTTTTCTCATCTACTTACAAGGACCTTAGTCTTTGTCAAGTTGACTTTGAGACCCTTTCTTTCTAGTCCCTGCTTCCAAGTTTGGAATTTCTTCTCTAGTTCTACCATAGATTCAGCTATAAGTGCGAGGTTATCTGCATACAAGAGTTCCCATGGGCATCCGGTCTTAAACTCCTTCGTTATTGCCTGCAGGACTATGATGAACAGGAGAGGGCTAAGAACAGAGAGAGCCCTGGTGGACACCGACCTGTACGCTAAATTTCTTGCTATACTCATTGCTAATCCTAACTTTGCTGACTGCTCCCCTATACATGACTTGTGCAGCTTTCACAAGCCATTCATCTACTCCTAGTTTTCTAAGAGCCCACTGAATTATAGCACGAGGAACTCTGTCAAAGGCTTTCTCGAGATCAGCGAATGCCAGGTAGAGCAGCTTACTTTTAGCTAGGTACTTTTCCTGTAACTGCCTCACAAGGAAGAGGGCATCAGTGGTGCCTCTTCTTAGCACAAACCCAAATTGCATCTCATCTAGTTTCACCCGGTCCCTAATCAACTGTGCTATAACTCTTTCTGTTACTTTCATGACCTGGTCCATCAGCTTTATACCTCTATAGTTTCCTCTATCTAGTGCATCACCTTTACCTTTGTAGCAGTTGACAATGGTGCTACTGCACCAATCCTTTGGTTTGACAGCTTCTAGTATTACCTGGTTAACAATACGTGTGGTTATGGTGTGACCTACCGACCCAGATGCCTTCAGCATCTCGGCAGCTATACCCGATGGACCGGGTGCCTTCCCCGTCTTCATATCTTTGATTGCCTTACTTACTACACTGCTGCTGGCCCCTCTATAGGGTCTACTTGGGGTAGGGTCTCTTCTTCCCATGCATTCTCCTCATTTAGTAATCTATCATAATGGTTCTTCCACGCATCTTTCTTCTCAGCACTTGTGAGGGCAAGCTCACCTTTATCATTCCGGATACACTTCTCTCCAATGACATCACAATTCACTCTGACACACTGCCTCGCAATCTTGAACACCTCCTGTTTCTAGTCCTCACGTTGCAAAACATGCTTGAATTTTCTATCCTCTGCTTCCCTCCTAGCTAAGTATACTTGTCGCCTAGCTTCCTTCCTGGTCTCTATGTAATGTACCCTGCTTCCCCCGTTCTTCCATTCTTTCCATGCCTGTCTCTTGGCCTTAACTGCCTCATCTACCTTATTGTTCCACCACCAAGTTACTCTCCTCCTGCCTGTGATCTTAATCCAGCCACAGATCTCATCCGTCGCCTTTAGTAAGTTATGTATATGTGTGTGTGTGTGTATATATATGTATATATATATATAAAGTGGTCATATAGGTGTCATGACAAAAAGCACCCACCTCACACTGTAAAGTGATTGTGTCACAACAAAAAGCACCCAGCCCACACTGTAAAGTGACCGTGTAGGTGTCATGACAAAAGCACCCATCCACATTGTAAAGTGGTCATGTAGATGTCACGCGAAAAAGCACCCTGTACACACTGTAAATGTGGTTGGCATTAGGAAGGGCGTCCAGCCATATAAATCGAGCCAGAAGCAGTTCTATATGACCATGACACCTGACCTGACTTTCCTCAAATGAGATAACCTGTCTAACCCATATTAGCATGGTAAATAGATGTTAAACGATGATGATGATATATATATATATATATAAAGAATGTACTTATGCATAGACATACGATAAGAATAGCTTATAAAATAGGGTGAAGACTCCAACAAAGCTGGAAAAAGTAGTTGCCATAGGATGCTATGTATATGGAAAATAGATGTTAAACTGTGATCATAACATATGCAGCATTGAAAACGGATATTGAATGATGATTATACATACTCATAGGGACACGTGTAGTTACACATAATATATCTATTTCTATAAAACATAATGTCTGTGTGTCTATCCTATCTGTCCAGTTTTTACAGAAGACTTAATGCAGTGGTGTTGCTGGTAAATAGCTGTTTCAGCTACAAGAAATTAGAAATACTATGGTATTAGATTCAAGTGAGAAATCAAATTGCATTGGTGCATGTTCAAAATACTGCCATGGCTAAAATGTAGTTTTCCCTTTTATAATTCACTACCCAGTCACCAATAATATTTCTATATATATGACTTTCGGAAACATTTTTTCACACTCAGAATTGCTGAAGCATGGAACAAACTACCTGCATCAGTTGTTAGCTGTTGAGACACTGCATCCTTTAAAACCTCCATGCTTCCTGAAATTCACCAACACTACACCTGATATCGCCCCCTCCATACACATGCATACATGTATTTCATGACTCATATACTGTTCATTTTCCTGACATTTGAACATTATTCTATGTACTATACATGCACCTTTAATGAGTTGTAGGTAGAACACCTGAGCACTACTGTACACAATAATTCCATTATTATTATATTATATAAGAGACAAAGCTTTCACATACATTCTGAATCATGTTGTATTAGTGTTACCACTAATTTATAAATGTCTGTGTGTGTGTTCATGTGTGTAGCAAAATGTCCTACACTTGGTTTGTGGGTTTATACAACTCCTGCCATGTTTTTCCATCATCTTTATGATGTTCAGTAATTTTGCTGTCTATAATTTTCATACAATTTTGAAAATAATCAAGAATTTGAAGAAATTTAGTAACTAACTTTCTCATTATTAAGTTGGTGTTTGGAACATAACTTAATAAAGGTTCTGAAATTGAATTATGATTGAAGGCTTTTATATAAATATAAAAAGTTTTGTAACATAGAACCAGGGGTGATTCCAGGCAGCTTGGTATCAAAATCGTTAATCTGCAACCTCACATTCCCCCAGCATTCATCTTGCTAACTGCTTGGAAAACGACCATTCATTAGAAGAGACAGGAAGAGTTTATAGTCCCTATACCCAACCCTGGTTTTTTTTACAAAGCCTACAAGCACTGCCTGTCTTAATCTAAACTAATAACAAAGTAAACTAGTAGGTAGGCTACAAAGGCATTTGAAAATGGCTAAAGTAGAGGCAGTAACCTTTTGATACCAAACCACCTGAAACCACTTCTGATTTTTACATAAAACTTTATTTTAAAATTATTCCAAATTTCGGTTTAATCATTCTGTGACCATAGTAATGAAAAATACTACCTGCAATTTTCAAATAATTTTGAAAATAATCAAGAATTTGGAGAGATTTAATATTGTAACTAACCTTCTTATTCGGTGGAGGGTCGGACGCCATGCTTTCCAGCATAGTTATGTCTGTTTACGGTCTGAGTTCAAATCCCGTCGAGGATAACTTTGCCTTTCATCCTTACGGGGTCAATAAAATAAAGTACCAGTAATGTACTGGATAATTGCTGGCCTTGTGCCAAATGTAGAAACAATTATTAATATGATGTTTGAAATATAAATTTACAAAGTTTCTTACATAAAATTATGATATAGATTTTTAGATAGGTATGACTACTTAAAAAAAAATTGATTTATATCAGAATTAAAGCTGGTTTGAAGTGGTTTAGTATTGAAAAGGTTAAATATTCCATGTTTGTTTTGTTTAGTTTAGATCAATTTATACCACAAGCGGCTAGCAATGAAATTAATTGTCTGTCGCAACAGTCACAACTATCAGTAACTAGACGCGTATGTGTATATATGTCTCTGTATGTATGTACATATACATACATTTATATGTATAAGTATATAAACATGCAAACACAGACACACTTACAAAAATATGCTCACAAATACACATATATTCACACAAACACACATGTATACATTTACACAAACACACACAGCATATTTTTTTCTCTATTCCCTTCCTTCCTTTTACACACGTGTATTCACAGGAGCAAACGAAAGGAGAGAGGAGTAGTATGAAGTAGTCAAACTACTCCTCTCTCTTTACGTGTTGTGACAGAATCGCAAAAAATTATAGATAAAGTATATTGATGGGTCAAGATATGCCTTCAACAGCATTGACTATTAGTATTTAATGCTTGTTGTCAAGACACCTCTATCTACCTTTAGATACTAGATTATGTATCAAGAGCACAACTTCTTTAGTGTGAGTGATCTACATGATAAACAACCCTGTACATTCTGTAAAGTGGTTGATGATAGAAAGGCATCCAGCCATCAAAAACTTGCCAAAGTGTTCTATGATTAACCCTTTAGCATTTAAACCGGCCATATCCGGCGAGAATTTTCTCACTTCTTTCTGTTCAAACCAGCTGTAACTGGCCATCATACTGTTATGGTATTGTTCTCAAAATAAATATCAAAATCTCATGGATTCGATATTATGTGAGATAACCCAGTCAGTCTTACTAGCTGCATTGCCAAACTGATGGAATCCTGTGTCAGAGAAACACTTTGGAATTTCTGGAACTCTCATAGTCTTATCCGGCCCTCGCAATTTACATTTATCCTTAACTCCAACTGCTGTGATCAACTTATCGAGTTTCTTGAAGACATCACCCAGATCACTGATGGCAGCTCATGGGTGGATGTTGTTTACCTGGACTTTGCTAATGCTTTCAATTCTGTGCCACACAAAAGACTTATGGCAAAACTCTCTGCAATGGGTGTGAAGGATGATCTTTTTAACTGGTTGAAGTCCTTCATTCTCAGTGAAAGAGAGGTAGTCACTGTTCTAGGACACCATTCATCACCATATGAGATGTCATCTAGTGTACCACAGGGATCTGTTCTTGGCCCCCTTTTGTTTGTGGCATATATTAATGACATAGATGCCAACTTAAAGAATGCCACAGTACTGAAATATGCAGATGACATCAAGCTGTACCTTGAGATAAAAAGGACAGATCCTGAACAGTATAGATCTTGCCTGCAATCTGACCTGGACACAATGCAACAATGGATCACAGACTGGCAACTCAAGCTAGCTGTGGACAAGTGCACCACTGGAGTAAAAACCCAGCATCCACATACTCCCTCCACAACACTAATATCAAGAAGTCTTCTTGTGAACGTGAGCTGGGCATTACAGTCAGCGTTGAACGAAGCACGTCTCTAAAATTGTCAAGAAGGCCGAGGGTGTCTTAGCATCACTCAGCAAGACCTTTGTCAGCTGCTCTCCAGCTATCTATTTAAAGTTGTAAATAGCTATGGTGCGGCCACACTTAGAATTTGCATCACCAGTCTGGAACCCCTATCTTGCTCAGAACATTGACTGCCTTGAAACTATTCAGAGACGTGCAACCAAGCGAATACCCTCCATCAGGCATCTACCATACTCTGAACGCCTTACTTCCCTGGGCATGGATACATTGAAGCTCCGACGTCTGGCAACTGACTTGGTAAACACCCACAAAGTTATTAAGCATCTTGCCAACAACAACCCTGAGCACCTTTTAGATTTCCATGTGTCTAACACATGTGGGCATGCCCACAAAGTCAGAAACAGTACAGCTCCCATGACTTTCGGAAACATTTTTTCACGCTCAGAGTTGCTGAAGCATCGAACAAACTACCTGCATCAGTTGTTAGCTGTCGAAATACTGCATCCTTTAAAACCTCCATGCTTCCTGAGATTCGCCAACACTACACCTAATATTCCCCTGCCATACACATACACACATGTATATCATGACTCAGACACTATTCACTTCCCTGACATTTGTATATTATTCTATGTACTATACATGCACCTTTGACGAGTTGTAGTGCACTTTACACAATAATTTCATTATTATTCATTTTCATTTTCATTTCATTTTACGTCCGCTTTTCCCTGCTTGCAAGGGTGGGACGGGAACTGATTCTGGCTTGATTTCTACAGCTGGATGCCCTTCCTAACACCAACCTCATTTACAGTGAGTGCTGGGTGCTTTTTGCCGTGGCGCCTACACGTCCACTTTGCAGCGGAATGATAGGGAACCCAGTCCCTATCATCTCATTTCTACAGCTGAGTAAACTGGAGCAATGTGAAATAAAGTGTCTTGCTCAAGGAAACAACACATCACCCAGTCTGAGAATTGAACTCACCTTTCGATTGCAAGGCCAATGCTCTAACCACTAAGCCATGTGCCTCCATATATTATTATTATTTATAAAACCTTTACCATGAAAATAAAATAGTAAATATAGAGTAATGTAAATGTTAAAGAGTTAAATATGCCTGGTGCATTCAGTAGAATGTGGGAATGTATATAAGCAAGATGTGGGCCCCCAGCTCATCTGAGACAGTGTCACGATAAAATGTACCCAGTGCACTCGGAAAAGTTTGGATATAAGTGACATTTTGGCCCCTTGATCCATCAAAGAGGTCAGTAGTTCTGATTAAATACTGACTTTGTCTGTGACGACCTGTACAACCCTTGCTAGGAAGGAAAACAGACATTAAATAATGATATTGTGTATTAAACATTTCTTCTACATATATATAGTCAATCATTTAACCTAAGTGATGAAATCGATCAACTCATTTGTGTTCTTGAGCAAAACACTTAATTTCACTTTACACCTGTAAACTCAGCTAAAAATGAACATAACAACACCTGGGTGTTAACCCTGCAATGTACTTGCATACTGTCTAAGGGAAGGTCATGTACTCTCAGTTGCTTAACAACAATAATACTGGGATAAGCCTAATGGGTCTTGGGTGTCTCCATGCTGTTCAAACAGCAGCAGCTGCTGCTACTACTACTTCAAGATGGAAAAAAGACTGCTTTCTTTGCTTTGATGACAATCTGAACAGTTAAGTTACATGCAATCTGAAATAAATTAATTTTATCAAGATAATACCTGGGAATGAAAATTATTGTGTACAGTGCTCAGGTGCACTTCTTCAGTTTATGAAAGTATTAAAACATGACATTCAATGTGTAATAAAAAAAAATTTAAAAAAAACACACACACGAGTAATTCGAAAAATAATGAACTACAAAATATATTATTTTAAGAGAAATTTTATTTCTTTACTTGAAAATTACAAAATAAAATTTTAATTGCTCTAGTAATTATCTCAAATAGGTTACCAAGTGATCAAAGCGAGAATAATTCAATTCAAAATTAATGAAACCTAATAACTTTAGTCCAGTGTTAACTTGTTTCACTCAAAATGAAAAGAATGGCAACTATGGTCCCAAAGAAAGCAGCAGACCAAAATGCTTAAACCACTCTTCTGTGGTATACTAGTGTTCAGCACTCAGTCTATTGAATGTATTAGTGGTTTGCATGTCAACCACTCAGTCCAATTAACGATTGTTTCAGCGTACCACTGTTCATCAGTTACTTCAGTCAACACTGTTGTAGTTTTTGTTTTCTGCTACCCACTACTTAGTGATGTTAACATTTGTAATGAACTAATATTGTTCACCACTCAGTTTAAACAACACTCTACAGTGTACTGCCAATGACAAGTGTAGTTAACATTAATGCGATGTACTTTGTCCACCACTCAGTTTAGCTAACTTTTCTAATACATCAGAGGTTGATATACAAATATCGCCAGTCATAAAATGATTATAAATAAATAATACAAGATTTGTTTTCACATTTTTAAAACAGTTTTAAAAAATAATTTTCAGTGAATCTATAATTGTCATGCATGTGACATGACAATGTTCGCCATTATATAGAAAAGTCACACCAAAAAAAAATAAGGTGGAACAATTTCATCAAAAATCCCCAGTGTAAAGTGCAATCAGTATCAGGAATAATCTAAACAAAAACTACCATATATTTGGTTCTGTATTTTTAATAAATTATATAAATGATTACATTAATTTGGCCTGTATATATCTATATATACATATATATACATACATACATATATATATATATATATACATACACATATACAAACATACAAAGAAAAAATATATGAATGCTTGTAAATTACTTTAAAAATCATAATCACTGTGTGACCATACCATTTAGTCACTACTGTATACTATATTATTTAATAGATGTAAGGGAGGTTGACAATATATTGGAAAAACACCTTGGTATTTGGTACACTGCAACTTCAAAACATTTAAAAAGAATAACCCAAAATTGCGAGATCGGTGGGTAGGTGGCTGGCTGCTTTGATACTATCTTACAAAGTCAAGAAATACAAATAGCATTACAAGATTCCAGCAGCTCAACTAAATATTATGCAAAGTTTATGTTTATTATTATATATATATATATATATATATATATATATATATATACAAATATTCACATAACTAATATACACATAAGACTAGACTTGAGCTACTTGAAAACAAACCCAAAAAGCAAAAAATAAGAAATAAATGTCAGATATATTCATACAGAATTGACTAAAATACTATTTTAAAAAATATATACCAAAAATTCAGTTTTTACAAATGGTAAAACCTGAACATGTTAAAAAAAAATGAAAAAAAAAATGAAGGAAAAATGAAAAGAAAATTATATGCCATCTTCTTACCATTCATAATATACATCAGGCCTGTCCAGTTGTTGCTCTTTAATATTTAAAGAAACAATTTAAAAAAGAAATGAATTTGTTACATCTATATTTATTTATTTCACTTGAATGAAATCCTTCAAAGCTACTGGAATGTCTTTAAAGTAGAAAGAGACTTGGAATGTAAAACCAGTGATTGACATTTTGGACCATATTTATAAATATTATGAAAATGGCAAGGAAGTGGCTCAAATATCACATTTCTTTTAATAATAATAATAATAATAACTCAAATAATGTAGACATGGAGCAGAGAATACAAGCATTTTAATCCATGAACTGAGAAGACAAGAGAGCTGGAACAGAATGAAATGCTCAAGACTGTTATAGTAAAGTATACTTTCAGCAGGGTTGCAAGGGAGAAAATAAACAGTTATTGATGCATATAAAATGTTTCTGATTAATAGATGTTCCTGCGAGTTTATAAACTATTTGTGCAAATCCTTTAAAATCTTATATGTGGCAACCATTGAAAATGAGTGGTGTTTCGTAAAATATCTTGAAATTTGAAACATGCATCAGTGACATGTAAAGGAAACTATCATATGTTGGTGAAGTGAAGAGTTGGTATCTTATTCTCATGCAGACTAGAAACTGTTCGATGAATATGTACTAAAATATGCTATTTTTTGTTATCTAGACAACAATCTAGAAGAGTTTTAGAGTTTTAAGAAATGTTCATATAAAACATTTCACAATATTTTGGCAAAGTGGATAAAATTAAGAATTTGTATTTAATCATTTAAAGGGGATAGAAAAGTTTTATCTTGAGGATGCAGCCAAACATTAAATATTATATACCTTATACAAAGTAAAGATATATATATATTAGATTAATGTTAAAGATAGTGATTGATTAAAATATGGTAAGAGAGAGAAATAATAGAAATGAGAATTAAATAAAACAATAGTTTTTTTAATCCCATTAATAAGTAAATCTTACTGTCTCTACTAATTGCACCACTCAAACAAATGTAATAAGAATAGTAATAATTAGGATATTTTAAATCATTAACAAGCTATTAGATTAGATATTAGAGGATTTCAAACCAAAATGAAGTGATTTAAAATATAGCCACCGATAAAAATGACAATAAAACTGAAGAAAATTTTATGAAAAATATATTACGTATAAGCATGGTTTTCATTTGAAAAAAAACTTTTTAAAATGAAAGCTGGTTTCTTGTTTTCACATCAAGTTGACTTAATTAGTTTAACAGTAAAGATAACATTACTACTCTATTAAGCAATGTAATCCATGGGAATAACTGTTAAACATTGATTATTTTAACAGAACAATTTTTAAACAAATATAACCTTAATTTCATAGATTCATGTAAACATATATAAAAAGTGCAGGTAAGATAATAGGAACACCTAGTTTTTAACTCAAAGAATTTGTTTTAGCGGCATTATAAAAATCAAACATGTGTTCACAGAACTTGAGAAGTTAAATAGTTTGAAAAATTGACAGATGACATTTTCATACTCAACCTCTGATGCAACAACCATTAAAAAAATTTTGAGAGAAAAAAAATTCTACTTTTACATTTGATGAATTGTTGAAGACATAGAAGAATGTCAACAGAAAAAAATAGCAAGCAAAACAGTGTGTTAGATATTAGTACATTCAGTTGATGTTCCTGGTTCTTAGTACCAGATTAAGCATTTCAAATATTTAAATTTTACAAAGTTTTCTTTCTTTCACAAGCATCAGAGAGATATTGGGCTGGTGTTAAAGATTTGGAACATGTCCAGTGAATAAAGTAGTTAATCTCATTATTGTAAATCATTGAAAGTAAAGTAGAAAATTCAGAAGATCTATTTTGTTGTGTAAAATGTAAGCTTCTTTTATAAAGAACACATATATTTAAAAAAAAAAGAAAAAAAAAACATTGCATTCATAAAAAAAGAGGCGACATGCAATTCTCCAATTGTAATTATTAGTTTCATATAAGTTGAAGAATTATACAAATATGTTTATCTTGAATAATGTATTCATTAAAACCTCAACTATCGAACTCATTCTATGTTTACAAAACTTTGATTAGAGAAAAATACAGGGAAGAGATAATGCTACCGCAAAGGTAAATAAAGTGTTGCATTAGAAAATATTTTATCTCCATCACAAATCATAATCTAAATTTATAAATGTTTCCTTCAAAATACAATCAATATTTGATACAAAAATTATATTAATGCATCACCATTGTTATTATTTTAAGGAGACTTCAGACACTTTATATTCTAAAGATACTATATCTTCAAACTGGACTTTGAAGAAACCTTTACATGGTGAAAACATAAGACTAAGAAACAATCTCAATTTAAGTGAGGTTAAAAAAAAAATGAAGTACCAGTCCATAATTTCCAAGAATAAAAGCAATATCCACAAGTCCAAATCTCACTGAAGATGCATACAGAAGGATATAAAAAACGATTTAATTCTTATAAAACTTACTTCCTACATTACAATTAGCCTTTAAGAAATATTTAAAATGATTTATAGAATTAAATGCAATGGGAAGACAAACTGTTGTAAGTTATAATTAAAAAATAGAGGAATAAATTTGTAATAATCTATTGCTATATTCCTAACAACAGATGGCAATTAATTTAATTTGTTTTCTACTCTGGCTATACTATGGTGTTCACTACCAAAATTAGCAATAGAATCAACATTCAATTGAATGCTACATAAAGATCTAAATATAATTAAAGATAAATGAATAATAAATCTAACTATGGTAATAGTCTTTTAATACACTAAACCCCTGCCATATATAAAGTTTATATATTGACAAAATATTGAGCTGTCCTTAATATAAAGATGGTTTATTGTTATTTTATTTATTGGATAGAGATCTTTAGCTACAGATACCAATTTGAGGAGCACTAATGAACAGATTTCAAAATGAATTTTAAATGAATTTTTAAAATAAAATTCACAGCACGCACATAAATAAAGAATTTGTAAATTACAAAATTCGTAAGTCACCAGAAAATTATTTTGAAAGAATAAAGCATTTTTATAAAATTAATTTCAATTTTAATTTTTTTTTAAATGTCTGTCGAAAACAGTATAAAAATGCTGCTTAGAAAGATATGGACTTGAGAAATATGCTTGTGAAGCCTTAAATTTGTGCTGGGAACTGCAATTTCATGATAACTGAAATCACTTATATTCTTGTAAATTATTCTCATATGAGAAAAGGGAGAACAATAGCAATGGAATTTGTAACCACAGAGCAATGTCTATAGAACATCAATTAATGCTAAGTGGCATCATTCTTTTACATACAACACTACAAAAGAGTGGTATAAATATCTGAAATTATTCTTGGAAGTAACACATGTATGTGTGTAAGCATATGTACATACATGCACATGTAACTGTAGCAGACAGAGAAATATGACACAAAAATTAAAACAAGTAATTTGGAGGAGAAAAAAGAGCTTTTAGCCCTTTTATAATAATTGTTTCTACTTTTTGGCACAAGGCCAGCAATTACCTAGTACATTACTGGTACTTTATTTTATCAACCCCGTAAGGATAAAAGGCAAAGTTAACCTTGGCGGGATTTGAACTCAGAATGGCAAGGGCCGTAACTCTATGCATCAAAGCATGGCGTCCGACTCTCTACCGATACTGCCAAAGCCCTTTTATAATAATACTTGTTTCTTTTCCTATTGATATGCTGTTATGTATATGTAAATTATATATCTACATTGAAACAATATTAACAAAACATTCATTGGAAACTTTGTTAACAAGTAAACATAATTCAGTTTTACAAGTGAAACATATCTATCTGTTTTTCTTATGGAAATGAAGATGTTCGATGTCATCATGTAAAATAGATAACAAGTTCTTATGCATTTCAGAACTTAAGAATTTCTATGAAAGCTTCAATATTTAAGAGAGGTTACAGTCTATCTTGAGCCCAGAGGCCCATCAAGCCAGAGCTTATCCCGGTTCCATTGGCGTTGAGTGACTAAGAGTACAAGACTCTCCCCTGGGCAGTACACCAGTCCATTGCAGGGTTAACACCCAGCTGCTGGTAGTACTCAGTTTTTCCAGCTGAGTGGACTAAAGCAACGTGAAATGAGGCGTCTTGCTCAAGGACATAACATGCTACCTGGTCCAGAAATGGAACCCAAAACCATATAATCATGAGTCCAACACCCTAAACACTAGGCTGCATGCCTTCACATTTAAGAAAGATGGAGGTAAACGAATTAAGGAGAACATTTTTTTCAAATTATTTTAAAGAGATAAAACAAAAAAAGGAAAAACTTGATTTGATTTTATGTTTTCAGTTAATTAATTACGTGATATCTTTAAGAATATTTAAAGACTGAATGGATTATTTAAATTTAAAATAATAATAAACTGTTACTTAGAAGTATGTTGAAGATGATTGAAAAAAAAAGGTTACTACAAATGAAAATAGACATAGCATAAATGAAAAATAGAACAAAATGAGAATGGTTGTAAGATTTAGCAGCAGCAATAATAACAGCAGTGACAATGAAAATAATTAAAAGAAAAATTACCAACAATATTGGCAGTAGACAATCATAAAATGAATTGATTTTTATAACTATCAATTATATTTTTAGCATTCAAATCAGTTAACTTCAATGTCAAAAATATATACCCCATATTTGTCCTTTTCACCATCAAAGTAATTCTTAGCAAACTAGTAGAACACTACATATAAAATATATATATATACACATGTGACTACTACAAGTGTGTGTGTGTGTGTGTGTTTTTACCACTTGGGAATGAAGGAAAGGGCAGCACCCAAACCCCTTTATTTTTCCAAGGCCTCTGAAACTGGCAGGAGGAAAGGAGGAAGTCATCCTCTAGTTGGAGACCTGGCTTGAATGCTTGTAACAGAGTGAACTCCACTAAAGGCACCCAAGGAACAGGCATTAGTGTTTAAAATGGGCAACAGATCATGTCTCTGATCCGTCTTCAAGAACTCTGGAGATAAAGTGCCAGGACAAATACTACAAGAAATTTTGTCCTACACTTAAATGACTGCCAATTTATATTTGTGAGTGTGTTCTAAACCCATGCTAGCGTGGAAGATAGACGTTAAACGATGATGATGATGATACATATATATATATATACATACATACACGTGTGCATGTCTATATATGTGTGTGTGTAGATACATATGTCACCATATATATCTACAAGCACGCACTCATACATACATATACACACATATATGTGAGATCACCAATCTGTATATTAGGAGGACTCAGAGGCATTCTTAATTCACAGAGAGAAAATAAGTCTTATTCAAGTATATAATGAATATATATACTAAATAACACACACATTGTTCTGAAGAGCACTTAGCAAATGTCATAACTAAGAAATACTCTTATTTTTTCATATATTTAAAAAGAAATCTTATTTAAAAGCCTCTACTTCTATCAGCATGTAGCATATATATAGAAAATGCCAGCTCTTTGAAAAGAAGGTTGGAATTTATACAATAATTAATACAGTTATATTATGTGCTAAAAATTTAGTATGAATATTGAATATTGGCTTTGAAGAAAACTTTCTAACAAAAAAAAAAAACAATTTGTAATTGATATATTTTCTAAACTAATTTTGAGGAGGGTTAGGAAGCAAAAATAAAGCACAGTAACTGCTGTCTTATCTTTCATACATACATATATCATCATGTTGAGTTTCCTTGGTCATATATATATATATATAGTATATGCATGCTTAATTTTATCCCAACTAAAGCCAATGATTTAATTTTATTTTCTGTTAGATTTATAGACAATAAACACCCATTTTGCAGGATCATTTAACATATGTAAAATCTATGGATTCTACCTTAAAATGGATAACAAATGTTTTCCTTTTTTACTGCGAGTTAATGAGTTGATATATGGGAGTGCATGCATGAATACATACTTAAAACAGTTTACAGCTTAGAAGTAAAGATATATTCTACTATAATATATTGTAGAGTGTTTCTATCTAGGATTAAGCATTTATAATCTATTACATAAACATTATGTATATAGGAAAGTCAAGGTACAAAGATTTGAAACTACTGATGAGAGTTAATACATATTCTTTGCAGTTTTTCAAAAGCTTAATATTTTATAGAGAAAAATGTTACAATAATAATAGAGAGTCATTGCCAGATTATTAGCATTGGAAAGCTTAACTTTTAATTACTGATCTGAGTTTCTTATACTATAGAAGTTCATAATGGCAATGAATAGTTACAGAATGGAGGAAACTCACAGTAGAAACATTGAAGATTTAATTTCAAATATAGGAATGATTTTAATAAAAGTTATTGAGTATTCATTTGTTCTTGTTTGTACATCCAAACTCATACATACACCATATATCTATATACGTATGCATGTATGCACACACACACACATACACAAATATATATATTTATATAATGTTTAGCTAAAAAATATACTTGATGGTTGTGAAAGGTTCTGCTACAATGAATGTTCTTAAGTTTTAAATCAATATCTGTTTCCACCATACTTTAGAATACATGACTTAAAACTTGATTCAAATTTATTTGAAGTATCTGATCATTTTGTAGATACATAAGTTATCAAGTTTTCTACCATCAGTTTTTACTGAGCAAAAATATTCTCAAGAATGTCATACAATTTTCAACTGCACAATTGTTGTTGGTTAAGGAGATTTTGAAATAATAATAAAATGTACATATAACAAGAATATCCAGAACACCTGTACTTAAATTATTAAAATGATAAGCTTTTTAGAACAGGTTATCATCTGAACAAATGTTTTAACATGTTTTCAGCTACAATTGAAACAGTTTTGAATTCATAACATCAGATGTAACTGTAGAGATTATTTGATCTGTTACATATGACAGCTTCCAAAAGCTATAGTTATGTGTAAGTTATAATTTAAATTGGTAGGTTTAAAGTATTCAACAAGTTGGAGAGAGCAATAGAGATGGCTGCAACCATAAAACTGTACATTTGCAGATTTTTCTAGCACTAATACAAAAAAAAAAAAAAAAAAAAAATCAGCAAAAAGTGCTATTATTTAAAAACAAAGTGTTTTAATACACCCTTTTTCCATATTATTTCTTAACATTTACAATCAAGAAATATGGCAAATAAATAGGTTCTATATATAAAATATAATTCAAGTAAAACTTATCTATATGTATATATATTTAGAATCCATTTATGGAAATTTTACTTATCAACTATGTCAGAAATGCAAAGAATATATACTATAATGCCTCCTACTGCTTATTACAACATTTTGTCTTTTTGTTCTTGTTAAAGCATTTCAGAGATTATTTTCTGTATAATATTCTAGTAGTAAAAGGATTTTTTTTTTAAAATCAAATAATGATAATAACTAAAACCCATTTACTTTTTAGTAGTCCAAAATTATCTGGAAGACATTCAAATACAAGTTTTAGACCATTTGTAGTAATGTAAAGTTACTATTTGTAGCTTTTAAAACATAAACTACAATTTAAACAAACTCCTGTTTCAGATCTAAATATTCACTTCCTAAAGAACTGTAAGAAACGGTAATAGGATGTGCCTGACAGTGTGTGTGTGTCCATGCTTTTCAATTTTAGTTAACATCTAACATCATCATATATAATAATGAAGACATAGTCAACTTTTACAAAATTGTAAGTGATATGTTGCAAAAATAGATTAATTCTAATCCTAGTTAACAGACAATCACATTATTAGTACCTGACTTGAAGACAAATCAACTTTCTTTGCATTCAAAATAAAAGACTTGAATGAAAGAGATGCAGATAGCTCAGAATCACATTTGGCTGGCTAGTTAGTCATACCTCAACACAGAAAAGATAATAATAGTTCATAAAATCGATCAACAATAGTGTTATATTTCCTATGAAATATTTCAATTTTGTGTACTATTGTTACCAAATCTTTCTAAAGACATGGCTTTCAAGGTACTTTTATCACCAATATGTCGCAAGACATTAACATCAAGAAACTCAAACATGTATTAAAATGAAATCATGTCTGCATCTTCATAGTAAAAATAAAGAACAGCACCAGAATTTATAGCCAAGAGTACAGCTTTCTTTCAAAAATAGTTTTGAAACTTAAATAACATTTCTCAATTACTAATTGAAATTTGTTTTCATCTGAATTATTCAGTTTAAATGCTATACTTCTTTTTTCTCATTTTATAATGACTATTTTTCAAGTATATGACACTATTGCAATAGTAATAATTCAATTTCTTTTAGACTTTGAACAATTATTATAACAACACTATCATATTATAAATATGTGAGTGTGCATGTTTGTGTGTAAATATATATATATATATATATATATATATATATATATATATATATATATATATACACACACACATACACACAATTGTACATATATATATATATATATTATATATATATATATATATATATACTTATATACACATATATGTGTGTGTGTATATACACACACACATACACACACACACACATATATATATATATATATATATATATATATATATATATATATATATATATATATATATATATACACACACACACACACACACACACTAATGTGCTTGCCTGCAGCTCAAAAATACATACAGTTGGTATATACAGTTATTTGGTCACAAATTCGATCAAGATATTTGAATAGTTGCAATCAGAAAATTTTGGTTTGATAATTGTAAAATATCAGTCAGTGCTTATGAAAAAATATGTTTATAAAAACACCCCCACAAGGATAAACTTTGTATCATATTAAGTGAGAGATAGCTCACCTCTAGTGTCACTCCAACTTGTTTAATACTCAAATAAAATCCTCTCGCAAGGATTTTATGCCCTGAAGATGGAAAAATCTTATGAAATGAAATTAAGCAAAATTCATTTATAAATTCAAGAAAAATAATGCACAACCTCAAGCAGAAAATAATGGGGGTAAAATGTTTGGGTTTTTTTTTTTGTTTTAAATGGTCAATAAAAGTATTAAAACATTCAATGGCAATTGTATATGAAATAATTTTTTTTAATCCTTTTTTCTTTTTAAGGAAATAAATGATTAGCTGAAAACTACGAAGAAAAATTTAATGAAGATCTAATTACTCTAAACATTATGTATTATTAAACTTATGTTAATGTTAATTCATTTCTTATTAACAATAATAATACAAAATGGCACAATTTTATCACTAGAAATGATATATTTAAAGTTCAGAAAAATTCAGGCTTTGAACAAAGATGCACTTGAAACAACAACCACAAGAACTAATGCAATAATTAGAATGTTTATACAGTAGTTATCTTTTACATTAGTTTCCTTTTTTTTTCTTTCTTTTTGTTTCCCCAGTCCAAATACTATAGTAAAATATACCTCTTCCCTTACTTATATGTAGAAGCTGCTTTAACTGGTATGCTTTACTTATTTCACGTGGTATAATCGGTTGAAAGATTAAAAACTCATGAATACAATTTTAAAGCTTGCTTTACATGAGACACAAATATTATAAAACCATCATCACCATAATCATTACACAAAACAAAACAAAAAAAATATTATGTCTAATAATTATTATTAATATTTATAATTATCATTATTATTATCATTATTATTATTATTATCATTATCATTATTTTCATGATAAATATTATTATTAAACATTTTCGAGGAAAAATGTAATGAATTCAGATGTGAGTTACGTTATCACCTTTTTTTGCATCAACATATTAGAGTTTTATGTTTCCTTTATTTTTTTCCCAACAGAGAAGAATATTTAAACTAATAGTGAAAAAGAGTAACTAATGGCAATATTAGTTGCATGACTATAGAGGAAATTAAAATCTCCTGGTATCAACCTTATTAGTATATAAACTCCTACAAACCAGTAAAAAGTAGAAGCCCTAAATCAACAGCTTTTAAAATTGATATAGGGTTCATAATAATGAAATAAAATGAACTAGTATACTTTTTTTTTTTTTTCATTTTAAAGTAGCAAAGCTCTAATCAATAATTTACCTTTTATAGGTGAAAATTATTTTATTCAATATAAACTAATTCAAGAGAAGTTCTAGGTCCGTCTGTTTACCAATGAATATCAGAAATATGTCATACTATTTTTTCTGTCATGTGTATACATTTATGCAGGGTTGCCAGTCAGGAGAATTTGTTTTCCTGAGAAGAGTAGGGATTATTTCTTTTATTTTAAAACATAATTTATACTTCTTTTCATTCTATTATACCATAAATGTTTCTTGCTAAGGTTTACTTTTGACACGTATTTCATTTACTATTTGTTATTTAAAAATTAATAACAAGGCTTTATACTTCATGTTAAATGATAAAAATTAAAGTGAGCAGTATTGGAAGACAAAAATATTAAATTTTATATGAGATTTGAAATTGTCTTCAATGCATCATTTTCTTCTTTCATAAATTGATAAATTCTTTATCTCTATCTCATGTAATATATTTTGCTTGCTTGTTTCAGTGGTTGTACTCAATTCATTACCATAAACCTAAAAATGTTGATGTGCATTTCATTTTCAAACTCCATTAACTGCTTTGTTAGAGATGATATTAATAAGTGATTCCTATTTTAAGTTTAATATATCTTGTAAGTAGTTTCTTATATAAAGAAGAAAATCTAACAAGATTTTTTTAAAGTGATATATTTGAATTTTCTATGGAATAATTTAGACATTAACTCTAGAAAGGTAAAACACAAAGTTAATTTCACACAGGAATGAAATCAGGAGTATAAAGTAGAATATTAGAGATTATTTAGTTTATCTTGCTAATATCTATGCTGAATCCATATGCAAGATTTTTGGTAGAAAGGGTAAAAAAAAACACTTACACTGTATGATTTTCTTTAAATACATTTCCTTATCTATAATACTATATCCAAAACACAGGTTTATAAAATACTGGCAAGATACATTATACAAGAATATAATATATGAATTAGCTATCATATTACTGCAATTATAACTTCAAAAACAGGTGTTTTAAATATGACCAATATTGATAAAAGACAATCGAATTTGTGATTAAACTTCTATAAGGAATTTATGGAATCACTAATAGTTTCCTAATCTCAATTCGATATAATTTTTTCAATATTACTTGATATTTTTTATTTGTTCAAATGTTGATCCCAAACAGATTTTCGGTTTTGTTCCAACCAGATAAAGGCAACCCTAATATATGTATACATGTACACACATCATGTAAATAACAGCTCAAAGTGATTCTTTGTTATATCACAGTTAGTTGTTAATTACCATCTACTCCTGAAGATAAATTATCACATTGTAAACAAAAACATCATGGTATCCAATTCTGTAAAGAGAATACATTATATATATTCCAAACAAGATGAAATGAGAACAGTGTTTCTATTTCAAGCTCAGTTGAGTTAAACGATTAGCTATGTCAGACAAATCATCAAAGCATAAGCTAATATCAAGTCTGTATCATAAATTGATGTGATAACTAGCCTGTTCTTCCTTTGTCTATTTATATATACATATATACAATTCTATATATACATATAAATAAACTGGGGTCTACATGTCGATTGCAGGATGATCACACAGATCCCAAGAAAAATTGATTTTAATAATAATAGTAATAATAATAATGATGGTAACAGCAATAATAATGACAATCAAATGAGGTTGACTAAAGATGGTCCTCACAGATAACATTTTAACAAACAATGGTATGCAGAATTGACCAAATCAAATATACATTTTCACGATAAACAATTTCCACCATCAAAAACATTTTAGTCAAAAGAGTAGGATTTATTTTATATGAACCAATAGATGAAGGAAATAAATATTTAAGTAGATGTTAAGCGACAATTAAACAAGAATTACAAAATTACGCTGGAAAAAAAAAGGAAATGATGAGCAGATTCCTGGGAGGTTCTACATATCCTTTAATACAACACACAGAATGTGTGTGTGTGTGTGTGTGTGTGTGTCTATATATGCATGCATATGTATATTTGTGTGTGTATATATATATATATAAACCAGATGTAGTCTATATATACTATACACAGTGTATATAGCATATACACACTCATACACAAACATACATATCATCATCAATGATATGCATATATACACCCACACATTCACACACAAATCCACAAGGTGGACATAAAAACAATGATGATAGACATACACATACAAACACAGTCATGCCTGAATGTCTTCCCAAGAGACAGGATCCTTATGACATTCCTAACTATGGATAGGAATATAAATACATAGTGAATATTTACATGTAGAAGTTGAAACCTCTAGCCACTTAGCAGTGCTTTGATATGTTATTTTTTTTTTTTTTGCAGTTAAAGAATATCAATAAAAAAGCTGAAATGTACGCAAATGTTAAAAGAAAGCGGTTATAAATATATATAGCTGTTTATTTTTTTACATGGACGCATATATGTAAAATATATATATATACACATATATGTATATACAATTATATACATAAATATATATACATTTATATATATATATATATGTATGTAAGTATGTATCTCTATATATGCATCCATATAGGATTTTAAAAGTGATATTAATGAAGAATTTATTTAAATGCTAAAATGTAAATCATCAAATCATGATAGAAACCTTCTCTTATTTAAGCAGTCCCAACAACCTAGCTGATTTTTAAGATTTTATCTTAAGTGTTACATTTCAGTTAAATTTGTTTCCAATGTTTCTAAATTGGAAAGGAAGAAGAGTATTGTAATAAACATTAATGAAGCTAAATGATGCTTTCATAAGTTTAGTTTTGAAAATCTTTCCAAAATACATTTTAAATATGTGTGTATATATATATATATATATTTATACACAGAAATATATATTCATACATATACATATACATGTGTATATATATATTTATATGTACATATACATCTCTCTCTATATATATATATATACACATACTACATATGTCATCTTAAAATGCATGCAAATTTGTGTTTGTGTATATAAATACACATACTACATATTACACTCATTAAAGCAAAATTTATTCTTGAAAATATATTCCAATTAATGAAACAGTTAGAAAAGGACGCACTTCTTTTTTCTTTTTTTCAGCCAATTACGGGTGTAAATTTTAATTCACAAAGTTGAAATTTTTCTATAGATCATTTCAATAGGTGCAATACCTAACAAGTAGCAGGGTTGTCAAGTATCTTACTCCTATTGCCAGAAATATAAGTCTGGTTAGCAGAACTTTCAACTTTTCTGATCCATTATAGACCAACAGCTAAATGCCATTGTATGGACAAAATACCAAGCAGGTATTAAATACTTTGAAGATTCTTTTCAATGTACTTTAAAACTGAAAGCTTTTTATTGAATTAAATAATAAAGATTTATTTATCATAATAATGACGATTTCTTCGGTTGATTTAAATAATAGTAATGTAAGTCAAATTTAAGAATCATAGGAATATCTTGGAGAGAATTAAACTTGCTTATATACAGAAAATTTTGACGAATGCTAAAATATGTTTAAAATAAAATTCTCTCACGGCTTCTTTGAATAAGCAACAGATATTGACAACAGAAGAAATAGTTGCAAAGTACAACAGCTCAACCAACTTGTATGAGTGGAATCAGAAAGAAACTGACTCAGAATATACCCACCTATTATGGTGTGTGTAGGTATATTTTGTAGCATAATAAAAGGTTGGTTTCGATAAGCCAAAATGAAGTCAGTCGAAAGCTTTAGTCAACATTTCACAAATTCAAAGAGAGAGAGAAAAATACTGAAGTTTGAAGCAAACATCAGTTTTAAAAAAGCTTTCCATGGATACATCAAAGCATACAATGTATTTACTTTGGTAACAAGAAATACCCTTTATAGGATGTTAAAAATGCATATCTAAAATATTAGCAAAAGAAACATAGAGTTTAGCTCAGCTGAAAGAGTAATTTACTTGGAATTGGTACTTTCAAGGATCAAATTCCAATTCCATCCTAATTAATACATTACAAAATTTATCATCACATAATCTATTAATTTCCAAATTCTTCAACATTATAACCATGATTGCTTCCCCATATGAGTTCTTTACAATGTTAGTAAGTCAGCCAGGAAGAAACTAACAATGCCACCACTAACTGAGACATGTAAAAAGGAATTGACTGATAATAAGAAAACACATGATCAATCAGTTAAGATAAAGCAAAATATTTTACAAAATGCAGAATGGAACAGTATTACAAGTCATAATTCTTATTCTAAAGAGTCATGAATGATGAGTACAAAATGTTTCTTTTCGAAAGAAATTAAATAAATATTCTTTATAATGAGAAACAAAAAAAAAAAAAACAGAGAGAATATGGTATACATGAAATACTATGAAGAAAACACATGTGCATGCAAATGAATCAAAGTTTTTTTAGTATATGTGTGTTAATATATTAATAGACAAAAGTATTTTTCTACTTCCCATCTCACTTATATATATGCATATGTGTGTGTGTGTGCATATATTGAAGGGATTGAAGATACATTTCCTCACACTGACTGTCCAGTTTCATCTCAGTAGAGAATCATTGCACTGGGAGCCATCACTAATATATATATATATATATATATATATATACACACACATACATATATACACACACACACACACTAAAGGAGATGGATATATATTAATGGAGAGAGGGATGTTTTCTTTAGATACAAAACATTTTTCTGGAGATTTTCTTTAAATGTAGATAATCATCTATAAATCTCCACAACAGATTTATACACACACATAAAGATTATGATAATCACCATTATGTACATGTATGTATATATATATATGCTCTCTGTTGTATATCCATTGACCATCAATGTTTATATTCTCCCTCTCTCTGTGTATGTAATGTATGCATGTGTATGTATATAGACATCATGATGATGTTATGTCCAATTTCCAAAGCTAGTATGGGTTGAACTATACACATGCACACACACATACTTATATATACAAATGTATCTAGTTATAAACAAATATGTGTATACATAAATATGCAAATACACATAGTTTCTAATTTTGAGACAGCTTTCCCATATTTATGAAGTACTACCAGTTTTTATATAATACACTTGTAAGTCTCATGTATCTGTATTAACTATAAATAACTCATAAAATATTTGAACAATATTTGTCATATATTGACTGTGTTACATCAAGATAATTGATAATTCTTTGAATATAGAAAATGAGAACAAAATTCATGTTTCCTTAATCTGCTGTGCACAGACAACTGGTTTCAATTATATGTTTCCTAAATACATGATTCAATACACAGTGCATTTATTCACTAACAATACAAAAGCTGATTAGAGAAAAAAGATTCAAATTTAATCAAATTCTTACTCTTCTTACCATAAAAGATTGCAACTTACTTTTTGAGACACGATTGATCTTAGATATGTTAAGACAAAAGATTGTTCATGTGTGTGTGTGGTGTGTGTATGCTCACGCATATGTATGCATGCACATATTTTGTGATGTGAATGCACACATGCATATGTGTAACTGAACGCAATATATATTGGCTGTCTTTTTTTCTTTTTTTTTAAACCTTATTAAACACACACACATACACTTATGTACATGGAAAAATATCTAGAATATACATTTTATAAAAGAAATCTTAAAGTGAGTTTCAACTGAAGAAATAGTTCTCTGGTGTCTTCCATTTTTAAGTTCATCAATAGTTAAATACATCCATCAAAATGTAGACAACAGTTTCAGAAACAATATCTGGAATTTGTTCGTTAAAGTAAGGGAGTTGGGGTGTTTTCTGCAATTTCTATTGTTTTCAATGATAGGGTGTTGCCAAATGAGACATTTTTACTATTCAAATGACACTTGCAGAGAACTGTTGAGTTCTTTCTCGTTGTATAGTTTCCTTAAACTCATGTAACTGTCTACATTATACATGCTGAACATCATAGCAGTTTGATTGAAAAAAAAAAAGAATAAAATAACTGTACAAATAAGATTTGAAGAAGAAAAAAAAACGTATACAGAATTGAATAAAAGATAAATTACATTATTATATGGAGGAGACATAAATATAGATGACATTTTATCAAGAACTGTCAGAACAACCAGAATATTTAAAGTATATTTGCATTATTAATTAAGTTCAATCAATGGTAAATGCATGTAGGAATCAGACTGAACATTCTAGCGAAATTTAACAATATACAATCACAAAAGACAGCATTATTAGCGAAATATTATGTGCACATAGTTATTAAAATTTAATCATATTGGAGAGGAATTACTATTTTTAATTTTTTTTTAAAGTTAAATCAGAAAAAAAAGTGATATTTATTACAAGTTCGACAATAAACCTAAGCTGTTTAAAAATTTGGCAAATATTTCTACATAAAGCCTTAAAAATATCTAGCACCAATTATAAATGTTATTTAAAAGCTTTTTCAAAGAACAAATAGTTATAATTACAAATGTTCTTTAAAAAAAAGCTATCAAGGGAAAGCAAATGTTTTAGAAATTATTCACAGCAACAACAATTAGAACTAGAATTAGATATAAATGTGTGTATGTATGTGTGTGTAAGAAATGGCTTTTATTTGTGTATAAGTATTATAAGCATATGTGGAAGTATTTTGATATGTAATCCAATTTACAAAGTATCTATCAAAAAGAATCCATGTAATTTAAAAAAAGGAGATCAAGATAATGTTTGATAAACTGACAGATTATACAAGAAAAACATTAAATACATATTTATATTTTTCAACAACAGTCTAATGTTTCTTACTGGCACTATTGTTGCTAAAAACAGTTTTATTGGGTGTAATAAACAATTTGAATATATAAAATGTTTTCAAGAAATCAGTTTTAGATTTAAACACAATAAATAAGTGCTTTTGTATCAATGTTTTCATTAAGTGCAACTTATTATTCATTATTCTCGTCCTAAATCAATTTGTTTTAATGAAAATTGTGATTACCTTGAAATGGGGAGGTAAATAAAATAAAATTAATTATTGGAGCATTAGAATCAGATTGACCAACACATTCTAGCAAAACTGTGATTGCAGTGAATTACTTAGCAAGTCAGTATATATTTTCAATATGATAAACATATGTGTCAACATCAGTTAAGCACAAAAGATTTTGAAACCAAAAGAAGTGTAAATCATGCAAATTGAAATCAAATAGATTACAGATTACTGAAATATTCTAAATGTCTGAATTTAATTATGTCTCCTCCAACTGATATTTAACAAGCCAACTAACAAGATTCTAATTTTCCTAACAGCATGTAAATCGGCAAAATTCAAGATATATGGTTATAGACTGTTCAGTTTCTCCTTGGAACGATAACACTACTCTGGAAAACCAATATATTGGTGAAACAGCCATTGAGCTGAAGAAAAGACATGATTTGAAATTTTTTTCTCTATTGTACCTGGAGTGAAGCAAAGTGAAGTTTTCTTGAATACCTCTAAGCAAACATTTCTTCTTCAATAGGTTTTGATACCCAGGTACCACAGTTATTTTCTTTTAATTTTTTCAGCATCACATTTTTAGCTGTCTGGAAGGGAGTAGCCATCATCTTGGCTTTATTGTAAGAAGGGGCAGTAAGCAGGTCATTACGGTCAAATTTACGACAGACTCTCTTAAATTCTTCATACAAGTTGTGCTTTGTTAGTCGAGAGAACAGATTTTTCTCAATCCTAAATTAAAGAAAATGAAAAACAAAATTTGTTTTATAAATTGATATAATTTATATTTTATTTACAAATAAAAAAAAAAATGATTATTAAAAAACAATCAATTAATATTTCAAGTACAGGTTCAAGTGATATTAAAATGTGTAGAACAGGTTTATATGATAATCTCTCTAATCATAATGGGGAAAACTTTAAAAGATGTACTTAAAAAATTACAAGCAATAGAAATAAGCTAAATTTTCTTACACAAGCAATCATGGCAACATGAGTGGGAAGAATTTTCTAAATTTACATATTTAATGTTGCTGAAGCAACAATTTTACAGTAGTAGGATACTTCACCTACATCTCTCTTTGAAGTAAAAATGGTATCTGCTATCAGCCAGACATGTAGATATGAGAAAGGAGAGTTATATACTCTAGACTGAGAGAGGGGCCTTCGGCAGTCTCTATGAATGACAACTGCCTTGGTGCTGTACACTCTGTACAGTGGTTGGTGTTAGGAAGGGCTTCCATTCATAGAAACCATGTCAACCTCTCTAATGCTAGTGCTATGAAAAATGCACTCAGTGCATCCTGTAAGATGGTTGTTGATAAGGGCAATCAATTGCAGAAATCATATTAAAAATGAGTTGAGAGGGACTATTAAGTTGTGACAAGGGCACAGCAGCCTCCCTAGTGTTAATGGCACAATGAAAGGCACCCACTCCTCTCTTAAGTGATTGATGCTATGAAAAGCACTTAGCTGTAGAAAGTTTGTCAAACAAAGGGATAAGAGGACTCTTCAACTGCATCACAAACATGACAACCTTCCTAGTACTGGTGACACAATAAAATGCACCCAGTGCACTCTGCAGAGAGTAGAAATATATGAAAGCGAGATGCACCTCCCCATATACACACTCATAAGAGAGGTCAGTAGCTCCAATTAAGTATTGGCTTGGTCTGTGACAGCCCACCCAACCCTTGCTAACAGGGACAATAGACATTAAATGATGATGATGATGATGATAATGAGGATAACCAACTATGTTACAAATAACTATGGTTAATCATCATCATCATTTTACGTCCGCTTTTCCCTGCTTTCAAGGGTGGGACAGTCCTTCGCCATCTCCTCCATGAACTTCAGCAATCTGAGGTCCTCTCTCACCACTTCCGCCCATGTTTTTCGTGGTCTTCCTTCTACTGGCATTTCTTGGCACATCTTTACCCAGCGGTCATCCTCCATGTGCATCACATGTCCATACCATCGCAGTCTTCTCTCCCGCACACTACAACTTATCCCTCTTATACACAGTTTCTCTCTCAACTCATCCATGCTTGCTTCATTTGTCTCCAGCCGTCACATATCCTCTGCAGTTGCTACCCATGTCTCACTACCATGCAGCATCGCGCATGTCACACAAGCATCATATAACCGGCCTTTCGTACGCAGGGAGAAACACTTCTTTGTCAGCAGAGGAAGCAGCTCTCTAAACTTCTTCCAACCCGTCCTTATTCTAGATACTATGGCCTCTGAACACCCCCTCCCATGCTAATCTGATTACCCAGGTTCCGGAATCTATCAACTACTTCTATAGAATCTACCTGCATTTGAAAAATGTGTGTACCACTGCCACTTCTACTGTCAAATTTCCCTGTACATCTACTGTATACATAGTTTTCCTGACCTGTTAGTTTGCCTGCTATCTCACTACATCTCTTGATTACCCAAGATCTGCATTGTGTACATTCTATAGAATTTATGCCAGTTCCTTTTTTACATATCGAACATGGCCATTTCCCTGACGGAATCAGAGTTTTGTCCTCTTTTCTATTCATCAACACTTTTGTCGTAGCTAGATTCACTCTCAGTTCTCTTGATTCCAACTGCTGTTTCCATGGCCAGAATTTATTCTCTAGCTCTTCTACTGATTCTGCTATAAGAACCAGATCATCAGCATAGAGAAGTTCCCATGGGCAGCCAGTCTTAAACTCCTCTGTTATGGCTTGGAGGACTATAATGAACAAGAGCAGGCTGAGGACTAAACCCTGATGTACTCCTACTTGTATCTGGAATTCTTCACTAAACTCCATTCCTACCCTCACCTCTGTACAAAGCTTGTACGGTCCAGCACCCTTACCATTTTTCATTTCCTACTGCCTCTTGGACCCTATATTCGTCAATCATTATAATTGTTTCTAACACAGGCATAATGCTACAAATTTGAAGGATGGTGAACAGTAAATTATATCAACCCCAGTACTTAACTGGCACTTTATTTTATTCATCTTGGAAGGATTGAACACAAAGTTGACCTCTGGAGCTTTTGAACTCAGAACGTTAAAAAACCAGACCAATTATTGAAAGTTATTTTGTTCAATACTCTATTGATTTTGTCATGATAATGCTTATAAATTACAAATAAAATAAAATAAAAATGTCTTACGCTGTATAACAGATGCCAGCTGTGCCATCAAGAACTTCAGACTTCTCGTCATCATAACACCAGTTTATGCTCAGAGATTTTGTCTTTTGTGTTTCTCTGGGGGGATCGCAAGCAGTTACCCTGCCAAGCCAGGGATGGTTCAAACGATAGCCTTCTGGTAACAGCTGATTTACAGAGGCTTCTCCACGTTCTATACGGCAACATACTGCACGAGCAAGGTGACCATGATCATAAAGATAACCTATAAATGGAATATATGTAGATAAAATATATATACAGATGCCTTTCAAAAGTAAACTAGGATAAGAAGGAAAAAGGAAGTGAAACAAACAAATGCTCATCTACTGCTCAGTTTGCCAATTTCAGAGTGGTTTCAGAGTAATGGAGAAATACATTAGCTAAGTGTATATTCTCCTAGGGTTTTTAAATTATAAAAGTTAATAAAAAGAACATTTTTAGCTTCGCTTTAACACTTTTGACACCAAACCACTCCTTGTTGTACAATAAAAAAACAACTAGATTTATATGTTTATATTTATCTGGAAACTTTCTATCTGTGAGAACACTTGTTAAATTATGTTCGAATCACCAAATTAATAACAAGCAAGTTTAAAGTACCCACACGGTATGTTGGGTACTTTAAACTTGGTAGAGCTCATCCCTCTCCAGTTCAAAACACAGCTGATTTTTTTCCAGAGAAAAAGTAAGAACCAACCCCAGTATTAGACTGGTATTTTATTTATCAATCTCAAAAGGATGGAAGGCAAAATTGACCGTGCTAGGATTTGAACTCAAAGTCAGTGAGTCGGAACAAAAAAACTGATGATTTAATCCGTCACCCTCATGACTGCCAATTCACCACCTTCATAATAGTCTTTTGTTGACTTTTAATATTACCCGCACGCACTTCATTGCTCAGTTTATCTAGCTGGTGGGCATAGGTGCCAGGTCACCTAGAAATATTAACCTTACATAGAACAATATCCTGTCCAAGGAGAGATTTATCTCCTATCCACTTAATGCCATAAATGGAGGAATTTGAACTTAGAACATGATATGCTTATGTTGGGGACACAAAGCAGAGCCAGTGTCACTAAAGAAACTATCATCTCCATAGCTATTTTTTAAGTAGTGTGCGTGTGTATGGATGGGGGGGGGGGGGGGGGTATCTAATCAAAGAACAAGGAGCATGATATTTTGATAGTGTCCCTTACTGGTGAGATTGATACAGTTGATATCCAACTGTAACTACTATAGATTGATATCTACAAGAAAAATTGCAGATGAACATTTTTCAGAGAGTTGCAGTACTGGAAATGAAGGATTGAGCAAAGTGTTTAATGTGAGATTTTGTAGGTGAGACACAGTAGAAATTATGAGGATAAGGGACAGGTATACTAGATGGAAGAGTTATAGCTAGCTAGTTAAGAGGAACAGTTTGAGTAGTAGTATCTGCAGAAGGGTACCTGTGCCTGGAGTAGTTAAAGTCTGTTTGTGAGTAGATTTGTGCCATTCAGTTGAATGGCTTTATTTTGGATGAATTCTGTAGAATGTATGCCTCTGTGTGTACATGTGCGTATATCGCAACAGTACTGTCCCAGATATATGCACAGTATCCATAAGTGTGCCATATTTTGAGTTTTGCAGAGTCAGTAAATGATCAGAGCTGAAATATTTTCTGGTTCTAAAGAGGATTCCTTTGTGGTTCAATTTTGATAATTTTATATTTCTGAGGTTGCCATGAGAGGTCGTCGGATATTGGAAGGCCTAGTATCTGTAAAGACTTTGATGGTTTTAATAGTGTGTTGTTCATGTTGACGTGATATATGTAGTGTTTAGGGAGGTACTGCATGTTTGGCTTGAGGTGTCTTCGATGTATGAAGATGTTGTTTGCGTCAGGAAGGTTAAACAGGTGTGAAGAGTTCCCTTATCTACATAAGATTGTGACATGTAAGTTAAGGTACAAGAGAAAGATTATGGAAGACGACAGCATGATATATGTATGTATGTAGGAGACACAGCAAAAAGCACCCAGCACTCACTGTAAATATAGTTGGCGTTAGGAAGAGCATCCGACCAGAAACAGTCCTATACGAGCTTGACACGGTCACCCGACCCAACTTGCCTCAAATGGCACAAACCCGTCTTACCCATGCTATAGATAGACGTTAAACGATTATGATGATGATGATGATTGAACTTTGATATATACTAAAATTGTTAAATATTAGGTTACAAAAAGCCATCAAGACATTCTACAATAGTGTGCTCTGACTAAATACTGTTAATATGTATCAACTCAGTTTCTTCAAAAACACTAAGAAATAAAGTTGGAAAAATTATGCAGAAAACTCAAGATTTGAGAATTTTGAAAGAAATTATATACAATGTTAAAATGTTTACACACTGCCTTTAATAATTCCAAGTTTAACTTTTAACATCCTGTAATGATCTAGCAAAAGATATCTAAAAACAAGTTTGTTAATTCAAATGTTCATAGTATCTTTAATAGTGGACAGAATGTTGTGAAAATTTACAGTAAACTAAAGTAAAGACTAAATTTTAATACAGGGTACCCGACCTCCCATGGGTACATGCTGAAGCATATAAACAATATGCCCCCCCCCCCCCCACCGCAAGGTGGTCGTGGAGGTGCCACGGCAAAAAAAGCACCCAGCCCACACTGTAAAGTGGACGTGTAGGCGCCACGAAAAAGCACCCAGCACTCACTGTAAATGAGGTTGGTGTTAGGAAGGGCATCCAGCTGTAGAAATCAAGCCAGATCAGTTCCTGTATGAGCAAGGCATGGTCAGCCGACCAGACACTGCCCACAACAGGACAACCCGTCTAACCCATGCTAGCGTGGAAGAACGGACGTAAAACGGTGATGATGATGATGATGATACCTTTCAAGAATGTCTTGCTAATGTGGTTTATGTGATACAGTACATTAAGAGTTAATGAAACATAGCAATGAAAATCTCATATAAAATTACTGTTAATATCAAACTTACAATACACGTTCTAATTAAATATAAATAAATACCTAATGTCAGCGAATCTAAATATATAGGCTCGATGAAGTGGCTCAGAAGAGCCCCCTGCAGACCAACAACGTTCCAGCGACAAATTTTATCAGAGCAAGACATTGTACGCAATCTTTCACCACGTTGAATTCCATCCCATGTTTGTTCAGTGAAATCAGCATCGATTGGAATGGTTCCTTCCCCTAAAAATAAGATAAAAGATAGTTAAAGATAATTATTATACATGAGAAAACCTACAAGATACATAATTAAATTTTTTATTTGTAATACAAAAGCAGTATCTATTCTATACTTTCAGATAATGAAAAACAAATAAAAAGAGAGAGGTGTTTTAAATGATGATCATGAGAGAATTTTTTAAAAATGAGAATTCATTTATTTATTAAATTTACATCACAATCTGTCATTGATTACAAGTTTCCAATTTCTGGTTCACTCTGGTGAGAGTGACAAGGGATTGTCTGTAACTTAGTGGACTTCATTCGAAGAACACCTGTTTTTTATTTGGTACTTATATTCTTCATTATATAAATACATATGGGCTTCTGTTCAGTTTCTGTCTAATTCCATTTCATAGGGATTAGTCAAGCCAAGGCTATAGTAGAAACTTGCCCAAAGTGTCACCCAGATACAGTTCAAACCTGGCACTAATTAGCAGTACAGTTAGATTCTTATCCATGTAATGAAAATTAATCAAGTTTATTGATAAATTCTACAAAAAAATATTTAGATTGTGCAAAAGATTTGAAAACTATTGTTTTACATCTACTGCTCAGTTTGCCAATTTCAGAGTACTGTAGAAATACACAATCTAAGTGTATTATCTTACGGTTTTAAATTGTTCAGAGTTAATAAAAAGAACATTTATTTAGCTTTGTTTTAAACTTTTTGATACCAAACCACCTCTTGTACAATTTTTTTTTTAAATGTATAATTTAATGTGTTTATATTTATCTGGAAACCTATCATAATTTTATGTAAGTGTCTTTATGTTCCAACCACCAACTTAATAATGAGAAAGGAAGTTATTTTATTAAACCCTTCAAAATATTTTTACTTTCAAAATGATTTGAAAATTATAGGCAGTGTCTTTCATTAAAAAGATGGTTAAAGACTGCTTAATGACTGGTATCAATGCACTCCCTGTCTTGGAGCCATAATGCTCAACACATTGTCCCCTATGACTGATAACAGCCATATCTGGGTAATGATTGAAGCAGTTTCAAGATGTGCATTAGAAAAGTCAGTCAAACAAGAATGGGCTAAGGAGATAATAATCTTGTATATCAAAACAAGATTTTGAAGAATGTACCTTTATTAACCCTTTCATTACTATATTTCTTATGAAATACATTAACAATGATTTTCAAATAATTTTGAAAGGAAGGAATGGTCATCATTGAAGGAGAGGAGGGAGAGGGAACAATCAAGTTCTGTTTTCCTGATGATATTGGCAGCCTGGCATGAGACGGACTAGAGTTGACATACTTATTTAAACACTTTGACAAGACATCAAAGTTGTATGGCATGGAGACCATTGCCAACAAAACCAAACTCATGACCAATAGCATCAAAGGCATGACCAGTAGCATCTAGATCAGAAGGCAAATGCTAACAGAAGTCAAGGGATTCAACAGCAATCACAAGATTAAAACCAATCTGGAAAGACATGAACATTAACATCAACTCTAAAGCCTGACTGACAAACATCCTAGTCATCTCCATTATTCTATAAGCTTGTGAAATATAAACACTCACAGTAACTCTCCAAAGAAGAATAAGCTCAATGGGGATGTAGTGCTTTAGCAAGATTCTAGGCATCTTATATATAGACATTATCATGAATGAAGAGGTGAAAAAGAGGAGGATCACACAAGCAATTAGAGTACACAAAAACAAAAATATTAAGAGAAAATAAAATGAAATGGTATGGCCATGTCTCCAGAAGGCACAGGGAGGGGCAAACAAAAATTAAGATAACAGAAGAAATGCCAGGATTCTAATAAGATTGAAAATGGGGCAGACTTTAAAACAGACAGAAATAAAGAGGACTGCTTGTAAAATCAACCTCCTGAAGTCACAGGTTAGGACAGGACAGAGAACTTAAAAGATCAAAACATGTTCTGCTTTAAAAGGAATGACATTCCTGAACTACAGAAGTAAACAAGCTGCTAGCAGCTACAAACTCTAGAGCAAAATTTGAGGCTTTAAATAATTAATCTAAATGTGGTAACAGTTGGTTCAGTAAATAAATTTACTTTCCATACTAACAGAGAAAAGCAAGAACTACAAAAAATTAGATTTAAAACAACACAAGCAGTGTTTAACAGCATGTTAAAATAATCCCTGGAATTTGGTTACATAAATAGCAAAAAGTGTAGGTGTCATAACAAAAAGCACCCAATCCACACTGTAAAGTATTTGCGTAGGTGTCACGACAAAAAGCATCCAGCCCACACTGTAAAGTGGTGATGTAGGTGTCGTGACAAAAAGCACCCAGCACTCACTGTAAATGAGGTTGACATTAGGAAAAGCATCCAGCTGTGGAAACCAAGCCAAAATCAGTTCTGTATGAGCAAAACATGGTCACCTGACTTGGCATTTCTCACAACAGGATAACTCGTCTAACCCATGCTAGCATGGAAATATGGATGAAATGAATATAGTGTCCAAAATAAGAGTTTCATATCAATCAAAGAAAGGTCTTTTATTTTTCCTGGTTCCCTCTATTCCATAATTTTTATTGAATGTAAGATATGTTAACCCTTTAGCATTTAAACAGACCATATCCGACCAGAATTCTCTCACCTCTTTCTGTTCAAACAATACTTATGTTAAGGTATTGTTCTCAAAATAAATAATATCAAAATTACATAGCATTGATATTATATAAGATAATTATGTGAGATAAAGCCTTTACCACGAAAATACAATAGTATATATAGAATAATGTAAATACTAAAGAGTTAAAGGATTATTTAAATAAGAAATATTAAAATAGCAATAAAGTATACATTAAATTACATGTGAAATAATACTTTCTAGATTTAGATGTTATTTATCTTAGGATTCATGTATGGGCTTCATGACAGTTATTTTTAGAATAATCAGTAGCAGTAAAAACAATATAATCAACAATGGTAATAATAATATTGTTTTTACAGTGATAGAAAATTCTGGTATTTTGGGGTGGGAACATAGTTGACTAAGAGGAAATTTAATATAAATCAATAAAGTGGAATAAAATTATAAATAGCAACCCATTATGGAAGTAATAGGATCATTCGCCAGCATCATATTTACTCAAATATATACAGTTTAGAATATAACTATTGGTGAAAATACTCAATGCTATGCTTCGAACCTGAGTACTGGTTACATCGGGGTTGGTAGTTGATATTTTATATTACTAGCACCCATCAAAAATGAGGGATTCATGCCTAATTACTTTCAATAATTCTTCATCTTTTTGCTTCAAGCCTTGGTCTACTTTCTTCATCTTATCTTCTTTTTATTATTCTGGTTCTTTTTACTTCCACTCCTTCTTCATTATATTCATTGAGTAATTTACATACCCCCCTCTCTCTTTCTACATATATATATATGTTACTTCTCTTCTCTCAATAAAATGTTGGCTCCATCCCTTCATTTCCCAATGTCACCACCCCTACTTAAATATCATGAGAGATTATAACAAATTACACCAAACAGCTTCTCCATCTATATATATATAAATGAGCCTATATACGTATGCGCTGTGTGTACGCACACATTTTTTTGTTGCTGTATATTACAGAAAAACTAGTGCTCTTCAGATGAAGTACTGTGTACCAAATTACAGATGTTCCCTTGTTATTCTCACAGCCAGAAATGCAGAAACAAATTGTTCATAAATTTGGGTACAACAAATAAAGACTTAAAAATAAGTCTTACTGATACAAACAAATTGTCTCAATGATCATCATACACTATAGATCTTTCATCATATACAAACCACTGTTTAACATTTATTTTCCATGTTTGCATGAGTTAGGTGACCACATCTACCTCATGTATTCATGCATACAAAATTTATGTTGACACTAAAATGTGTTTGCATTATATCAAACACAGTCAATATACATGACAGAATGCAGAACATGATCCTAGGCAAGATAAGACAGTTACAAATCTAATTTTTTTAAACTATGTGTAACTTAAAGTCTTGATCTAGTCAAACTAGGGTTACTCTAAATAAAATTACAGATATATTAAGAACAGAGTAAAACATACACATAAATAGATAGGTAACCATAAAACCTATATATGTTTTCACACATAAATGTATTCAGTTTAGTGATTCTTAAAACCAATATGATATAAAAAGATACAAGAATCCATGACATTTGTAGCTCATGTAACTTGACACCTTGAGAAGCACCTTATTAATCAATATTTTTCGTGAGACAAAAATATTACAAAAAGATATTTTTATCAGTAAATGACAACAAATAAATGCAATAAAAGTATTCAAACCTCCTTCCACTTTTGTTCGCAGCAGTCCTTGAACACTGCTTGAAAAAGTTGGATTATGAATGTGCTTGTTTTCCTCCTCCATTTTTGCATTACTTGAGTCAGTATCTCTGCAAGTTACAAATAAATAATAATTGTCACAAATTAATCAACAAGTAGCAAAGAGATAAATTAATTTGAAGTATACAACAAAATATAACTCATTCTTCTTCCACTGATTCTTGAGAGTGTCGTGTGAAGCAGAGTCCACAGACACGCCTTCCAGAGGGCCCAATCGGAAGCAACCATCATCAAATGATTCGGTTGTATCAACCAAGCGAGATCAACTGTGATTCTTTCTTTAGATATTCTAACATGTCTGTAGTACCAGAACTGTGATCTCTCAATGGAGCGACACCCTGATCAGAACTACGCACTCTATTGAGTAATGTTGCTCCAGAGACCCCTGCTTTTATTCATGATCATTTTCTTTCAGTCAACATATAACTTACAAACTAAATATTACAGAAAACCCCTTAAATGTTAATTAAATTAATGTAAAAGTAGCCAATGTTTGCTGAAGTATCAATTGTCAATAACCAGCCATGGAAGAAAAGACACTAAGGAATTACAAACAGTTAAAAGGTTAGGCAAGAAAAACAATTGAGTTATCTGAATTGATATTGTCATAGACTAGACAGGAATATTATCATAACCACCTTAATCAAGCTTTGAGTTTATTTAATTTTATTTTTTTGTATTATCTATCCACTATCGTTTAATGTCTGCTTTGCCTGAGTTTATACTATTTCTATTACATCTTTGATTAGTGCAATCCATTTCATTTGAGAGAGGAAATGGAGTTTGCAATATTAATATATTAATGAACAACAGCATTTAAATCAAAGAGCAGTACAAACAAAGATTCTCATTCTCAAAATCAGATTTACAGGAATGTTGACTATGAAGTGAAAGTTGGAATACACAGACTTGCTAGAAAATGAAAGGAATCATTTTGACAAAGAAAGGAAATGTTCCTACTACTATTCTTATGATAAAAAATGTTATAAAATTTTGAGCAGAAACTGATTATAACTATTAGGTTTACCCTTCTACAATATTGTGTAGAGGGAAATTTACTTTTTTTTCTTTTTTTCTTTTTTTAATATTTACATTATGAACACTTTATAGATAATTGTTTCTAATTTAGGCACCAGGCCAGCAATTACTCAGTGCATTACTGGTACTTTATTTTATCGACCCCGTAAGGCAAAGTCAACCTCGGCGGAATTGAACTCAGATCGTAAAGGGACGTAACTATGCTGGAAAGCATGGAGTCCGACCCTCTACCGATACTGCCAATAGATAATGATAGAAAATAAAATGTAATCGTTTCATATAAACACAAAATTATTACCTGGGTGAAAAAAGAGCCCCATCTCCACATGGAGCAGTAGATATATATAAATGGAATGTTATATTGGTTTTAATCCGGCATATACTACGTTCACCTTTCTCGAAGAGATCATTGGGTACTTCTGCATCATACTCCAGTAAGTGTCTGTATAGATACCTGCATAAAATAATAACTTGCATAATATTATCAAAAATATTGCCAGCAAAATATTTCTATGAATTGAATTCTATTTTATTTACTGTTTAAATGATTTAGTCTGTTATGTAATCATTCCAAAATATGGCACAAACATTATCAAACTATACCACTACTCATGAACAGACATCTCTTTATTAATTTCTTAAACATTTTATATTTCCTTTAAATGTCTCACAATATAACTCAAATATAAACATTGTTGTATCAGTGTCTCATAAGCAAACTTAAATTTCAACTTCATATTTTCATATTTTCAAATTTTATCCCAATCAAATTTAAAATTATCTCAAAACAAATTGGCTTTCTAGTAAAAGTTATTTTTCTCCCTTTTTTTTTTAAAGAACATATCTCCAAGGAATAAAGTGTAGACATCAATCTATAGGCATCATGTAGCTTATCAATCAAAATTAATTCTTGATTGGGTAAAATAAAGGAGATAGGATATTATCCTTTTCAACTTCATCATCTTAACTTTTGTATGCTCGCGTGCGTTCAGTGGGTCCTTTTCAACATAAAATCTCACCATTCTTTGCCTTCGTTTGTCATCACTTTTGTGAGGTTCAGTTTTCACAACTTCTGTCCATGTCTTCTTCAGTCTTCCTTCCACTTGATTATAGATTTTGTTTAAGGAATTTTGATCTTCTTTTAAAAATTCCATATTGGAAAATACTGTATTTACTCATTCATGTGTAAGTTTCACTTTTTTGTAGATAACTTTAATATATCATCATCATCACCAATTTATGCCCATTTATTCCATGCTTACATAGGTTGAACAGGTCCATTCCAACACAGCATCTCTCCATTTGCTGCATTCCTCCATCACTATGAGCCTCAGTGATTTCAGATCAGTTCTCACCTCTTCTACGACTACCTTCCACTTGATTTCCTGGAACTTCTTTACTAAACAATTATCCATTTTTTAAATACATATATTTAATCCTTAACCATGACTATTTATATATATATATATAACCAGGAGTGACATACATAAGGCTAAGAATCCTGTGAAAGAAATTTCATCTAACCAGCTGCTGTTATAAATGCTGAATGATTCAAATACATATTGCATATCAGCACAGAAATCATCATCATCATCATCAACGTTTAACGTCAGTGTTCCACGCTTGCATGGGTTTGGACGGGGGTTTTCCCACTTGAGGCAAGACTGATTATCTTGCTCGCATAGGACTATTGTTAGAGATGCCTACTGACTGTAGTAGGTTTTACTTTGTATTTAGGTAAGGCGGGTCTTCTCTATTACTGAGTACCGCCAAAGGTCTCGGTCCAGTGACATTGTCTTGGAGAGGTGTAAGTGTGTGAGGTCGGAATTTATCAGCTCGTCCCAGGTTTTTCTGTGGCTACCGTCTATCTTTATTGCCCTGCACTTTGTTATACAGCTATCGTCCTTCATGCGCATCACGTGACCATACCAACGTAGCCTTCTCTCGAGTAAACAACATCTGATCCCTCTTATTTCTAATTTTTTCCTTAGTTCGTTTATGCTTTGCCGTTCACGTATATTACTATTACACATCCAGCGGAGCATGCAAGCTTCGTTCCTCTCTAGTCTGCGTATATCCTCTGCACACAATGCCCAGGTCTCACTGCCATGCAACATTGCTGTTCGTATGCAGGCATCATACAACCTGCCTTTCATTTTTAGGGAGAACCCTTTAGCGGCTAATAGTGGTATAAGCTCTCTGAACTTTTTCCATCCAGTTCTGACTCTAGCTACCGTACTTTCGGAGCACCCTCCCCCACTGCTGATTTTGTCACCCAGGTAACGGAAGCTGTCCACTATTTCTATAGAACCCTCTGCACAGTTGAAAGAGCTAGTATTTTGTGGGCACTTGCTGCTACTTATTGCACCAGAGCACCGGCCACATGTAAAATCTATGTTCTTAGTTAGCTTACCTGTGATCCCACTACATCTTTTATGCACCCATACTTTGCATTTCGGACACAAAATGGAGTTTCTACCTACGCCTTTCCTACACACTGAGCATGGCCACTTCCCGGAAGGGACTGCCGCCTTATTTTCTTTCTTACAAACTAGAACTTTAGTCTTAGCCAGGTTAATTTTAAGGCCTTTTGATTCTAGGCCGTGCTTCCATGTTTAGAATTTCTTCTCTAGCTCGGCCATTGATTCAGCTATGAGTGTTAGGTCATCTGTGTATAGGAGTTCCCATGGGCAACCGGTCTTGAACTCCTCTGTTATAGCCTGAAGGGCAATAATAAATAGTAGGGGGCTGAGAACAGAGCCCTGATGGACGCCAACTTTTACGCTAAACTCTTCACTATATTCGTTGTTAATTCTAACCTTGCTGACTGTTTCTTTATACATGGCTTGTATAGCTCTCACAAGCCATTCGTCAACACCTAGTTTTCTAAGAGCCCACCAGATAATGGAACGGGGGACTCTGTCGAAGGCTTTCTCCAACTCGACAAAAGCTAAGTATAGGGGTTTACTTTTAGCTAGGTACTTCTCCTGTAGTTGTCGTACAATGAAAAGAGCGTCTGTGGTACTTTTGCCTGACACAAACCCGACCTTGAATAAATTAAAGTTTTTCAATATATAAAAACTAAGCCAGGAAGTTATTCTAGGTCTGGTCATTTGAGGTTGTCAACTGGTTGTAAACATGTTAGATAAGGAGTAAATTCTTAGAATACAATGAAGTATGTGGGTGGGAAGTTTATGGTGATGAGTTAAACAAAGATAACTGATAGAATATAACAATGGAATTTGAAAAAGAAATAGGTATGAAAAGATATGGAAACAGATAAATGTAGGTCAAGAAAGTTAAGTAAAAAAAAGCTTGTATTTTCTGTCAGCTGTAAGTGTATTAGAGAAATAGATATAAAACAGGAGGATTTTACTTCATGTCAAACATTGTCATACAGGTACTATTGGTGTAAAAAGAAAACATTATATTGATACTTTCCAACTTAAAAGTAGTGGATTTGAAGGAGTTAATAGTAACAGAGAAAGTTGTGGAAGATTGGAAACAGCGGAAAGAAGATTTACTGGAAATGCCAAATACAAAAAGGGTAAGCAGAGAGAAACAGGTGCTACATCCAGAAATGGAGAGAGAACTATTAGGCTGGCTCATTGACCAGAAATATTGATAAAAATTATTACGCTGCTAGAGATAATATTGATAGCTACCAAGATATACCCTAATCCATCATTTAATGCTTCTAATGGATGAATCCATTGTTTTATAGTGAGAAATGGGCTCCATCTATGACAGAAAACCAAAATGACTGAAGATAAAATATATTTGTTTCACACTTTTATTTTCAAGCTAAGAAAGCAGTATGATTTTCAACTAGGACATTAAATATACACATGAATCCCCTGTCTTTTTCATTCCATTAAGATGACTCCAAAGAAAAATTACTCATGAGAATTATAGGACATGCTAGGACACATTTTACTGTAGTACTTGTGTTTCTGATAGGTGGCATTAAACTTAAGCTAATCGTGGATTAGCTTAATTACTTGATTACTAAACTCTAGACTTTTGGTTCAGTGCCACCCTAAAATGTCATTATACCATGGGATTATGCCATAACTAAACCAAGAGTGGAATAAAAAACCAAGGGCTTTCCTGAAAAGGTTAAAGAGAAGGCTATGTTTCTGAACACAGCTCAAGCTATGATGCCAAGCAGCCTCCCATCTATGCTACAAGCTTTAGATATCATACTAAATTATCCATTGAAAGATAGGATATATCAGATGTAGATGATCATGATGTCTTCAAACCAGAAGGAACTGATCAAATGTAGCAACCTCAAGGAATTAAGCTTGTCTCTTATAACATTGTGGGTAAAGCTGAAATTGAAATGAAGAGTTTCCTAGAGATAGGAATATCAAATAGCATGAATGAGACTGAAGACGACCATTTGTAAACTGATGACCAAAATGAGGGAGATGAAACAGAGGAAGCACCAACATCATACGATGCAAACATTTTGATGGTTCTTATATTGATTTTAAGTATTTTAAGCTGTAATTAATCATCTTTTTTTATTAATTTTGAATTTCATAATTGTTCTTTGATATCTCTTGTATCTAATTTGCTTAAATGACTCATATTATATTATAATACATATTACTGTCATGTTATATGTATGTAACAGCTATTCTATAATCATGCTTGTAATTCCTTTTGTTAATATGTTTATTTTGTGTGTATGCATGTGCATACGTGTGTGAGTGTTTGTGAACATGAGATAGAACCTCTTGTTTTATTAAATAGAATATTTAGAAAATAAACATGTTTTTAGATTCTGAAAAATTGAAGAACTGATTTCACTCCAAAATGCCATTTAAGAAATGTCTGGATTTAAGAGGTCTTACTAAGTCTTCTGGTGATATTGCTATTCTGTTACAGTCTCAAGCCCAAGAATATTTTACTTACTCCTTAGAAGTTCCAAGATTATTTTAGTTCACTCTGTATTATTTTGTACGGTTAAAGAGAAATGAAAATGTGAATAAAATTGCATAATTCTGAAGTTTTCCAAGTTCTAATATTTTTCTCATCCATCTGGAATATCAGAAATGCACTTTTCTGGACTGTAAGATGCAGGAATCCTTTTTTTTTTTTTTTTTTTTTTTACTGTTTAGTCAAGGACAGAAGGGAAGTGCCAATGACCCTTTTCAGGTCCTTTGAGACTCGTGGGTAAAAAGGAGGAAGGCACAATCCAACTGGAATCTGGTCTGAATTCTTGCAACAGAGTAAACTCAGTTAAAGAATTTGAACTTAAAAATCAGTTGTGGACATTTGTTGGTTTCCTCCAAATTACTGACATTCTAAAAAGATGGCATATGTTTTCTATTTCAGTTTTGGGAAATCTTTGCTGTATAAGTTTTATGGCCAACTTTTGTTATCCGTTGAATTTTCCTCTTGTTTTTATCTTCTATGGTGTTGCCTGAGCCAATGTTTCAAGGTATGCTTTAGGTTAGAGGGTACTGTGAATGAGGTGTTGTGCCAAGCGTGATGGATTAAACATATTTAGGAATCAAAATATCAGAGAAAATAAAAATTGCTTCACTAAACATCTCCAGACAAGCAAATCCTTTTTGTTTTTAAAACTGATGGAAATATTTCAATCGTTACATGCCAAAATCCTAATTATTTACTTTCACCTCCATTTAGGTAAATGAATTACTTCATCAAATAGTCATTCTTTATAATAAGATTCAGAAAGCTGCTCAATATTGTTAAGCCAATTTTTTTATTAGTAGATTTGCTATTGGCAGGCTTAAATCAAAATGGCTGGAATCTTGACAAAACTATTTGAAAAGAACTGAAAAGATTTAAAGATTTTTCACAGATACATGTAAATAAATGACAAATACAGGATATTTCCTAAAACTGCTTAGGCCAGAACTAGTCTCCTGTCAACTTATATTAAGCACAATGATGGGATACGCCAAATATCCTATTAAATGAAATGAGAAATGCTAATAACTTTACAAATAAATCTGATCATATAAAAGAATCAACAGAGCTAAATTAAATCTGAAAGAAAAATACTCACCTCAGAAAACCTCGGCGTGTGATTATTTCAGCATGAGAGTCATTGACACTGTTGCCTTCCAAACTCAAATGATCACCGGTTAAACAGCGGTTACCTAAAATAGTAATTATTTGTTCATATATATATACATATTTGTGTATTATTGACAGGCATAAGAAAAAGTACTCAATACCAAAGTAGAGTTTAAATATTGATTTAATGGCTAAGTGGTGAGTCTAGTTACTCTGAAGTTTCACCTGCACACTTGCAGGATCATCAGACAATATATATATATATATATATATATATATATATATATATATATATATATATATAATATATAGACTAACACAAAATACACATATCAAAGTAGCTGCAACATTTATTACTAAGTCAAAAGTTGTTCTGAGTTACTAACTGTATTTAATGAATCTCAAAGAACCGAGATCTCTGTAGGCAATCAGATTCACATTCTCTATCTCTAAATGTGGTTACCGTCTGGTGATTTTTTGATTTTTTACTTCTTATACAAATAAACTGGATAGCTAGATAGATGTAACATGCTCAACTGCCATATTGCACTCTACACAGCCAGCCATTGTGGAGCAATTTACAAGATGGTCCCCAATTAAAATACTTCTGATATTCAATTGGTTACTTCCATGCCACAAGCTGCTCAAAATAAGCAGATTATGGTTTTCAAAACAACAGCAATCCTATGCAGCCTAAAAATGGCAAAGATTCAATAGTAATATTTCTAAATAAATGAAATTAAATCTATTGTAAAAACGTTATCAACAGTTTTAAATCTTATTATAATAGTTAACGAAAACAAAATTATTGAATTGATACAAATGTTGTAAATAATCAGAGTAAAATAGAAAAATAGAGCAAAAGAGAGTTATGAAAAAATATGTTATTAGATAATTTCAGTACCAATTATAGATCAAATAACTTAAATAATATACACTATTATTTGGAAATAAAAATGAAGAGTATTGATGTCATTATAAAGTAGGTTAAATAAACTAGGACTATTAAATTATAATTTTGATGTGAATTTGTACTTTACTTACCAGTTCCAACACTGATAACAATTCCCGTATCCGTTGGTGATCGCTTCATCACCAAAGCGGCGATTACTTTTCTCCCAGCAAGGTTCTCGGGGATTTGCAAGGCAATATTGTTAAATGCCTGGTGACTCAAGGCAGCCATTTTATCGAAATGTGTCATTTCTGCAGGTGGAATTGTTTTCAATGCCTTTTGAGGTAGAAAATTTTAAAAAAAGAAGAAAAAATGAATTAAGCACAGAAAAGAAACATTTACTAAGTAATTTTTATGTTAGGCAATCGGTACAGGCCTGCAGCACATAGGTAGAGGATTAAATGATTGTTAGTGACTCTAATGCACCAGCTTTATCTAAATTCTACCTAGCATGCAACTGAGAGAAGTGATTTGAGTCCAAGGCTCAGCTGGCTGACTGACTGACAGTATCTGAAATGGGTCCCTATCCAGGATCAGCAACTTCTGCCAACCCAACTTCAAAATGCTAGGTTAGTTTTCAACCCATGTTGAGAAGGGAGATGGAACAGAGCATAAGGCTAGCAACCTTACCTCCATTAATCAAAACTGCAACAGAAACAACACAAGAATCCTAATGCTCCATAGGGAGCAAAAGAAACTAAAGAAGAAGAAATAAAAGAATGAAGTCAAATTTCACAAAATATAAAAATCAAAACAATAAGCCTTGAGGTAGTCAACCAATATCTAGTCAGTTAAATTTATGTAAACTGTAATTCTTCATACATTGTAACTAAAGTCAGTCATACATACACACACATACATGCATGTGTATGTATTAAGAAACATTCAGAAAGTATTGTCTCACAGCATAACTATTATCAAGGATAACAGTTTGGTTTCTAGTATATCATGCCTGATCAATAATTGATGGTGACAAGTAAGACAGTTTCATATAACACTGATATGTAAGGTTGACTTTTAAGAAGTTACAGTTTAACCATTTAAACATTAACACACCCAAAACAGCCTCTATTAACCCTTTAGCATTTACATTACTCTATATTTAATATTGTATTTTCATGGTAAAGGCTTTACCTCACATAATTATCTCATAATATCGAATCTATGAGATTTTGATATTATTTATTTTAAGGACATTACCTTAACCTCGATACGAGTGGCCGGCTATGGCCGGTTTGAACAGAAAGAAGTGAGGGAATTTTGACCGGATACGGCTGGTTTAAATGCTAAAGGATTAAGGTATAATTCAGAACAAAAACATGAATTGTCTTTTTTTTTTTTTTCCTACAAATTAACAATGCTGAAACTGTCACGAATAACAATTGGCATTTTTAAGAACCCTAAAATATATTTGCTTAAACAAATGTAAACAGAAGCAAATTTTAAACACTTCATTTAATGTTTGTTGTCTCTGCTAACAAGAGTTAGATGGGTCTTTACAGATGGAGTCAGTAATCAAGTGGGGCTACTGACCTCCTAGATAGGTCAGAGACCCACATCTCACTTGCATACGTTCTTTTACCATGACACCAGTACTAGAGAACTTGTCATATCTTTAACACAACTGAAGGGTCCTCCCAACTCTTTGTTTGGCTGGTTTTCTATGGCTGGAATCCCTTCCTATGATCAACCCACTTTACAGTGTATACTGGGTGCATTTATTGTGTAGATCACTGACACTAGAGAGACTGTCGTGCCATTGACACAACTCAAGTGTCCTCTCAACCCATTTAGGCTTGGTTTCTACAGCAGGGTGCCCTTCTTATCGCCAACCACCTTGCAGAGTATACTGGATGCATTTTCATGGCACCAGCATTAGAGAGGTTGTCGGTTATTAACCCCAATCGAAGAGCCCTCTCAGCTCTGTAGAGGGGGACGAAAGAAAATAAGTATGATATTATGGATGTATGGCAAGTGTGGTGGGTTTTGAGGTGATGAGTAGGAGGGAAGCAGTGACCTCCGATGGCGGAAGAGTAGTAGTCAAAGGTATGTCAGAATTTTTAGAAGGGGCATGTAGTGATGGTGTGAACAGCTAAATAGTGATAGTGGCAGGGGCATAGATAGGGTGGTTGAAAAGGCGAGAGTGATTCAATGGTGTGTTAAGGATTTTGGGAGAGAGTCTAGTGATGGAGAGAATAGCTAATGAGTGGCAGTGGAGAGGACATGAACAGCATGGGAGTGTACAGGTATGGAGTGAGTGTTCTTGATGATTAAATGTAAATTCAAACAGTTAGGTATAACATTTTTCTACTTACTGAGACGGTGTTCTCTAACTGATACTGTCCTTCAGCAATGAGAATGCGCAATGTCAGATCGGCTGCCTCTTTCTTACCATCCTTCTTACTGTTGCACTCCATACTGGGGAACTGGCGTTTACCAAGAATCACGGCGAATTTAAACCTGTATATGGAGAAAAGAGAAACAAAAAAAAAAATTATTTCCATTACAATGACACAAATATTTAACAAGCATTATTCATCTCTTCAATTTTTACATATTTTTCAATACATCAAAATAATCGTCTTTAGTTTGGGCTCCTTTAAACTGAATCTGTAAATGTGTCTTCATCCCATGTTGAAGTAATTTCATTTCACCTATATTGCAGCTAAACTTGCATTTCCGCTAATCACAAATCCCCAGGCTTCATGCCTATAAACTTACCCCTAACCAATAGTGTGAAATAGTGAATGGATGTTCTGCTAGTGTGAAGCAGTAAAATCTGAGGAAAATAATGATCTGCATGAGGAAATAGTAATACAAAATGTTCAAACAGTGGAATGTATTTTATGCATGGGGAAGAAGAATAATTAAATGTTTCAGATAAAACCCTTTATAAGAAGAGAAAGGTGATTATTACTTGTGTTGGAGGATAAATAGACTGGGAGTAGTGAGTGAAATTTATTAGAAGGCAAACAAGGAAGTAAAAGTGGGGGAGGAAGAGGGAACAAGGAAATAAGTTTTATGTGACAGTTATTGTTGTTGTTTATAATGTGTGAAGGCTATTGTTATTTCCTTCTTTTGGTGCTTGTGTGTATGTGCACATGTACATATCTTAATGTGTGTGTGTGTATACTTATATACATACACAGATATGTAGTATACAGTAAGACCCCTTCACTTACAAAATTGAAACTAAGATTTTAGCATATTGAAGAAAAATAGATATCTTTTTTTATTCATTAAGCACCCTCTTCCACATTGAACAACATATTTCTCCCACTTCAAAAGTTCTGTGCTTAGTTTTTGAACCTCATTTTTATAGCAATCTTTAAATCAACAGCATACTCAAAATGAAGCTTTACTAATATGTTTTTTCACCTGAAGAAAGAAAGATACCAAATGCAGATTATAAATTGACTGCAGCCCAACTTTAACTTGAAGCAATACAAGTCTATTTTTGTAGCTTGTGTTGCAATAAGGGGTATCATCATCATCATCATCTTTACGTCCGTTTTCCCATGCTCGCATTGGCAAGATGGGTTTTTTCCAGCACAGCTTCCCTCCACTCGATGTGCTCCTTCATCTCCTCTTTATGATTCAGTATTTTGAGATCCACTCTTACTACTTCTGCCCAAATTTTCCTTGGCACTTCCTCTACTGCAACTTCCTTTCACTGGGAACTCCTGCACTTTTTCACACAACAATCATCATCCATATGCATCACATGGCCATACAAATACAGTCTTCTCTCTTGCACACTACATTCTCTTGGTGAATAAATACAGATGTTCTATCAGATTCCTATTTTGAGTTTCAGCAATATGGTTGCATACAACTCACATATGGTTGTAGACATTTTTTCTTCACTGATGAGCACAATATACTATAAATATACTATACATTTTGCATTGTAAAAAAAAAAAAAGCTTCCTTGTAGAAAACTCTATTTGAGACATTTGCATCAGGATTCCATTGATTATGGCTTGTTTCTTGTATCTTAATGATAGACCAAGTTTTATCTCCAGTGATAATTTCTCTTTAGTATCATTTAACTCTTAACATCTTGTACTACATGAAACCACATTAGTAATACATCAAAACAGCACTATGACAGCATCACATTAAAAATTTAAGTCTTTACTCTAATATTGTAAATTTTCACAGTGACCTGTCCACTAGTAAATATACTATAAACATTTGCTTTTAGATATTTTCTAATTCGTTACAGAATGTTAAGAATTAAATAATATTTAACACACTTTCAACCATTTCCTCTTTTTCACAAATGTAAGCTGTCATAGTACCAAAAATGTTTGAAGTTTGGGAACTCAATACATCTGATAATGTACTAGACACCTTAATGTTACAGAATATGCATTCATTTATTGATTTGAAATATTTACTTTATACTTCACAGTACCTATTATTATTAATATGATTCTATTATTATGATCTATTGCAAATGTCTCCTCTTTATACTGCCTGTAAAGGAATTTGAATGAGTAAGAGTGAATTTCAGTATTATATATTTTTAAATGCTATAAAAACATTCAGTCATGTTTCAACCTGCAACAAAAAACAAATCTTATACCTTCATTCTTTCTAAGTAGACTTAACACTCATCTGAATTAAGCAACAACATTAACAAGCCTCTACACCACCTCATCCAGTAATAATGTGGCAGATTATGTTATTTTTATTCACCTGTCACACATATAAATGTATATGTAAACATATATCATCATACACCCATTCTCATCATTATCATATTGAATTTAAGGAATAATTTTCCATACTGAAATACCCACACAATAACATCCAACACATCATAATTTCCTTAGCCTAATTCTATTCCATGCATTTTCTATCCTTATCTTGTATCTCTTTCTCAACCAACAACATCCACATCACATGTCACACATCATAATAGCTATGAAATAAATAAACTAAAAAAAAAATATTGATTCAAATAAATAGACATATTCTACAAGAATTTAAACAAATATAAGTATTAATGGAGAGCAAAATTAAAATGTGATGTAATAAAGCTAACATAACTAACATGGAAAATAAACAAAAACCAATAATGTTGACATCACATGTAGTTATACATATTTGTGACATAAATAGATAATTAAACAGATAACTAGACTGTGAGATACATAAATTCACTTTATATCATGCAATTTTCATTTATCAAACTGATCGTTTATTGTCAAAACTGCTATTGGTTTGCTGCTACACACAATTTTCCTTCCTAAACTGCACCGTAATAAAACTCATTTCTTGTTCACCAATCTCCAATAATTCCTTTATAAGAAGTGTATCCTTTTTAGATTAAAACATGCAAAGTAATAAAAAGTTTTTATATGTTGTTCCTGCCTTTATACTCTCTGTCACTCACACTAGACATACAAAGTATTTTATTTCCAATCACTCTTCTTTTACCTTCTCATATTCTCACCACTCTCTTCTTTCAACTCTTGATCACTCCCCTCAAATCATTCCCTCAGTAGTATTTGCATTAAATAAATGGAGATTTTATGGAGTTGGGAAGCCTCTCTGGCTTTTGAATGATCAAAATAACCTTTCTAATGTTGGTGCCACAATAAAATGCACTCAGTACACTCTGTTAAGTAGCAGGTGATTGAATGGAGACAAAGCACCATAGAGAGGACTCTTTAATTTTGTCAAGGACATGACAATATAAATGCCATGATAAAATGTACCCAGTGCACCAGTACACTCTGTAAAGTGGTTGGTGTTAAGAAGGGTATCCTGCTGTAGAAACCAGGCCAAAATTCTGGAAGGTATGAGCATCTAGAAAGGCAGTAATTCTGAATAAGAACTGATTTGGACCATGACAACCTGCCAAGCCCATGCAAGTATGGAAAGTGGACACAAAATGATTATCTATATATGCGACAAAAAATTGATTTTCTGAATTATTGTTGATGTAAGAGAAAGTTAGGGGAGAGAAATAATTACAAAAGCAATGTCAGCATTGGTGAAACTGTGTAACAACAATGAAATAGCAGCCAAATTTCCATCACATCCTACTATTTTCATCATCATCACTGTTTAACATCATGCAAGAAGTCAGATCAGGTGACTGTGCCTCATATGGAACTGTATATATGTATGTATAAGTCAATGAGGTAAACCTTTACGTGGTAGCTATAACTAATAGAAGTAGCTCCCAAATCTCCATGAACTCGCACTCTTTTGTTTTATGGAAGGAGAAAGAGAGCTGTACCAGCATAGAGCTTCCATTTTATTTATCAACTCCAAAGAATGAAAAGCTATGGTTGACCATAGTGATATTTCAACCCTGAGAACAAAGAGCTGGAACAAATACCTTAACATATTGTATCCAAGGCTCTAACAACTCTGCCAATTCACCATTGTATACATATACATGTATGTATGAGTGCATATATATATATATATATATATATATATATATATATCAGTTGCTGTATGAGCAAGGCATGGTCAGCCGACCAGACACTGCCCACAACAGGACAACCCGCCTAACCCATGCTAGCGTGGAAGAACGGACGTAAAACGGTGATGATGATAGGAACCAGTAAGACCCCAGGGGTCTTACTGGTTCCTATTACCCACTCTACTACCCTAAGTATTGAGTACTTTGGTGCGTCATGGTCCACCTGGTTCCTTACCACATTTCCTTCGTTATATATATATATCATCATCAACGTTTAACGTCCGTGTTCCACGCTTGCATGGGTTTGGACGGGGGTTTTCCCACTTGAGGCAAGAGTGATTGTCTTGCTCGCATAGGACTGTCTGGCAGGTTTTCTACAGTTGGATGCCTTTCCTAACACCAACCACATTTACAGTGTGGGTCTGGGAGGTTTTTACCGTGTTGCCTACATGGCCACATTACAGCGTGGACTGTCTGTTTTTTTGTCGTGACACCTACACGATCTCATTTGTTTCGGCCTGGATGGTGTGGCACCAACATAACTTTACATTGAAGGGGGCGGTGTGGATGGGGTGGGGGTGGTGGGACGGGGGTGTATTTTGTTAGAGATGCCTACTGACTGTAGTAGGTTTTACTATGTATTTAGGTAAGGCGGGTCTTCTCTATTACTGAGTACCGCCAAAGGTCTCGGTCCAGTGACATTGTCTTGGAGAGGTGTAAGTGTGTGAGGTCGGAGTTTATCAGCTCGTCCCAGGTTTTTCTGGGTCTGCCTATTCCGTGGCTACCGTCTATCTTTATAGCCCTGCACTTTGTTATACAGCTGTCGTCTTTCATGCGCATCACGTGTCCATACCAACGTAGCCTTCTCTCGAGTAAACAACATCTGATCCCTCTTATTTCTAATTTTTTCCTTAGTTCGTTTATGCTTTGCCGTTCACGTATATTACTATTACACATCCAGCGGAGCATGCAAGCTTCGTTCCTCTCTAGTCTGCGTATATCCTCTGCACACAATGCCCAGGTCTCACTGCCATGCAACATTGCTGTTCGTATGCAGGCATCATACAACCTGCCTTTCATTTTTAGGGAGAACCCTTTAGCGGCTAATAGTGGTATAAGCTCTCTGAACTTTTTCCATCCAGTTCTGACTCTAGCTACCGTACTTTCGGAGCACCCTCCCCCACTGCTGATTTTGTCACCCAGGTAACGGAAGCTGTCCACTATTTCTATAGAGCCCTCTGCGCAGTTGAAAGAGCTAGTATTTTGTGGGCACTTGCTGCTACTTATTGCACCAGAGCACCGGCCACATGTAAAATCTATGTTCTTAGCTTACCTGTGATCCCACTACATCTTTTATGCACCCATACTTTGCATTTCGGACACAAAATGGAGTTTCTACCTACGCCTTTCCTACACACTGAGCATGGCCACTTCCCAGAAGGGACCGCCGCCTTATTTTCTTTCCTACAAACTAGAACTTTGGTCTTAGCCAGGTTAATTTTAAGGCCTTTTGATTCTAGGCCGTGCTTCCATGTTTGGAATTTCTTCTCTAGCTCGGCCATTGATTCAGCTATGAGTGTTAGGTCATCTGCGTATAGGAGTTCCTATGGGCAGCCGGTCTTGAACTCCTCTATTATAGCCTGAAGGGCAATAATAAATAGTAGGGGGCTGAGAACAGAGCCCTGATGGACGCCAACTTTTACGCTAAACTCTTCACTATATTCGTTGTTAATTCTAACCTTGCTGACTGTTTCTTTATACATGACTTGTATAGCTCTCACAAGCCATTCGTCAACACCTAGTTTTCTAAGAGCCCACCAGATAATGGAACGGGGGACTCTGTCGAAGGCTTTCGAAGGCTTTCTCCAAGTCGACAAAAGCTAAGTATAGGGGTTTACTTTTAGCTAGGTACTGCTCCTGTAGTTGTCGTACAATGAAAAGAGCGTCTGTGGTACTTTTGCCTGACACAAACCCGAACTGCATTTCATCGATTAGTTGCGCTATTACTTTTTCCGTGACCTTCATGACCTGGTCGATTAATTTAATGCCTCTATAGTTACTCCTATCTAGGGCATCTCCTTTACCCTTATAACTGTTAACGATGATGCTGCTACGCCAGTCCTTCGGAACAACCCCATTCTGTACGACTTGGTTAACTATCCAGGTGACCATGGTGTGTCCCACCGTGCCAGATGCCTTCAGCATCTCACCAACTATTTCCGAAGGCCCAGCTGCCTTACCCGTCTTCATATCCTTGATTGCCTTACTTATTATACTACCCTCAACTAACACTGCTGGTCCCTCTATTGGGTCGATGTGGGGGAGACTGTCTTTCTCCCATTTATTCTCCTCATTTAGTAGTCTTTCATAGTGACACTTCCAAGCTACCTTCTTATCAGCATCGGTGATGGCAAGTACGCCGTCATCATTAAGTACACACTTCTCCCCGACAATATCACAGTTTTCCTTGACACATTGCCTAGCAATCCTGAACACCTCACGTTTTTGGTCCTCGCGTTGTAGAACATGCTTTCCTCTGCTTCCCTTCTTGCGAAGTACACTTGTCTCCTAGCTTCCCTCCTGGCCAGTTGATAGACTTCTCTACTTCCCCCCATCCAGCCATACTTTCCAAGCCTGCTTTTTGGCCTGAATTGACCCCTCCACCTTACTGTTCCACCACCATGTTACTCTCCTCCTGCCTACAGGCCTGCTCCAGCCACAGACTTCGCCTGCCGCCATCAGCAGGTTTGCTTTCAGGAATTCCCGCTGCTCCTCTATATTTTACGACTCTAATTGCTCTCCCTTACTGTCGAAAGCATCAAGTAGTATGCTTTTAAATTTATTTCTGGCTGTGGGGTCCTTTAGCTTCCATATTTTTATATATGAGAGAGAGAGAGAGAGAGAGAGAGAGAGAGAGAGAGAGAGAGAGAGAGAGAGAGAGAGAGAGAGAGAGAGAGAGAGAGAGAGAGAGAGCAAAGTTGCACATGAAAAAAATTTAGGGCAAACAAACAAAAGTATCTTTCTCATTGCTTACTCTCTGAGTATTGCAATTTCATAAAAATGGATGGGGTGGGATTGCATCATATTGGGCCCGTGTTGCACAGCAGCTTTTTCAATGCAACATAGAGACAGAACAGAACAACAAAGTGTCTTTTGACTGGGACAGCAAAGTGAGTATATAAACCAATAATAATAGTAAACAATCCTAAGCCTCTAAAACAGGACAGGATACAATACAGGCAAATTGTCATCATCACCTTTTTGTTGTGACACCTGCACGACCATTTTACAGTGTGGGCTGGGTGCTTTTTGTCGTACACCTGCACGATCACTTTGCAGTGTGGGCTGGGGGCATACTGTATATATGTGCTTCAGCTTCAGCCTGTGCCTATGGGAAGTCGGGCTTTTTGTATCACTTTGTAACACCAGAGATCTCGGTCCTGTGTCATCGCCTTTAAGAGGTGCAATTGGGTATGGTCAGCTTTTATCAAGTCTTCCTGGGTCTCCCCACTCCAAGTCTTCCACTGACTTTGAGGGCTCTGCACCGTTTTATGCAGCTGTCATCCTTCATCCACATCACATGTCCCTACCAATGTAATCTCCTCTCCTGCACACAGCATTTGATTCCTTTTATGCCTAGTCTCTCTCTCAGTTCATTAATGCTTTGCCATTCACGTATATTACACATTCATCGGAGCATTGCAAGCTTCATTTCTTTCCAATCTATGCACATCTTCTGCACACAGCGCCCAGGTCTCACTACCATGCCACATTGCTGTTCGTATGCATGTATCATACAGTCTGCCTTTCATTTTGTGTAAATAACAATACAGAAAAGAGGAAAATATAAATAGACTTTCATAAAAAATGTAAGTATAGAAGAGACAAGAAAGCAGACAAACATGTCTTGTCTCTTTCAAAGCCAAGTAGGGAAAGAAAGAATAAGGAGTGCCAGAAACTAAGAATGAATACTCAATTCCATAGTAGAGGTTGAAAATGTTATAGCTCACAAATATGCAGACTTAGCTGACCTTGTATGAGATTGCATCTCATAGGAGATTTCTTGGGTGCTTTAATGATAGAAGCCCCAGCCCTATAATGAAAAGTAATGTAAAATGGAGCCTTGCTCAAGAACAAAAATCCAGCACCCTAAACACTAGGCCATGTGCTTTCACTATAGTAGAGATTAATAGTCTCTTAAAGCTGATCTGGGAACTGAGCCCACTTCACCTTAATGCAGTGGTCCATGGGAAAGCATTTGTTATAATGTGTTGCTAAGGAGGCTGTCATCATCATCGCCATTTAACGTCTATTTTTCCATGCTAGCATAGATTAGAGTTGTCCTGTTGTGAGAAATGTCAGGTCAGGTGACCATGTCTTGCTCATACAGAACTGATCTTGGCTGATTTCTACAGCTGGATGCCTGTCCTAATGCCAACCACATTTACAATGAGTACTGGGTGCTTATTTGATGTGACACCTACATGACCACTTTACAGAGGGCTGGATGCTTTTTGTCATGTCATGACCAGTTTACAGTGTGGGCTGGAGGCTTCACTAGATGTATGCTTCAGCCTGTCCTCATTGAAGATGTAATAAAGAGTGGGTTGGGGCTGGAGTGGAGATGAGGGTGGTGCATACTATATGTATGCTTCAGCTTCAGCCTGTGCCCATGGGAAGGTGCCTCTTCTGTATTACTTTGTGTCCGAAAAATATGTTGATGAATGATAATATACATACAGACATAAATATTCATCCCATATTTGCCACCATCAGAAATGATGTGGCATGAATAGTAAAAGCTGATCCAGTAGCCTGTTACTCTGGAGTGACCCCTACCCAACCCTGTGTGCTACTGGTTCCTCAAATAGTACACACTAGATCAACAATGATGTAGGGTCACTCCAATGTCAAACCTAGCTTGGACTGGAGGTGGGGGCCAGCCAATTGGCTGGACACACATCTTTCATAGTGAGGTGGGAGATGACAGGGGTGTGAAACTGCTAGGGTACATTAGTGGTTTAAGTACAGACACACAAGAGGCACACACACACACAAGTGACAGACATTAGGTTGAGTGGGGAAGAAAAGGAAACAGATGAAATGCAAAAGGACAAAGAGAGGCATGGGGACAAAAAAAAAAGACTGAAAAGTTAGTGGGGAGGAAAGAGGCAGGAAGAGACAAGGAGAGGTAAAAATGGAGAAGAAAGTGGAATAGAAATGAGAAAAGGGTAAAAGGAAGAGAAAGAAAAGAGAGTGTGAGGAAAATATCAGGGTGGGAAAAGGAGGTAGAATGTCTTTGAGCATCAAGTGGCTAAATATAGGTCACTTTGCTTGTACAATGCCAGGGGGTTGGAAGAGTGAAAACTAGTATCAAATTACAATGAGGATAGAAAATTATAAAATAGGATGGCAGTATGAAAATATTTTATAAAATAAATACTAAATAATATATAAATCCACATGTGGAGGGTTTCATAATCAGTGGCAATGATAAAATATAAATGCAAATATTCAATTTGCATATATTCATATATTTATTTTTATGCATATATTCAAACACAGCCCATTCAAATACGATACTCACTCACACACACTTTCAACCACATTGCAAGAATTTCTCTCAGAAATGCATGAGATATGAAAACATAAACCCTGTAACATATGTATGATTATAATGGAAACATCAGTAACCATTTGTATTTACATTTGTGTGTGTGAGGGGGGTATATGTATATAATATATGTATACACACATATATAGTAATAATTATTTCTACTTTTTGGCACAAGGACAGCAATTATCCCAGTGCATTACTGGTACTTTATTTTATCGACTCTAATAAGTATGAGCGAGATGTCAAATTTTCATTAAGTTTATTCAGGTGTGTCGTGCGTTTCATAATTGATTAGCTCATGGTTCAATCTCTACTATTATTATTTCCTTGATTGTATGTACATTCACATACAGGGCGCAGACGATATTTGTTTGCAAGATTACTGACTAGGAAAAAATAACACAGTAGTTTTATTTTTTAAGATATATTTATCAAACTTGGGTCAGTTTGTCTTCATGACTTGTTCTTTCAATCTCACTTGATGAACCCGCCATTGGCTTTAATGACGGCCTCAAGGTGGCCTCGGAACCGGCTACAGGCCTGCGTCACTGCCCCCCCCCCCCGACTTAGGCCCCTAAAGGCACTTGTGATCCTGGCCTTCAGATTGTCTTTCGTATTGCAGCTAGATCTGTTGGTGTCTCGTTCCACTGCACCCCACACAAAGAAGTCGAGGGGGTTGCAGTCAGGCGAGCTGGGAGGCCAGATGTCAGGTGAACTGTGGTCGACGAAGTTCTCTGACAGCCAGGTTTGGGTCTTTCGGCTGGTATGGCGGGGCGCGGAGTCTTGCTGCCACATGTACGGCCTACCTGCAGCTACCTGGTCGATCCAGGGCTTTACTACCTCGCTCAGAACGTGGATGTAGCCATCGGTGTTCAGCTTGAGGCCCTCAGGGAAGAAGTGAAGTGGCATGACGTCACCTTGACTGCTGATGACACCTAAGACCAATGTTGTCGCTGGAAACTTTGTCTGCATGACTCTGGGCACGTCTTTGGATGAGACAGTGAGCCACCTGTTGTTCTGGGAGTTGACCTTCTCGTCTTGGCAGAAAAACCACAGCATGTCTGGCTCCAGTGGGTGTTTCAACTTGTTGATCAGCTTCTTTGCGCGCTTCAGTCGCATTTCTTGTATCGCCTTTGACAGAAATTGTCCTTTCTTCATCTTGTATGAAACGTAGTGAATGTCTTCATGTACCACCAGCCTAATGAGCTGTTCATCCACACCTTTCTCCCTTGCAATGGCATGCATCGACTTGCTAGGTTCATTGTTGATGATATCCTGAACTTCAGTGACGAACTCGGGCGTTCTGAAGGCGTCAGATCGTTGATCATGTGTTTTCCTCTCTGATGTTGCTTCGTAGTCGAATCCTGAATATTCCAATTCCTTTCTGACCTTTTCCACCATTCTCCTGCTGACGCAGAGAAAGTCTGACATTTCCTTATTAGTCCTCCCGGCGCGGATTCCAAGAAGAACTCTGTGTCTCTTCCACAAATTTGGAGGTTCAAAATTATTCATTATCAATTATTCTGAAAATAAATAATGGAAATATAGTCACTGTTTTTATGAAGACAAGAGTGACAACGGAAGTAAAACAAATTTGCATAAAATTAGCACTTGAAAATTGCGAACAAATATCGTCCACACCCTGTACATCACACCAGGGCATAATCAGGAGCCCGGGGTGATGGTTTGTTATGATGCATTTTTTCTCAGGACTATAGATAACTGATGGTATTTTATTGAGAGTTTGAGAAAGCAAGTAACAATGCTTCCTACACACACATACACAAGTGCACAGACACAAACACACTCAGAGAATATTCATAGATTCAAAAGGTTTATATATAACTAGACCACCTGTGACCCATTGGGTCACATTCACATTCAAAATATTTTTTTTTAAATCATGTTCACCTAAAAATAATTTTTAAATAATTAAAATATACATCGACATGTATATAATGTGAAATGAATCTGGAAGGCCCATATATATACATGTGTATATATAAATGTGTGTGTATATATATATGTGTGTGTGTGTGTATGTGTGTGTATAGATGCGGGTGTCTGTGATCTATATACACTGGTAATAGACACACACTCACATATATATATATAGACACCACCAGCTCTCTCTTCCATTCTCCTTCTCTATCTCCTCTCTCTTTCAATCTACTCTCTCTCAGTTGTTAGCTGTCGAGACACTGCATCCTTTAAGGCCTCCATGCTTCCCGAGATCCGCCAACACTACAGCTAACACATACACACATGTACTTCCCTGACATTTGTGTATTATTCTATGTACTATATTGATGAGTTGTAGTGCACCTGAGCACTTTACACAATAATTTCATTATTATTATTACAACCACTATCTCTTTCTCTCTCTGTTTATGAAGGTACCCAGAAAAACCCCATATCTCGAGAACCCGTGCTCCAATTTACACGAAACTTGTTTTATTCCATTTGTATTCTCATTTCAGGGTCAACTTCCTTTCAAACTATTTTCCCATTATGCGCCTTTTGGCTGTATTACATTACAGATAAGCAAGCAAGCAATCACAGTTTTAATAGTATATAGATATTTACAGATACATATAGTAGTAACACCAATTAAAGTATTTATAGGTTTTTTTTTTTTTACAAATGTATGCACATTTAAAGCCAAAATTGAATACAAAATGTAATGGATAAAGTGAAACTTTTAAATCCATGGTTGTGTATCTTGTAAGATACATTGTTTACCTGGTATATGATCCCAAGAATTTGTCAGCAGGCCAGCTCCAACTATAACTGAGACAGTGATGGCTTTCATACAAAACATTTTTTTTATATCTTTATTTCAAGATCCTTATACTTTGAAATTTTTTCCAATATCTTTAAAGGCACATTGCAATCAGTAGGTACTGCCATGTCTATTATGAATCCCATTTTGTCGTTTTTATCTTTTATTATGATGTCTGGTCTATTGGCTTTGATTTCCCTGTCAGTGTGTATTGTGAAATCCCACAGTATTATGATATTACCAATTTTTGTTACTGGATCTCGATACTATTGATACCAGTTTTTTGTTGTTTCTTTGCTAGTGGTTGAACAGTCTCACCCCGCCATGTCTGTTTTTGTGTTCTTAGGTAGATATTAGGTGATTCACTATTTCAGTATTTCTGTTGCAGAATCTATATTTTGAATCATTATTTTTCCCAATATGTTTGCCTGGTAATATTTTGCTGGACATGATGCCCTGCAATATTTCTTTCAAACTGTTGCATTCAAAATTCACCTCCGACAAGCTGTAACGGCCATTGCCTTTCTCTTAGACAACATCTGTGGCATGGAGAGGTGAAACTTGTATGCATGGTCAACTGGTGGTCTTCCATAGAAAAGTAAAAACTTGCCCAGGTCTATGCCATTGAGATGGACTATCCAGATATACATCCTTGGTATTATGAGACCTATTGAGGCCCTAAATATATAAACCATCATCATCACCATCAATTCATGTCTGCGTTCCATGGAGTCTTGGGTTGGATGGGCTATTTAAGTCTGAAGTCAGAAAGATCTCATTTTAATCAAACATATCATATTGGGCATGGTTTCTATGGCTGGATGTCCTTCCTAACACCCTCTTCATTGTTGTTGAATGTACAAGGTACATTTCATCATGGCAATAGTACTACCACTTTAGTGTACTAGGTGTATTTTATTGTCCCACCAGCACTAACAGATCTGTATTTTGGCTTGGTTTCTAGTCAGATGCCCCTCCTAATTCCAACCATATTATACAGTGTAGACAGGGTGCTTTTTATTTTGATGCCAAAATAACCTTCAAACAGGGTGAACTGGGTGCTTTTTTTCTTATGTCACCTGCACAACCACCTTATAGGGTGGATTGGATGCTGTCTCTTGTCATGTTGCCAGTATGACCACCTTATGGTATGGGCTGAATGCTTTTGTTATTGGAGCACCCAATCACGATACAGGGAGAACAAAGTGTTTTTTTTTTTTGTTATGGCAGCAGCATTATGGGAAGGAGAGAACAGATTTGGAGCATGTCCATCTTTCTATGCTTGTATTGAAAAGGACAGGAGAAGTACATCAGGAGTGGGGAAGGAACAAGTATGCAAGTTGGAAATGAGTGGGATAGTTAACTGGTGGGGGAGTATTAAGACAAGGAGGGGAAGGAGAGGATTGGTACAAACAGGTGTCCTCTACATGTTTGTTTCATCCTGTGCACATGGGAAGGCGGGTATTTTGCAGTACAGCATAATGCCAGAGATCTTGATCCTGTGTCATCTCCTTTAAGAGGTTTAACTGTGCCAGGTCACCTTTTATCACTTCATCCCAAGCTTTCCTAGGTCTTTCTCTTCCATAGCATGCACCTTTTTATACAACTGTCATCCTCTATGCGCATCACAGTCCTTACCACTGCAATCTCTTCTGCACACTGTATCTGACCCCTCTTATGTCCAGTCTCTCTCACAGTTCATTGACGCTTCACTATTCATACACAGTGCTATTACTCATCCATCAAAGCATGCAAACTACATTTCTATGTGTGTATGTATGGGTATGTATATATGTACAAGGTGGTGTAAAAAAAACCTTCCGGGCTAGCTCTGTAGCACGCCAACAGATGGCAGCACAGAGTTGCATGTGCAGTCATAGCTGTAACTGTCAGAAGTCAGTGTACCAAGTGACATTGTTTAGTTAACATCGTGAGTTGTTAAATTGGTGTTTTTTCTGATCATGTTCTTGCGCAAGTCTGTGATTACATCATGGACATCAAGTAGGAACAAAGAGCCAGCATAAAATTTTGCGTTAAACTTGGAAAATCGATCAGAAATACTGAACATGCTTTAGAGACAAAGCAGCAGTGAACACAATGGAAGAGTCTATCATCTCCACGACTAAAGAAGGTGAGGCATTTTTGCAGTTCAATCAAGAGCATGCTGCATTGTCTTTTTGACATCCGTAGCATTGTTTATCGAGAATTCAACCCCCAGGACCAGGCCATCAAAAAAGAGTTTTACTGCAAAGTTCTGAGGTGTTTCAGGGAGAACATTTGACAGAAGCAAACAGATCTGTGGCACACAAAGAACTGGATTCTCCACAAAGACAGTTCATCCTGTCACCGCGTACTCATCGTCCATGAGTTTCTCACCAAGCACAACATGCCATTGCTTCCACACCTGTTCAACTTGCCAGTTTAGCTCCTGCAAACTTCTTCCTTTTCCCAAAGATAAAAACAAAGTTTAAAGGTCACTGTTTTAACACTGTTGCCGAGATCAAGTACGTATCGCAGAAGGTTCTTGACAAGCTTACAAAGATGACTTCAAGGCCGCATTGCTGGAGTGGCAGATATGCTAGGATCAGTGCATTGCTGTACAAGGGGGCTATTTTGAAGGAGATAGTATTTAAATGTAAATATAGTCCTTTTTTAAATAAAGAGCTGTCCAGAAACTTTTTGTCTTACCCTCGTATGTATGTGTGTAAATGAATATATGCAAGCACATATGTGTATGTTTGAATAAGCATGTGCATATTAATATATATATATATATATATATATATATATACACACACACATGTGACTGAACTTGACTTTCTAAGACAGGTCTTTTTAGCCACTCTAGATTTCATGTACCACAAGAAGCTAATAATAGATGATTATCACCTGAAAGAACATGTTAGCCAACAAACATTACCATGATCATATTATCTCTCAATCACCAGATGAAAACACAAAAATTGTGTTTATATCTCTATATATATATGTGTGTGTGTGTGTGTGTGTGTGTGTGTGTGTGTGTGTGTGTGTGTGTGTGTGTGTGTGTGTGTGTGTGTGTGTGTGTGTGTGTGTGTGTGTGTGTCTGTGTGTGTGATTATCATCATCAATTTTTCTAGCATGGGTTAGAAGAGTCCTCTCCAGCATGGCTTTCTTCTATCATCTCCGTGAAGTTCAGCATCCTGAGATCAACTCCCACCACTTCTGCCCATGTCTTCCTCCTCCATAGCTATTTCCTACTTAGAACTCCTAACACTTCTTCATCCAATGATCATCCTCCATATGCATGGCATATCTGTACCAGCACAATCTTCTCTCTTGCACATTACATCTGATTTCTCTTATGCAATGTTTCTTTCAACTGATTTGTGCTTTGTTATTCATGCATACTATCATTACACATTTAGCAGAACATGCTTACCTCATTTCTTCCTAATGACTATGTCTTACTACCATGCAACATTGCAATTCATACACAAGTATCATACAATCTACCACCAATCTCAAGAAGAAGACTTGAAGAGAAAATCCTTTTGTTGCCAACAGAAGTAGTAGATCCCTAAACTTTTTCTACTTTGTTCTTATTCTGGCTATGTTTTCAGAGCACCTTGCTCCATTGCTAATTAGGTCATGTAGATAATAGAAGTTATCAACTACTAATATGGAGACTTCCTAAATGGAAAACAGCTAATTTTATTGGTGCTCTTACAATTAACCCTATACATCTACCACATAAAATCTCTTTTTCTGTTAGCTTGCCTGTGATACTGCTACACCACTTGTGTGCCTACAGTTTATATTGGGTACACTAAATTGAGTTTCTATCTACTCATTTTCTGCAAATTAAGCATGGCTATTTCCCTGATGGCAACAAGATAATGTTTGTTAAGTTTACTTTAAGGCCTTTCAATTCTAGGTTTTGCTTCAACATCTGGAATTTCTCCTCTAAATCTTCTGCAGATTCATCTCAAGTTCTAGGTAATCAGCACAGTAGAGTTCCTACAAACAGCTGGTATTAAACTTCTCTATTATAGCCTGCAGAACTATAATAAATAGGAGTGAGTTGAGAGCTGAGCCTTGGTGAACACCCATCTGTATATTGAATTCCTCACTAAACTCAATGCCTACACTCATTTTACTAACAGCATCTTTGTACACGGCTTGTACCTTTCTCATAAACCATTCATTTATATATAATAAAGAGAATGAATGTAGAGTAGGAACCCATTTAATCTCGCCAAAGACATGACAAACTCTCTAATCCTGATGTCACATTAAAATGCACCTGCAACTAGTATACTATATAAAGTAGTATGTATTCGGAAAAACTAAGAAAAAAACCAATGGGCTAGATCTGATCTCCAATCCATACCGGAGAGCAGTAATAGACCTCCTCCAAACTCTTCATCCCCATCTGATTGAAATCTATAATTGTGTATTGAGTAATGGTAAATCTAGCATTCCTCCTCTCTTCATTGACACAGACATCTAAAGATGAAGTAGAATTGCTTGCTTCATTGTTTTCCAATAATTGTTTATGTGACATACATATAACTTCTAAATCTTCTCTATAATAGAGGTCCAGTTAGTTGAAAGTAGTAATACTAAATATATTAACTATACTGCTCACTTCTTAAAATTTTACATGCAGTGGAGTAATAAGAAATCAAAGATATTCCAGACATGAGCATCCAGTTTTCTCATATGGTATAGCCATGACTGCAAAGGGTTTGGTATACAGAGTTCAAGACGTAGTGAATGTTATATTGTAAAAAGATGCATTTATGTTAAAAATAACAAGTAGATGGTGCTATATACCTCTTCCTTTGTATTCCAAAAGTTCTTCTTATCTTGCCTACACACCATCAAGTAGTTGACAAGTAATGAGAACCCACCTGATATGTATATAACAAGCTTTTCTTCTTTCCAGAATTGAGTGTTACAGATTAACACATCAGCAAACTCAAAAATAATTTCAACTTCTCCATTCCTCACATCGTACCTGTAGAAAGTCCCCTTGAATTCCTTCAAAACCATCCTTACTCCGTTTCACATATCCATTCAAGTCTCCTCCTATAGGCACGACTTCCTTGTTTTCCATGTTTTCAACCAGCTTTTCTATTGCACACAAAAACTTATCCTGTCTCTTCAACACTCTGACCTGCCTGTCGGACATATCCTGGGAAAACTTTCTAATCACCAGTTTCACCATCGTCAACTGTTTACTCACTCTACAGAAATCAAGACACCAACACCATACACACATTCCAGCATAAATTTGTATTTCTGCTCTTATCTTTCCCACGGCATTCTCACACCAAATCCCTTCCTTCTTGTCTTCTGTACACATGTACAAGGTACATTTTTGAAGAATATTTTACCTACAATTTAGACCAAATAATTCTTTTTTTTTTAATTACAAAATATATCTGCAACCTCTGAAAGAATATAACAAATAAATTATTATGTCTGACAAAAATAAAAATGAACCAAACAAGCAATCTACTTACAATGGTCGATGAGAAGGTCCTCTGTGTGATAAGAGCTTAAATTCAACAGGTAAATGGCGCTGTTGAGCATATTCCATCAATGCACTTACAGGATTTTTGTTAAGGGCAGCAAAACTCTCTGAAGTGATCTGCAGATTTGGTGCCAGTGAGTCAATACCAGCCTTGTCAGCTCCTTTCTCAGCCGCTTTGTCGGCCAACGCCTGCGCTACTGCTGCTGCCTTGATTTCAGCTAAAGTTGGTGTTTTAGTTTCAGTAGTTTCACTTGGAGAGGAAATGGATGTATTCTTAAGAAGATCTTGTATATTATCAGCTGAATTCTTTTTATTGTTTGAGTTAACAGTGGAATTTGAATTAGACTGAGATGATTGATTATTTGAAGCATTTTGCTTTGGACTATTGGCCCTTTGTTTTGAGCTCGAAGCACCTGATTTGGAATTAGAAGATCCTTGCTTTGAGCCTGAGGAACCTTTTGACCCAGAGCCTTTAGAATTTGAAGCAGTTTGTTTCGACGATGACGTCTGCTTAGAATTTCCAGCAGACTGCTTAGCACTTGAATTACTTTGCTTAGTGCTTGGCGCAAATGATGTAGTTGATGACGTTGAAGTGGAATTAGTAGCTGGTGCTCTTGAGCTTTCTACCAATGCAGTGTTATTGTTCCACCTAGAATTCTTTGACGTTGAGGACGACAAGGATGCTGACGAAGATGATGACGACTGGTTGAATTCCTTAGAAGAATTGTTTGAATTGGACACAGCAACATCTCCTTTAAAGACTGGATCCTTTGCAAGGAGCTCATGAGGGGAAGGAGGTAGATGTGAATTTCTACTTGTCTGATTTGATGCTGATTTCTGTTCACCTGATGGCCCAGATTGTTTTTGGGAACTATTACTTTGGTAATAAGCACTTTTCATGTTGCTGGAGCTGATGCCATTGTCCGCCAGTAGAACATGTGGAGGAGCAGGAGGTTGCCGGTTTCCACCAGAAAACTGACGGGACATGGCAGAGTTCGCAGATGAAGAACCTTTTCCAGCAGGAATTTCATTTTCATAACTGGCTGCATTCTTTGCCATTATATAAATATCTTCACCAATAGTAGTGACTATTTTCTTTTTACATAAACTATGCAAATGCTTTTGAGTTTCTTCCAGAGAAAGGCCTGTATGTTTAGCTATTTCACGTGACTTAGCAGAACCATTCATGGTTTTATCAAGGAAGGAAATGATTTTAGCATGTGGGTCATGAGGGTCAGAATTGCCAGCTTTTATATTTGAGTTCCGTTTGGGAGAGATTTGATCGTGGGGCGAGAGGTCCTTCGATTCTTTCTTCAAGGAACTCAGGTGTACGCGAGACACATCCGGACCCTCTCGGTCCATCTGACGGTAACAAACAGGCATATCTCCAAAAGAATGATTTGCATAGTTCATAAAATTACTAGGGTATGATTGATAGTTTCCATCGTAATGCCTTTCATGGTCATCCTGCAACTCTATTTTTTTCTGTTGGATGACCATCCTGTCATTATTTTTTAATGGCATCATGGTACCATTTGAAGAATTTTGGATGTTAAAGTTATCACAATTTCTCCTTCGTGGCTTACCACTTTGTTTAGATTCAGAAGTTACAGAGAAATGTCCTGAATAGCCTTGGCCATATCCACCACCATGTGGATAATTAGCAATCGCTGCTTCCAGGGCTTCACAATCATCTGGGCTGCAACTTTCTGAGCGTAATCTATTTGGAGAACTAGTGGTTCCAATAGAGAGAATTTCAGTATCTTTACTACTGTGACTGTAGATTAGAGATTCACTCTTACTTTCTGAGTATATATGAGATGGTGGACAGAAACCATGCCATTCACTTCTATAGGTTGATCGTTTCGAACGCTGGTAATTATTATTGGGAGTCTTCTGTCCTCTATAACTTTCACGGTTATTAGCATAGAAATTTGGTGGTGTTCTTGATACTGGACCATGCTGATACATTCCTGGACTACTTGAATAATGACTTTCATTCTGGTTATAACTTGTATGAGATGCAGGTGGATCGGCAATAACCCATGTTGGCGGCTGCATACCGTGCTTTCTTATCAAACCACGTCTATCCATGCTGTACAAAGTTGGATTCACTTCTTTGCGTGAACGAACACTTACAAGACGTGCCAGTTCCATGGTCTTTACAGGGTGAGTCTTATGGACTAGATAATTCACTATGCGGTCTTCCCACTCAGGATGTACATTCAAGCTTGATTCCTACAAAGGAGAGAAAACAACAAATATATCAATTATTGCAGAAACATATCAATAATTGTAATAAGGTCTTATATTTTTTAAATCTATTTCATAATCAAATATAATTCCATCAACGCCATTGAATATATCGAATGTTTAAAAACATTTATAATGTTAATAATTACAAATAAAATAACCATCAAAAAATTTGGAATTATATTGTACTTATACTGTAAATTTAGATACAAATAAAAAGGAAGAATTTTGCAAAATTTTAATAAAACTCCTTGTATTTTAAAACTGAAATAAAGAATATTTTAATATGAAATGGGGAAATATAATTTCCAGTTTAAAAAATATAAATAGTAAAAATATTTATTGTTAAAAATTCCATTCAATTAAATGAACAACACAACACAAAACACTGTTAATAAACACCATATTTTTCAGGATATAAGATGCACTGACTGGTGTCTAAATAACACCCTTATTTTGAAGAAAAAGCACAGGGGAAAAGTTGTAGTAGTATAAAGGTTGCAACAGACAGATAGTATCAACAATGAAATAACCAATGAAAACAGTTTCCTTGGTTCTATATGGTAATCAGTTTCTTCCCCTACCCCCTTTTTTTGTATTTAAAAGATTTTTTGTTGAACAAAGATTTAACCTGATATTTAAAAAGAGTATTGTTTAAGATACAAAAGAGTTGTCTTGCACCACATTCAACAACATTTACTGTATACACAATACAAATGTTGTCACATTTGTTTTGTTATTTTACAAATTAGGAAGTAATGTAAACAGTTAAGTTTCATTGAAGAAAAATATCCATATTGATATTAATTAATCAGGTATTAAAACAAACTAAATTATGCATGTCCATTTAAATATACAGTTATAATTATATATGGCTTTCTGTATATTATTATTATTTTTTTTTTCAAATCCTGCCGAGGTTAACTTTGCCTTTCATCCTTACAGGGTCGATAAAATAAAGTACCAGTAATACACTGGGTTTTTTGCTGGCCTTGTGCCAAAAGTAGAAACAATTATTATTTATTTTTTTAAATTACAAAATTTAGAATTCATTACTATTATTGGGAGCGGTGGTTTGGCAGTATCGGTAGAGCGTCAGACACTATGCTTTGCAGCATGGAGCTATGGCCCTTTACGTCCTGGGTTTAAATCCCGCCGAGCTTAGCTTTGCCTTTCATCCTGAGAGGGTCGATAAAATAAAACACCAGTAATGCACTGTGGTAATTGCTGGCCTTGTGTCAAAAGAAGAAATATTATTGGGGGACAGGATGATGGATTGGCAGAATTGTTAGAGCATCAGACAAAATGTCTTATGGTTATTTTGCTATGGCTCTTTTTCTGAGTTCAAATCCCACTGAGATCAGATTTGCTTTTCATCCTTCCAGGGTTGATAAAATAAAGTACCAGTGAAGCACTGGAGATGATGTAATCTACTACTTATCCCTCCCCACAAAATTACTGGGCTTGGGCCTAAATTAGAAATCATTGTTGTTATTTTTATTAAATTCATACCTTCAACAACATGAAATTTGGGGGTAAGAAAGGCATCTTATACACACTAAAAAATACAGTAAATTGTTATTGAAAACAAGGGGAAAATGCATAGCTGATCCTTGATATCAACAAACAAAAGTTGATGTTCAACATATGGCAACAGGAAGTTCCAACACTGCAAGAGGTATACAAATAAACATTCACCAATATGTATTAACCACGGTTTATTTGCATTAACTATAGTTTAATAATATTTCTAAATAGGTATCCAACTCCTGACATATCTATCGTATTGTCTTAGCATTTTTGATACCAACTGTCCTGACTATATGATACAAAGTTGTTTCTTATAAAGTGTTTGTATTTATCTAAAAAATTTCAATCATAATTTTATGTAAGAACCTTTATTATGTTATGTTCCAAACACCAGCTTCATTATGAGTAGGTTAGTTATATCCCACCAAATACTTGATTATTTAATGATTTGGAAACCAAAAGCAGTGTCTTTCATTAGAAATCATCATCATCATCGTTTAATGTCCATTTTCCACGCTAGCACGGGTCTGAAAAGGATTAATATAGTTTATAGCACAACTAAGTTGTCTCAATCACTTCAATGACACATGTCAAGAAAATACAGCTTCACAACATAATATCTTTATATTTGAAATGTTGCTGCTTTTTTAATTAACCGTTTTGTTACCATATTTCTTATGAAAGACATTGCCTATGATATTCAAATAATTTTGAAAATCAATTTAAGGGATTTAGTAATACAAATAACTTTCTCATTATTTATTTGGTGTGTAGAGCATGACATAACAAAGGTTCTTCCATATTATGGTAGATGTTTGTGTAAATTTAAACACTTTAACTGTTTAGCATTCACATTACTCTATATTTACAATTATATTTTCACAGTACAGGCTTTACCTCACATAATATCGAATCTATGAGATTTTGACATTATTTATTTTGATAACAACACCTTAACATCAGTATAAGTGGCCGGTTACAGCCGATTTGAACCATATACGACCGGTTTAAATGTTAAAGGGTTAAAGCAATTTTGTATTATAGAACCAGGTGGTTTCAGAGGGGTTGGTATCAAAAGAGTTAGATATAGATTGCATGTATAACTTTTCTTTATTTGCTTTTATTTACATATTTTCATTAATTTATCAAATGGCTACTTCTATTCACTCGTATTATAAGTATTATAAAACATTTAATTAAAGAACAGATTGGGACAAAGTATTTCCTCTTACTCTGACCAATATTAACTTCATCATTTGGTAACTAAGTTCTGAATAACCAGACCAATGCACAGAGAGGGTAATAGGATACAAATATCATTCCTTCAGCTCGTTACCTATAACCCTATCAACTCTGTTACATCTGGTTTCCTTAGATTCAGAAGTCCACTCTTACATAAACTAAAATCCATAATTTTCATATTTTCAAAATATGAAATATAACAGAGAACACAGCAAATGAATGGTTAAGAAAGAGGACAAGTGAATGAAATAATGCAAGGTATTACTTGTTGTGCTACAGTTGAAAATAGCTGAAAACAAACTGAAATAGCAAACAACATTGTTAAATGGTTTGCATTAGATATTGATGATGGTGTCTGTATAATTGTGGGTGAATCCTATTTATCTCCAGCATTTTATAATGACAACAGATATATATAATGAAAAAAATAATATATATAAAAATGAGATGACACATTAGTAATACAACCAATGCAATATAGAGTGGTTAATACAATCAACTGTTTGATAAATGTTATAAAAAATACAATAGGATTATAAGACTAATAGAAATTTATACTAATACATTTTGTTAAAAGATTATTCTATATATATTTATTGTACATCTTGACTACTAGTACAGTTTCCATGAAGCCAGATCTACTAAAGACTTGTTATTCTGCACCACACACCAGTTGTCTTTCACACTTGAGAACTTTAGCATCAGTAATGATCTAGCTCTTGACATCATCAAAGTTTTAAACTGTCTGGTAAGAGGACTGACCTGCTAGCTAAGTGGTCCATCTATTGGCTCCAACAAACTGTTATCTCATGAATCTCAGAAGTTTCATTGCATACTATCCCTCGCCATACTAAAAAGGATCTGTCCAACCCACATTCTATTAACTGCTGAGTATACAAAGTTTGGCTGTGCTCTGTTCCTTTGTTTTCACTGCTATAATGACCTGCTTGTTGTTATGTGTAACCAAGTACACACTTACACAAATGTTATCATCCTTTATTCCTTTTTGATTTTTTACATACAGGTCTCATCCAAATGAATTATACACAATTCATACTGCTGCTTCTATAAACAGAGACCTCAAAAGCATTCTTCAATGGCGATAACTTAGTTTTCTTGAGCAGCACCAAGACACAATCACTACAAATATCAAGGAAACGATTTTGTGCTCCACTCTCCCTACATATGAATATCACATATATAAAGCAAGGCCCTTAAAGTGACTAAAAATGTTACGCCTCACCATTTCTGGTGATTTCTTCTACATATAACATTGTGAAAACTACATCCAACTCTTCAGGCAAAAAAAATGTTATATTATACAAAGCTTGACTATAACCCACAGTGGAATACTGATTGACTAAAACTCACTCACTAACATGCAACAACCACAAGGTCAAAGATGCATGCTTCTCTGCATACTGCCTATATCTATATCTAAGCTCACTCAAAGCATGTCTCCCTTTTTCTCATCATCTTTATTGTATCTCACCTCTCCTAGATACTGCAATAAACATTTTTCCTAATCATTTTTTTTTTTTCAGAAAAGCAACATTTTGGAACTCTTTTCTCACGAATGTTAACCTACACACAGAAATTCATTCTAATTAAAAAAATGAAATCACTACATATTCAGATTGTAATTTATATTCATATAAGTTGTTTTAAAAGTAACAATTCATTGAAGTAGTTGCAATGTTAGAGTTAACAGAATGCTAGTTATGAAAAAGGGGAGAGACAGTTAAAAAGTTTGAGAAGTGAAAGAAATGTTGAAAGAAAAAGAAAACAAAGCATATATGTTATATTAAAACAGACCAGTATATTTAGCTGTTGAACTATGATTTAATTTATGTGCATGGCTGAATGGTGGAAAGGGCATCTAATAGTAAAAACAACTAGCATGTAAAATAGAACAGTAAAGTAAAAGGAACAAAATTATTCAAGTGAAACCTTTAGCAAGTCAACATGAAAAGAGTTGTTGTTTAGCCCCAGGTTAGTCTTGAATGAGCAGATTTATGATCAAAGTTATTTTAGCTGTGAGCATATTCTTTTGTAATGTCTATGACTACATTATCCAACATGTCCTTCCTTTTTTAAGATGACAGGTTATGATTTGAGGGAGGAGCTGTGGCTGATATTTCATTGAATCAATATAAAAAAGTAAAGCTCAAGAGACATATAACCTATGATAAATATAAGAAAAAATTTAGACATAGCTGTGTCGTTAAAAAGTTTGCTTTGCGACCACATGTTTCTGGGTTTGATCCTGCTACATGATGGATTTATGTTTCAATGCAATTAAGAAGACCATAATTGTATAAAAACTGCTAATATTATCTGACAAGGTATAAGTTAATGTTAACAGTTTTATACAAATGCTTAACAGCATTTGTTCCAGCTATTAACTTTCCGGGTTCAAATCCCAGAGGTCAACTTTGTATTTTATCCTCCCAAGGTTCATAAAATAAAGTACCAGTCATGCACTGGAGTCAATAAAATTTAAAAAACCATCATTTTATACCTGACAGTTATGCATCTTTTATGATATGTCTACAATTAACTAATCTTAATCCTCAAAGGTGCCTAACTTTTTGTTTAGCAAATATTTTATCCCTATTTAGTTATACCTATAACTAGCTCAAAGTATAATGAATATAACCCAAGTGTAAAGAGACGTATATATTAAAAGTACTTAAAATATGATAGACTAACAATTAAATTAACTTCAAGATTACTACAAAGATCATTTTAAATTAATTTCTAGATTACTAAAATGGAAACCGAAGATCATTTTAAATTTGATTGGCAATGATATTCATATATGAAGTTCAGAAATCTAGATTTGCATTAGGTACATATCGTGACATTAAAATATCATTAAAGCTTAATTCTAATTTAATTGTTTTGCTAATAAAGTAATACAGACATGATGAAGAGTTGTTAGCAGCTTATGGGGCATCCCTGGGGAATTTTACAATAATAAAAAAAAAAATAAACTTTCAGAGAAGTAGCATGGAAACTGATGATGCAATGTACAGAAAACTATCTTACATTTAACACGTAAGACTAAGATACTCATTGTGGACCATTTACATCAACAGTTTTCTTGGTACTTCCTTAAGATATTTACTAAAATGGACTTTCCCTTTCTGTTGTTTAACAATTTCTATTAATGTTAAAACAATCTCAGATCATTATCTCCTATTGTATTGTTGTAGAATATAGTAGCTATACAAAATCTGATCAGAAAAGCCCACAGCAGTTTCTGATATATGCACAGAACATTACTAGGTTTACACTTCCAAAGACAGAGGAAGTTTAATTAGTTTAATACCAATCCACTCAAAACCACCCCATTTTAAAGGTGATTTCCTGATTGTGAGTATGTGTGGTAATTGATGTTAATTTTAACTACAGGTGGAATCTACTTTCACCATTACACTTGTATAAAATGAAAATAAACTGAATTAAATTGAATAATTATCTCATAATCCCTTATCTTAAAGAAATATTAATTTATATGCTTAAAATTTACATAAAAAACAAAATATTAATCCATTTAATGAAATCTTGATTTAGAAATTAATACTAGTAATTTGTTTTAAGCCAACGCTTTACTAATTAAGAAAAAATGTGCTACAAAAAGATGTCAATAATAGTTAATTAATATCTGAAAAATAATGCACATTTTAGTTTATATGATTTTTTTTTTTTTCTTTGGCAAGACAGAAATGTAGGCAGGCAGGTAGGAGATGGTGCAATTTATTGATAAGAAGAAAGCAAAAGACACCTCGACATTTTAGAAGGAATTAAATAGAAATAACCACTCAAAAGATTCATTGAAGACAGTAGTAAGTAAAATTCCTCAAACAAGCAGATAAGCAAGAGATAAATTAAAAAGCAAAACCTGTAGCCTTATTAGCAATCTAATTAAACCATGTACCATCATCAAAATATTTCAAAATATATTTAGTAGGCATACGCAGCAAGTCAAATCAGAGAGAAAAGGTTTTCAAGGAGGGTAAGGACAAATGCACTCAAAAGGGTTAGATGTAACTTTATGTAATCACTGAGTCATCCAGATAAGTTCAGCACTTACAAACCAATAGATGCAAACAATATATTGCTGGGTTATAGGAAAAAAGAAGAAATCTTGTTGCAGAGAAAAACCCCACCAAGTGAAGCCAATATTGTTTAACTTGCACAGAAAAACAAGGTTAGTAGCACTTAAAAAAGTGTTCTGACCTTCTCAAGAATGGACAAGGATTGAAGAAACCATATCTTGGTAAGGTCAACCTAAAAATATAAGAATTTTTTTAAAAATCAACAAAAATCAATTCTTACATTCCTAAATTTAGCTACTGATAAACAATTTACTACCTGTTTTTTTTTATTAATTAGCTGAATAGAAAATGCTTCATTTTTAGATGTTACAAATATCTCAGATGGTTTAAACTTTCCACAGAAAGAAAGAAAAAAATAACTTAATATATAAATTATTATTCATAATGTTTTACATTGTTTTTGGTCACAGGCATTAAAGTACAGTAAAGCATTACTTTTAGCTTGGAGCATATTCTAAAAACCAAAAGATGTCTGACAAATGAGCAAATGAGCAAGATTTCTTGGTTTTTGAACATATGTGAAGATGTTTTAATGAAAAATAAAATAAAAGTGTTACAGAGTCTAAAGCATTATTCTTCCTCCGGTACAGATGGCTCCATCCAGAGAATAAGCTCAAATTTTCATCAGTTGAGGATCTTCTAGAAGGCCCAGTTGAAAATCTACAAAATAAATTTATTCATTTTCTTATAACCACTTTACGTGGTGTTACAAGAATGCCTAAGATTTATTTTTTGACTAATGATGAAATGTGGATATATAACATTTTATAAACTGTTATTTGCAAAGTAAATCATCCTAAAATGTCTAAGACATTTGGAAAACAGCTGGGATTCCTTTAACGTTATAATATGAAGATTTCCTTTGGTTTTGTTTTTTTTAGGATAGTTCATGTCATGTCATGAAGTTGTCTACATTCTGCCATTTTCTGTTTTGGGGAAAACAAAAATAAATATTCAACAAGCTTTATTCTGATTGATCTATTCATTATATTTTTGTAGGGAGGAAGAGAAACTATTTTATACAGTATTTCGCAACTAAAACAATATTTAAAAGTAAAATTTAACTATAGAATCATATTTGTTCTATTTCTTACTTATTTTTTTAGGAATGAAGATAATAATATTCATTAAATTTCAATCACAAATATTCATTGCAATCTTAACTCAATCTCGTCGGTGTAATGCCAAACTCAAGATTATTTATAAAAAAATAAAGGCATGGTTTTTTTTCAATTCAAAACAGTGAGAGAGAAATGGTATTGAATGTACTTACAGTTGTTTTTTTTTTTTAATCAGAGCAAATACAGAATGATATCTTAAGAAACTTAAGCCAGAAAAATTCTCAAACAACCTACTCACTAACAAATTGACTTCCAAAATATACAGACGGCCAAATAACATTGAAATCAGACATAGCAACCACGATTATATCAGATTCTAACCACTGTGAATTACAGGCATCCAACCGAATATCTCATAACAGCTAGAAATGAGTTTAATGTAGATAAGTATGTGTATTTATATCTGTCTATGTATCTCTAGAAATATATATCTACATATATGTAGATCTATACAAAACATGCACGCACACACACATACACTTTCACATCAAAAAGGGCTACACTTTGCACTGCATGCCCCATTTTACATGAATGAATTAATAAAATGTAAAAATTATATCAACTTTATGATTCAGTAGTTGAACAGTTCAGACATTTTTAAGAAACCATTTATAGTCAATAAAGACATTGTCAACTTATTTCTTTAATTTATCATCCAAAAGATGGATATTACTAAAAATCTGGAAGAATTGCAGGTAATTGGGCAGATGAGAAATGGAAAGACCTCTAGCACTAATGGAATTCTTTTATGTGGAGGTGAGAAGCTAGTTGGCACCTAATAGGTGATTTGGGGCAAAAATTACCTATCCATCAGGACTGGAAAGATGCTATTATGTTGTCACTGTATAAGGGTAATGGTAAAGAAAAGGGAATGTGGCAACTAACAGGGTATCTCTTTGCTCTCAGTCATTAGGGAATGTATTTTTGAGCATTTTTCTGAATAGATTACTCCATTATATTTCTTAAGACAAAGCCAATGTAGTTTACAGCAGGAACAGGGACAGCAGATATGATGTTTTACTGCATATCAATAACAAAAGAAATATATTGAAAAGTGTGCTGATTGTCATTAAGTGTTTATTGATCTTATGAAGGTTTTTGAAACAGTTAAGAGGAAGGCACACTGAACTGTATTAAAAAAGGGTGGCTGTCAACCCAAATTTGTTGACATTTTGAAATAGCTCCATAATGGTACAAAACCAAAGATAGATATCAGTAGTAAACTATCATCTCTAATTGCTGGGGGAAATAGAGTAAAGCAAGGAGATATCCCTACTCCAACTCTTGTTTTTAATCTATTTTGCTGTAAATCTCAGAATTACTTTCTGGGACAGTGATACTCATGTTTGTTTTTGTCATCGTGGAACCGGCAACATTTGGGATTTTTTTTATTACTTACAATGCTTCAAAATATAGTCTAAAACATTTGCTACATTATGCCAACAATTGTGACCTGGCTACACAATCAGAAACTGACCTGAAAGACACTATGAATAGACTTTTGAGTGCCTACACTGTAATGAAACTCACAATAAGTGGTGTTCACTCCTGCTCCTGTAAATCCTTACAATGAAATATCAATATTTGTGATATGACACTGTCTATGGTTGATACATTCATGTTCACTTACTTTCAAGTTTTGCTACTTTGAATGAGGAAATTTGGCTTGGTCAGAAAGATATCAAGAGAAGTACAAAATTATTAAGTGTTTATGAAACTTGAATCATCACAATATTTCTTCATGCATGTGAGACTGCTTGAATTGAGCATTCAACAGAATTGATCAAAACATTTACTAGGTGTATTATGGAAGAATATGACTCCAGATACAGAAATGCTTTAGTATTAAGACATGTTTCATTAAATAGACTGAGATGGGCAGGTCATGTATCATGGCTAAATGATAGCTGGCTCCCTAAACAAGCTTTCTATAGAGCGTTAAACTTCAGCAAAAGTCTATGAAGAAATATAAAGATTGTTTGAAGGCTGAACTAACAGAAATAGTTATTAGGATTTCGGAAAGATTGGCAGCAAATCATGCAGCATGAAGAAAAAGATTTATGATGGTACTCTCATGGCAGTATTCATAATTCCTAAATCTATGATCGTTAGAAATCTAATGTCATACAGCAGGGGTTCATTGTAATTCTTAATGTAATATCTTTATTGTTTCAAGTATTGCTCCAGACCATTTTCAATATTTGGGTGTGTAGGCTACTCTAGGCACTCCAGTTTCCACACTTTATGAGAATGATATTATTTCCATTGGTGGTTTACCACCCAAACTATGATTTCTACTAATTATTTTAAGAAAAAAGATCAAATATTATGTTCAATAATAATTTCAAATTAAATAAAACTGCTTTTACTTTTACTTGATCCTGTGCTCTTATTAAATATGCATAAACCAGTTATATGGAATTTACACAAGTGAATTATGAAGTGTATTATCCTTAAACTGGTCTGAATGCTTGCAACAGAGTGAAAACTAGATGATGGTGTTAAACCAGGTGACAGATTAAGTCTATACGTATATGTATGTATTCATGTATATATGTGTATATGAGTATGTACTGTATATATACTTATAGATTAGTTACAGTTCTTGACTCGAACCAAATTGCCTGCAACTTTTCTACCAAACCTTGCTCTGGGCATGAAATTCACAGCATGCACTAACACACATACAAATAGATCAGCAAATAATTGTTGAATAGGGCAGGATCATGTCTATACGTAATCTACAAAAATAACCGCCTTGTAAACAAACTAGTTTGATGACATCGTGTTCTTAAACAAACATGACTACCTATGATAAATTTAATTTTGCTATGGAACAAGCAGATCTATCATGATACATATGCTATATTATTCATATCTGTATATGCACAACTTTATTAGTTATAAGTGTTGAAAAAAATACAGTGTATTTCTGATAGGAAAAATGTGACTAAAACCTAAACCATGAGTACTAAAAGCAAAAGATAGAGTACTAAAAGCAAAAGATAGAGTTTATGATGTTGGTTTTTACTGAATATATTAAACATGGAAATTGTAATGCTGAGAGAATGTTTTTTGTCGGAAAAATTTGTGCAGGGTTAAATTGTTTCCTCGTATGATAAACTGGAGGAAAGTTTATATACTTGGATATGTGAACTACATGATGAGACATGTCACTTGCATGTCTATTATGGACAGCTTACAGCTAAGACAGGATACAAATAAATACTCAACAGTTCCATATTTCAATTGGATGTTATACAAGATTCATGAACAAACAGTCATGGACTATTATATCAGTGAACCTGTAGTGATGATTAACTCAAGCAAGAAACCGTTGTCTGAATATAATAAATCTATTTGGAATAAAGGTCATTCAAATTAATTTGTAAATAAAACTTATGAATTATCAAAGGAAAATTTGAAATTCGAAAAACCCAAACTTACAGAAAATAACTGTAATAACAGTTGATTCTATAAACATTAGCTGAGAGAATTGGGCTAAATACCCCTAGAAACAGAAAGAAAGTGGACAAAACATCTTTGTAAACTTTTTTCATCTCTAGGGGTATTTTTTCCCAATTCTCTCAGCAACTGACTGTTCATACAGTTATTTTTTGCGTTTGAGATTCTCGCATTTTCAAATAATTTGAAAATGTTTATTTTATTCTAACAGTCCCTTGAATTTATATATTTATATGTGGTTTCTCTCTTACTCATATATTTCTGTGCCATGCTACAGGTCCTAAATGCCTAATGCAGAGAGAAGAATCCCCCACCCCCACCCCAGACTGGTACTTTATTAGCATCCAAAGGATGAAAGGCAAAGTTGACCTAAACATGATTTGAACCTCAGAGATGTTTGGAACTAATATTACAAAACCTGCACAGGAGAGAACTGTAAATTTCAGTTTTCATTTCAATGATCATCTTCGCCTATAATCTTTCTGAAATTAATACCCTTCAAATTCTGTGGACAATTAAATCATCAATTGTGGCCTTGTGCCAAAATTAGACATTATTATTAACACAGTTGCATCAATGATGGTGAATTAGATGAATTGTTAGAGGATAGAACAAAATGCTTTGCTGTATTTGTTCCAGTTCTCTGCATCCAGAGTTCAAATCATGTGGCCTTCCTTCCAATCCTTTTAGGATCAATAAAATAATGTACCAGTCCAGGCAGTGAATTAACAGAATTAAAAGTGATGCCTTGTGGTATTTCTTTCAGCCCTTAGACTCTATAAATGGAATTACCTTTTGTTGCAATCATTCAGATTGTCTCTAATTTGGGAACACCTTGGTGGTCTCAAAAAATAAGTTACCTCTTCCCCCTCCCATCTAAAGAAAAATAAATAAATTAAGATTAAGTCATTAGATTTGAGTTTTTTTATTTGTGCTAGATTCTGATTAATAACAGCTGTTAATTCCCTTCCAAACCTCTCTATAATTGCAACTGAGTCACACCTTAATTCATGAAACCACATTAGCAAGACATTCTTGAAATATACAGAACACCACTGTGACTGCATCACATTAAAAATTAATTTATACAACAAATTAAAAAACCCATTTTTTAGATATTTTCTGCTAAATCATTACAAAATAAATATGAATGTATGTAAAAATGTTTCAAGTTGTAGCTCACAGTTTTGAACCTAAAATTTTGCCTATAGCAAATTGATTTTTTCCCCCTGAAATTTCTGTTTAGCTTTTGACAGAGAAACTAAGAATATTGTATACCCACAAAAATGTTGCTGATTAGTACAATAATTCATTTAGAATAATTTTGTAAATTAATACAATATTTTGAAAAAGAGCATGTTTTCGTAGGAAAAAAAATGTAGGAATGAAAACTTTTATTTGACACGCTAATCACTTTGGGATTACCTTAAATAACTCAATAAAAAGCGTATTTCTAAGAATTATATACATGGTATTTATATACATATATATATGAGGTGAAGGCATATATGGTCTAGTGAATAGTGTTCAGCTCACTATCATAAATTTATCAGTTTGATTCTCAGTGACATGTGTCCAAGAGCAAGACACTTTATTTCACATTGCTCCAGTCCATTCAAAGATGAGTTGTACCTGTAATTCATCATGTGTCACACTGAATCTCCTAGGATACACATGTCTGTAGGATGCTCAGCCATTAATTTCACAAACAGGCTACTCCATTGATTGAACCAACTTGAACACTCATTGTTGCAACCAACGGAGGTCAAACACATTACATATATTAGAAGAAAATACAAGAAATATAATGCATTAAAGGAAGAAACCTATTTAAAACTAAATTATATATTGAAAGATTTGTATAATAGATATTTTTTTCATTAATTACAAGATTTCTATGATGAGTATTATTATAGTAACCTACAAACTAGCCAAGTTACCAAGAAGTTGTGATCACTTTAGAACAAGGAAGTCAATATCCAGACAGTATCTTTTCTTCAGATACTTCCTCAACCAGTCTCTTTCATAATCATCTTACTGACTTGTCTTTCAACATAAATATTCAAATATCACAATTGGAACAACCCCACAATGCATCTTCTTTCAAACAATAACAAAGGCCAGACGTTGGTAATCTTTCTGTTTCTAATGTGGTTTTTCATTAATATTGTTCTTACAATGATAGGCAATACTTATAATATCTATATTCACTTATAGGAAATATTTTCCAAAATTAAATATTATCATTACGATGAGGTTCACAATCAACTATATCCCTGTCTATAGCATAAAGAAGAGAGTACTGAAATAAATGCTTTATTGTATATAGTTTTCTCTTCTCCATTCTGATTTCAACTTCGCCTTGCATCACTCCTTCCATACAGTCTGTGCCCTAGTTTGATTATTAAAAATCAATATTATAATATACTTACTCTTCCATCCAATTTACTGATTTCCATGAATCATTTACTTAAATTTGCAATTATTGGGTTGATTAACACAATATTCTGATCATTGATTAACCTAAATCCCATTTGCATTCAGAATAGCAGACTTATGTATAATTTGTTCATATTGTTTACAGAACAAAAATACCTAAGTTGACAGAATAATCATTCCAGGTAAGCATATCCAAATGATGTATTGTTCTTATTATGTATTTCTTTTCTCTGTATGTAGGGAAATATTAAATGATTACTTTTTTACATTGATCTTTAAGAAACCTTCTACATCCAGTAGTGGATGATTTATAATGTGTAGATAATGTAATGATATCACAATCTATTTGATTATGCATTTACAGGCTTCCTTTCCTTTGCTCATCACAGTGTTTCAATAAATCAAAGAAACTATCTCTTTTCTTTAACACAATAACAGATAAAAAGGAGAGCTTTATATTTAAAGCAATTAGAATAAATGTCAGATAACAGTGGAACATTTCTCACAGATAAATGTCTTGCAATCATTGTCTTGCAATTTCATGTACTCATAAGTTTCAACCAAACACCAAATTCAGTGTGCAGTTTTGACTTTTTAAAAAATTACCAGAAGAGAGTAAATTAGTTTTATTTTAAGCAATTGAATATTCAATTAGTAATTCATGGGTACTGAATTCAAATCAGGGGTCTTTTTTTTAGCTTTTCTAATCAGAAACTAATTCAATATGTTCAGGCAACCCAATAACAATTACTTTTCAGTCCTTCCTCCTTCAGAAAGTTGAAACGTATTTAAGTCAGCATATTTTAGTTATGTTAATTCAAAAACACAATGGGGATTATAGTATATAGATAGATAGACAACTGTTGGGTTACCCATTGAGATAAAGGAAAAACATTTTGATGTGACCTGAATGAACATTAAATTATTTGGAATGGTATTGTTTTTTCTTTGTTCTTGTTCATTTAAGAAATGAAGGAAGAATACTTTTAATGACAACCTTTCTGTTAGATCTGCCTTCTTTCAGAATACGTCAAAATACCCTTGCTTAAAGCAACATACAGTTGGCCATGTTGGAATATCAGTTTCTCAAGATAAATCAATACATTCAATATGGTCAGTACTTACACTTCATGTGTAATCATTGCAAAGCACAACTTTTGATAAATGGCTCTGCTGAAGGACACCCTCATTTTCTGATGTATTAATTGTAATTCTTGAGATCATGACTGCCATTTTTTTAACACATTAATCTTTGCTATAAAAACATTCTTGAGTAGTTCTTTTAAGATTATTTGCATTCCATTGGAGGATCCAAGTTCTTCATTAAAATGATTGGAATCTGCTCTTTAATGCTGGTTTATGCAGTAGCACCCAAAGAGTTCAACTGAATCTAGGAATTCTGTTGTAAAATGAATAGTGTTAGCTCCTTCATTCATGGCATTGAATGAATAGTGTGAATGGTACTATTTCAAGATTCTAGGAAAGCATCTAATGCAAGGTGAATTGATGTTTTTCTTATCATTTAATTGAGAGAAACCAAGATGCAATTCTTAGATAACTGTTCTATGGTAATGTGGATAGATGAAATCTATGCTTTCTTTGATAGTTCTTGCTGGAAGAACCCTATCTTAAAGTTATTCAATTTTAACATTTTCATTTTTCTGAATTTTATCATCTCCGACATCTAATCAGAATATCTACTTTCTTCCTCAGTCAATTGCAGGTTTCTTTTCAGTAAAAACTTGAAGCTTCTCCATAAATATGATTTTTTTTTAATGCATGAATTCCCTCCATCAGCATCATTTCATCATTTCACAAAATGAAACTGCTACAGCAAATGGTTAAAATTCTTTCTCAAGGGCCTTATTCTTGTTACATACAATTTGAAAAGTTTGATTTATAGCTTCAAAGTTCTCCTTCTTAATCATAGGGCACTCATCCAAAATAATAAGCTTCACATTTCAGAACAAATTTGCAGTATTGGATTGTTTATCAATGTTACACACAGTATGTTTATTCCCTTTGTGTGGTATCTTGACTCAATATGTACCGTCCTACCACCATCAATGGTACCGCAATACCAGATGATGCTAGTACTGTCCTACTACCAGATACCAATGATACTGCAATACCAGATGTGCTAGTACTGTCCTACCACCAGATATTGCAATACCAGATGATGCTAGTGCTGTCCTACCACCAGATATCAATGATACTGTAATACCAGATGATGCTAGTACCATCCTACCACCATCAATGGTACTGCAATACCAGATGATGCTAGTACCGTCCTACCACCATCAATGGTACTGCAATACCAGATGATGTTAGTACTGTCCTACCACCAGATATCAATGATATTGCAATACTAGATGATGCTAGCACTGTCCCATAATTGCTGTAAATTGTTGATCTCAGTATTTGTTAGCAAGATGCCAAAAAATTTCTCAGTTCTGGGGATTCTTGTTATCTCAGTGTCTTCCTTAGTTTGTTGTCAATAATTGACAGCTTGCAGTAATCCTCTCTTTGAATGTCTTTGAATGACAAAAGAATATTTCCACCATGAGTTTTCAATTATTCAAAACATACTGGCAACTTATGTGATGGAGAAGGAGTTTCAAATAGTAAAAGTTTATCATTTTGTGGTGATGATATACACCACTCTACCTAAAACAATGGCTTCAAAAATGCCTGGATACTCCTTCACTCTCTCCCAACTTCCTTCTTTCTCACCTCTTATTAATCCAAGTGTAAAGTTTTTGAATATCAACACAGAACAGGTTTTTTTTCCAAATGGATCATGAGTGCAAAGTTCCATGAATTTTCTCCAATTGGTTCTTGCTATATCATCATACAATTGCATAGTAGTATCATAATATCATAGTAAAAGAAGACTTGATACTGCTCAGCAAAGGGCACTTGATTATGTGCTGGACTTGGTAGACAAGCAAATTTCTACATTGAGATTGGCAATTGAATAGCTTCAATAATTAGGCATTATAGGGAATCACTCACTGTAAAATTTCAATGTCATCCTTTTTTATGTTTTCAGCCATCCTATTTCCAAAGACTATCTCCTATAAACAAGAGATTACAGCTCCCTAAACTTTGTATGTTCAATAAATAGCATTGGGTACCTCTTACTACTTGTACCATATTGTTATCACTGTAAATTGTTGGTGCTATACAGACCATGGATACTTTGTATCAATACCAACTCATGCAGTTCTGGAACTTTATTTGGGTCTTATATCTCTACTTGCTAGAACCTATCATAATATTGTGGTATTGGTACTTGATGCTTTGAGTCACATCAGACAGCATAAATGAGCCATAAATTGCTTTTGGCATTCTTCACTCAACATGTATACAATACATATACCAAAGAGACTATCAGTCTAGTAGGCCTTGCTCTTTCACAGTTGAGTTCTTGTTGTCAAAAGCATGCATTGTCATCTTCAGCAAGTCTCACAGTAATCACACTTTGCTACATATTCTCAAGTTGATTTTCCCTTTCCTCATCAGTTGCTTCTGCTTTCATCATTTGATTCCTTTCATTGTCATTGAGGAGACACAAAGCCCTTTCACACACCGTCTCTTTAACACTTATGCTACTTATTTGCCTCTGATCCTGGAGACATGCATGCTTCTCCTCCACTTCTCTTTCCCTTTCTTTTTTTTTTTTTGTCCTGATTCTTTTATCCTGAAGTTATGTTGCCCTGGCCTCATCTGATTCTTGTACTGTCATCTTTGTTGTTTCCTGGTGATGTTTGATAAGAAAATGAAGAGATTTGTCAAATCAGCAGATTATGAAGATCATCATTTTATGCCTGCTTTTCTATACTTGCTTAGCTTTGGTAAGTCTTTTCCAGCACAGCATTCCTCCACTCATTTAGGTTTTTCTTTTTTTTTTCCATTTCTTTTGTGAGCTTTAGCAGTTTGTCTTAGTCTTCTTCTACTGTAGCTTCCATCCACTGGGATTTCCTGGCATTTCTTCACTTAACTATCATCAACTATATGCATCACATGACCATACCAACACAGTTGCACACTTCATCTGATTCCTCTTATACATAGTTTTTCTCTCAGCTCATACATGCTTAATTGTTTACGCACATTAACATTACAGATCCATTGAAGCAGGCTCACTTCATTTCTCGCCTTCACATATTCTCTGCATTTACTGCACATGTTTCGCTACCATGGAACATTACACATCACATGCAGACATCATACAGCTGACCTTTTGTTCATAGAGAGAAACCTTCATTTGTTGTTAACAGAGTTACTACCTCTGTTGACAACAAAATAACAAATATAAGACACATGTAAAATCTTATTTTTGTAATTTAATCACAACCAAACTAAACATGTGAAAATAATTTCCAAATAATAATGAAAATTATCAAAATTCAGTTTTTATAAAAATACACTAATAAAATATGTTCATGTATATATTCATATAAGTGTTTGTGTGTGTGCGTATGTGTAATAGAAATGAAAGGACTTGTCAGATCATTAGACTGATAACAGTCACATTTCTCACTTTTCAATGACCTTCTTTCAAAGGGGAGATACATACATACACACAAAAAAAAGACTATTAAATTTGATGACTACTCAAATAAATTTGAATTTGTTATTTGTCTAAGGGATGCAGCCCAACACATGCACATTCATACATAAATACAGAAACATACACACACACACAATATATATATATATTATATTATATTATATTTATATATATATTATATTATATTTATATATATATATATTATATTATATTTATATATATATGAGGGGTACATGTATATATACACATAAATATATATACATACATATACAAATGGCATTGAAGATAATGACATACAGACACATAAATGTGCAACATGTCCTTTCTAGCAGCGACTTGGTGTCAAACGGACGCATCCTACTTCTCTCTCCGATCTATCTGTCTGTCAATCTATTTTGTTCATTTTATCACGCATACATCATACCAGCAGAAATATTTATTTTCTGTTGCACAATTTTATGTAGTCCTCCCAAGTTAAATCATGTGAAACTACAGCCAGTCTGAGAGCTGACGAGGTGCAATGATATTTTTGTGATCTTGTCTCGTTCATTTTCTTCCTTTTCTGCCAAAAGAATGCATGACCAAAACAGCAGAAGAAACAAAGAATTGTTGAAAAGTATCAATCCAACTGTGTCAACAAATTTTGGAGTTCGAAACAAAATCCAATAATCAAACATAGAGGGTTCTCTGAAGGCAAAAGTGGTCAAAAACTTCCGGCTTGTTTAAATCCACTGGTCATTTCGCAGCCACAGAAAAGAATAGTATGAAGGAATGTTTGATAGATGCAGATTTTTGTAGCCAAAGAGAGGGCTCCATCCTAGACCAGAGCCAGCCTTGAAGATGATAGAGAGCAGCTCATACACAGCTGATACAGACATCTACCTCCTCTTTACCTTGACCTGTAGCAGTAAGGGTGGTGCCATGATACTTGAATTATCTGACTTCTTCCAGAATCTTGCCATTGAGTATGAAAGGGACCCTTTCAGAAGGTGAGATGCCAGCAAACAGCATCTTTGTCTTGGCTACATTGATTTTCATGCTAACATGCAATATGTACACAGTGAGGTGTTCATTCACTTGGGCTATCTTAAATCAGTAAAATAAATACAATCTAAGTCTCCTACTATATATTTGTGTTTGTATCAATCAATCAATCAATCATGGAAAAGATTAAAAAAAGCACAACTGCATGAGCATAGTTGTATAGAAGTGTGAAGAATTGTTAAGTAAACAATTTAGCTCCAGCACTACAAGAATGTAGGTTTTAAATGTGTTAGATGCTCAGCAGCAAAAGCTCACAGGAAAGAGGCCTCAGGTGAGCAAATTAGCAGTGGAAGTGGGTGTTCCAAAAGTACAGTAGCCAGAGTGAGAAAGGGATGGAAAATTTTCAGGGAGCTACTACTGCTGCTAGCTACAAAAGGTTTTCCCCTCAAAATGAAGAGCAGATTGTATGATGCATGTGTATGAACAGCAATGTTACATGGTAGTAACATTGGTAATCTGCGAAGATTGGATAGAAATGAAGCTGGCATGCTTCAAGGGATGTGTAATACATGAACGGGAAAATGTCAGTGAACTAAGAGAGAACTGGGCATAAGGGGGTGAGATGTAGTGTACAAGAGAGGAGATTGTTGTAGAATGGACATGTGATGCATATGGAGGCTAACAGCTGTATAAAAAGTCATGGGAAAGTATGAGGAAGACCTAGGAAAGCTTGCAATTAAGTGATAAAAGCTGGTATTACCCAATTAAACCTCTCAAAGGAGATGATACAGCATTGAAGCTCTGGTGTTATACCTGAAGACCTGCCTTCCCATGTGCACAGGATGAAACAATCATGTAGAGGACACTAGTCTCCTTATTTCTCCCCAGTTTAATATCCCTCCTCACCAGACAAATATCCCATTCACATCATCCATATCAAACTTGCTTACTCATCCTCCCCAACCCTCATCTCTAATATATCTCTTCTGTTCAACCCATGCATACAAGCATGGAAAGCTAAACACATTCTACATCTGCTCTCACACAATGCTACTGCCAGGACAAAAAAGCACTACATTCAAAAGCATGGTGGTCGTCTTAGTGACATGAGATATAAAAGCACCCAGTCCATTCTGTAAGGTAGTCATGCTGGTGACAAGGCAAAAAGCACCTAGTCCACCCTGTAAGGTGGTTGTGTCGGTGACACAATGAAAAAGCACTGTCCACTCTGTTTGATGGTCATTTTAGTACCAAGATAAAAAGCACCCAATACACACTTCAATGTAGTTGGCATAAGGAAGTGTATCTAGTCATAGAAACCAAGACAAAATACAGATCTCTATGAGCAAGACATGATCACCTGACCTGAGTTTTCTCATTACGTGACAAAGCCATCTAACCCAAGCAAGCGTGGAAAAATAGATGTTAAACGATTTTGATATATATATATACACACATATATATACATATATAAATCAACATATAGAGAGAAGTACACATAAAGATATGTGTTCAGTGTGTGTGATATATATATATATATATATATACACACACACACACGCATGCATATATATATATATCCACAGACACAGACATATACACATACATAGACACACACACACACACATATATATGTATATATATATATATATATTTATTAAAATAACAGAATATTTGCTCTAGGGTTCTTATATATTTGATATATATTTTTCCTTATCGAGCCCTCTTTGGATTTTAGTCTTCAAATTTATTATTATTACTATATATATATATATATATATATATATATATATATACATATAAATATATAAATATACACATACATATATTCATAATTTAAACTAATAACATGTTTTGATAATCCAAAACAGAGAAAGCAAGCTTTGCTAACATCAATTTTTGTACATGTTATATAGATCCTTTATATTTATACAAGGTGCACTCTTCATCTATTTTTTTTTAAATCATTTTCTTATATAACATGATCTGTATAGAATGTTTTCTAACATCCACACTTTTTCACTATATACACACATATATATATATATTATGTAGCTACATTAAGATGCGGTTGGTGATAGGGTTGAAAGGACACTTCAGTCGTGTCAAAGACATGAAAACCTAGTTTATAGCATGCACCCAGTACACTCTGTAGATTGCAGGAACATATATAAGCATGATGCAAACTCTGATTGATTTGAGAGATAAAGAGCTCCAATTAAGTACTGTCTTTATTTGTTACAACCCAAACCTTGCTAGCAGGGAAATAGATATTAAATGATAATGACAATAATATACATACATAATCATATGTGTGTAGATATATACACATGCACACACACATTGTATAAATAATCAAGTAATGCTTTTATAGAGGATACTTACCCAACATGATTACAATACAACTTCTTAAGCATACAAGCATGCTTGTCTATACATATATATATGCAAAGATTGGAAGGAAATGAAATGAGCATGCTTCAGTGGATGTCTAATAATGTGTAAAAATGATGATGCAATAACAAAAAGAAAAAGCTGAGCATAAAAGGGATTAGATGCAGTGTTATGGGCATGTGATATTTATGAAGAATGATAGCTGCATCAATAAGTGCAAGGCACTCAAATTTGATGAATCGGTTGAAGAGGAAGCCCCTGGAAAACTTGAGGTGATGTGGTGAAGGTTGACTACATGAAGTTGAAACTAACTATGGAGATGACAGTAGATGAAGTTGACTGATGATTTGCTGTACTTGAGTGAAATAAAACAGGCATGGGAAGGCAAGTCTTCTGTAGTACTGCACTTCACCAGACAACTCAATCCTGTGTCATCTTCTTATGGTCAACCTATACATGTATTATATATACCCTGTCAAGTGGTCAAGTGGTAATGGCAGTGTCACAATAAAATATACCAGGAACATGCCATGAAGTGGTTGGCTTTAGGAAAGGAATCCAGCTGTAGAAACTAAGCCAAAATGAAACGTATGAGTGAGATGTAGTCATCTTATCTGTCTGGCCTCAAAACGTAACAACCTGTCAAACCCATGCAAGCATAGACAACAGACATAAAATGATGATGATGAATATATATATGTGCGTGTGTATATTTTTTTTACCCTTTGAAACGATCAACTGATTAATATACTACAAAACCTTGTCTTATTTGTTTTCATTGTTCAACCTTATACATAAATCGCAATTATCTCATCTTGCACATGAAGCAAATTGGCGTAATCGATAGAGTAAACAACAAAATGCTTTGTAGTATTTATTCCAGTTTGTAAATTCTGAGCTCAAATTCCACTGAAATCACTTTAACTTACATCCTTCACAGTCAATAAAATAAAGTACCAGTCCTTCCCCTTGAATTGCTGATCTAGTACCCAAAGGTGGTTTGGCAGTATTGGTAGAGCATTAGACACCATGCTTTGCAGCATAGTTACGGCCCTTTATGTGCTGAGTTCAAATCCCGCTGAGGTTAACTTTGCCTTTTATCCTTACACGGTCAATAAAATAAAGCACCAGTAATGCACTGGGGAAATTGCTGGCCTTGTGCCAAAAATAGAAATATTATTATTATCATTATCATTATCATTGTACTCATTACTCCACTCCAGATTTTTACTATATTTACTATACTAACCTTCTCTGGAGTGCTAAGGGTGATAACATTTGGCTTATATTGTAAGAAGACAAAAAAAATCAATATCTATATATATCTACACATACAGATATATATATATATATATGAGAGAGAGCGGGTGGAATTGGAAATAGCACGGAAAATATATTTAATGATCTGTTTTTCTTTTTGATTCAAAGTGACAATAATGTCACTTTGATGAATCAAAGAAGAAAAAAAGAAAAACAGATCCTTAAATATATTTTCCATGCTATTTCCAATTCCACCTTTTCTCTATAACCCGTTTTGTATAGAACCTTGCTCCCTTTCAAATATATATATAGACACACACACACACACACATACATAGATATGTTCACATACACACATATACATGTGCGTGTGTGTGTGTGTGTGTGTGTGTACTGATAGCTTTAAGCTGTTTCTACTATACAAGTTGTATTAGACTCTTCCATTCATATTCATGATTCCCTCTTCTTCATCCAACCACATCAAATGTCACTCTCTTCAAGGCCACCTCTCCTTCCCATCGTCCTTTGGCAAGAATATATTATACATACACACACACACATATATACGTAAATATTATATAACTATATAATTAGTCAATGGTTGTGAAAAAATCAGAGGCATAGATGTTGACGTTCAATATTTCGTTTATGTGCGTGCGTGTGTGAGAAGATCAATCAGATGTGAGTATTGAGAATTGGCAACATGTATAAAAATGTGACCTTAGTCATTTACACCCTCTCCTCCATTGCCCCTGAGTATCTATTCTCACCATCACTGTACTCCACATCACCCAGTTAAATCCCACTAGATCAGTCATAGCTCTTAAGTAACTCCCTCCCACTCAACTCAAAGATCTCATCACATTTACCATACATCTATAACATCTTTCCTTCACGTGCTTTTATCTCCTATAGCCTTAACATACTTTCTTACATCCTGCCCTCTCTCATATCACCCTTTTAAATCCCATTACACTTGTTATACACACGTCATACTTGTCATCCTTGCTCCTCCTCCCACATACTGTCACATGATATCATATTTACCATCCTCCTTCTCCCTCTCTCCTCTTATCCTATTCCCCTGCCTTCATAGAATAGAGAGGTCTCTTCAGTTGAATGAATGGTCAAAAACCTCCCAGGTGCTGATGCCAGAATAAAATGTGCCTAGTACAGTTTGATAAGTGGTTGATGTTAGGAAGGGCTTACAGACACAGAAACCATGCCATTAAGGGTTGAGCGGACCCTTTGATTATAGTACAACCTATAGTGCTGGTACCATGAAAAATGCATCAGTACACACTGTAAGATGATTGGTGATAGAAAGGGTTTTCAGCTGTACAAAACCTGCCAAACAAAGAATCGAGAGAATTCATCAGTTCTACCTCAAGAATGACAACCTCTCTAGTGCTGGTGCATGATGAAACGCCTCCAGCGCACTTTCTATGCAAGTGAAATGCACCCTTCCCTTCTCAGTCTGAAAAGTAAGTAACTCTGATTTTCAAATAGTTTCTTGATCTGTAATGACCTCGTCCAGCCATTGGTGTCAGGGAAAACATGTTAAATGATGAAGATAATGATGACATCATCATCATCGTTTAACGTCCATCTTCCATGCTTGCATAGGTTTGGACGGGAGTTTTCCCACTTGAGGCAAGAGTGCTTGTCTTGCTCGCATAGGACTGTCTGGCGGGTTTTCTACAGCTGGATGCCCTTCCTAACACCAACCACATTTACAGCGTGGGACTGGGAGGTTTTTACCGTGTTGCCTACACGGCCACATTACAGCGTGGACTGTGTGTTTTTTTGTCGTGACACCTACACGATCTCATTTGTTTCGGCCTGGATGTTGTGGCACCAACATAACTTTACATTAAAAGGGGCGGTGTGGATCTGGGTGGGGGTGGTGGGACGGGGGTGTATTTTGTTAGAGATGCCTACTGACTGTAGTATGTTTTACTTTGTATTTAGGTAAGGCGGGTCTTCTCTATTACTGAGTACCGCCAAAGATCTCGGTCCAGTGACATTGTCTTGGAGAGGTGTAAGTGTGTGAGGTCGGAATTTATCAGGTCGTCCCAGGTTTTTCTGGGTCTGCCTACTCCGTGGCTACCGTCTATCTTTATTGCACTGCACTTTTTTTATACAGCTGTCGTCTTTCATGCGCATCACGTGACCATACCAACGTAGCCTTCTCTCGAGTAAACAACATCTGATCCCTCTTATTTCTAATTTTTCCCTTAGTTCGTTTATGCTTTGCCGTTCACGTATATTACTATTACACATCCAGCGGAGCATGCAAGCTTCGTTCCTCTCTAGTCTGCGTATATCCTCTGCACACAATGCCCAGGTCTCACTGTCATGCAACATTGCTGTTCGTATGCAGGCATCATACAGCCTGCCTTTCATTTTTAGGGAAAACCCTTTAGCGGCTAATAGTGACATATGTTATATATATATATATATATATATATATATATATATATATATATATATACTATATGTATCATTTCACATCTGCTTTTTATGGTGGCATAAGTCAGGGACCAAGTCAGGTTTAAATTCTCCAAATTTTGACATGGTTTCTATGTTATCTCCATTCAAATGCCAACAATATTACAGAATGCACTAAGTGCCTTTTATCATATCATTTGATGATCTATCAATTTACACGATGCAGTAGTTGCATTTTATTGTCATACTAACACTTAAGAGGTTTTGTCCACTGTATGGCCAAAAAGACATCTCCACTTCATGGAGTCTGAGAAGGTAATGTGAAGGGGAATGATGACCAAGAGGTGAAATTGGAGGCAGTGAAGGGGAAAGAGAGATAAATTAGTAAAGGTGAGTGCTGGGTAGGTAAAGGGAGATATTCAGAAGAAATGGTCAGTTGATGGGAGTGATAGATATAATGATAATAAGTGGTATGATGTGTGGGAGGGATTGAATCAGCTAAGGTGCTCTCTTTCACTAGGTCCCCATTCTTCAATCAGTGTAGTGTGTGTATGTGTATTTGTGTGCATGCACGTTTATTTGCAAGAGTGTGGGTATATAGATATATATCTTGATATGTGCTTATACCTATATAGGAGTATATAGAAAAAAAGACATTAAATGATGATTATATATATATATATATATATATATATGTATATGTATGTATGAATACATATATAATATGCTTACATACAATAAACATGTGGGTAGCCTCGCTGCCAAAGAAAAACATAATGAAGTCTGATGTCTTTAGTTGTTTTTTTTTATTGGCATGTTATTACTGAATATGGCAGATCATGTGGCATCATTTTCTTGAATTTAATTTTCAAATTTGGTTCACTTGTATTGACATGGATTTCTGTGACAGGACAGATTTTCTGTTTAGAGATGCCACAAATTTCTTTAACGATATGCAAGTTCTCAGAGAGGCATAGATGGCAGATATATAACCAACTAAAGAATAGAGAGGCTATATCAACAACACCAGTTTATAACTGGTAAAATTTGTCTCTGATCTCCAAGCTTCCAAATGAAATGGTACCAGATGGTGGAGTTTCTGTGGTCTCTGAACAAACCAATCATGCTCAAGTCGCCCACTACGGCTATGTGAAAAATTAATCACGTCTTCATGTCAATGAAATTCTGAATAACTATGTATGTATGTATGTGTGTGTGTATGTATATATGTGTGTATATATATATATATATACACATTGTTACATCATCGGTCACATATGCATGACACTTTCCTGTTGGTAACACATGCACATACAACAAATAGTCAATGCAAAACGTTTCCATGCAGTACTTGAAAAAATCTGATATAGGCATGTTGCCACTAGATATGCCAGGTCATGTGGCATCATTTTCTTGTATTTTCAAATTTGGTTCACTTTTATTGACATGGAAAAATTAACCCATAAATGCAGCATACATTTATGCATCAGCAATACATATACATCATCACCGTTCAAACATCCATTTTTCCACACTAGCATGGGTTAGAAGAGTTGTCCCATTGTGAGATAAGCCAGATCAGATGATCATGTATTGCTGATACAGAACTGTTTCTGGCTTGGTTTCTACAGCTGGATATTCTTGATGCCAACCACACGATCATTTTAGTGTGAACTGGGCACTCTTTGTTGTCACACACCTACACGACCACTTTACAGTGTGAACTGGGCACTTTTTGTTGACACCTACACGACCACTTTACAGTGTGGACTGGGCACTATTTATCATGACACCTACACAACCACTTTACAGTGTGGAGTGGGGGAAGCACGTGGGGATTGGTGAGGTAGATCTAGGGTGGAGCACTTATCTGAAGGGTGAGGGTGTAGGGATGTGGATGAAGGGTGAGGTGTTAGGATAAGAGATACTTGGGGGGAGGAGTAGGATATTAGGATGTGGGGCATATATGGAAGGGGGAGGGAAAGTTAGTGCATAAAAGATGTATGCTTTAACTCATGCACAAGGGAAGGCAGGTCTTCTGTATTACAGCATAACTCCAAAGATCTCACACACACACACACAAACACACACACATATATATATACATATATTGAAGGTGCATGGCTTAGTGGTTAGAACTTTGGGCTTGTAATCGTGAGGTTCTGGGTTCATTTCTCGGACCGGGTGATGCATTGTGTCCTTGAGAAAGACACTATATTTCACATTGCTCAAGTTGGTACCAGTGACGTCATAACTCATTTCTACACTCAGGTGTAGAAATGAGTTAAGACGTCACTGGTACCAAGTTGTATTGACTTTTGCCTATCCTTTGGACATCGGTGATGAGGACAGAATGGTATGCATGGACAACTGCTGGTCTTCTACAAACAACATTGCCCGGACTTGTGCCTCGAAGGAGAACTTTCTAGGTGCAAATCCCATGGTCATTCGTGACAAAAGGAGGTCTTTACCCTATATATATTGATAGATTTTATCCTCACCAGAAGACAAGATAGAGTGATGGTTGAAAATGCAACATAACCTAGTAGTTAATAACTTTATAGACGAACATTGAGAAAAATGACAATCTAGAGCAGAAGGTCAGGGAAGTTGAGGGAGCCCTCAGCCAGTAACAAATTTAGAAGTATCTTGCTTGACACCTTTGACAGTAAGGAAGAAGAAATAAAGATTTATTATTTGGAGGAGTAGTAGAAGTTCCTGAGAGATAATCTACTGAAGACCATGAATAGTGGAATAGTAGGGTAGATGAGACAATTAAGGCCAAGAGACAGGCAAGTAAAGAATGACAGAATGAGAGAAGCAAAGAACATTACCAAGAAGCTAGGCGACAAGTATACTTTGCCAGGAGGGAAGCAGAAAATAAAAACTTTAAGCATATTTTGCGATATGAGGACCAAAATTGCAAGGTGTTCGGGATTGTGAGGCTGTGTGTCAGGGAAAATTGTGATATTGTTCGGGAGATGATAATGGCGCATTGCACTCTTTGATGGTGAAAATAAAGAAGCATGGAAGGGTCATTATGGAAAACTACTGAATGAGGAGAATGAATGAGAAGATGATGGTCTGCCTGAAGTTGACCCATATTAAGTAAGGTAATTAAGGATATGAAAACAGGCAAAGCAGCTGGACCATCAGAGATAGTTGCTGAGATGTTGAAAGCATCTGGAATGATGGGTCACACCTTAACCACCCATATCCTAAACTAAATAATTCAGAATGGTGTCATACCCAATGACTGGCATAGCAGCAACAGCATCAATGGCTACAAGAGCAAAGAGGTGAGAACAGTACAAGCTATGTATAGACGAGCAGTGAACAAGGTTAGAATTAACAATGATTAAAGTGAGGAATTTAGTGTGAAAGTAGGAGTTCATCAGGGCTATACTTAGCTCTTTCCTGTTTATGATCATCTTGCAGGTTTAAGATTGGTTGCCAATGGGAACTATGGCAGAATTCGAGAAGAAATTCCTGACCTGGAAGCATGGCTTAGAAGCAAAAGATCTAATAGTTAGCGTGGCAAAGACTCAAGTCCCAGTAAGTAGAAAGGAAAACAGAACCCTGATCCCATCAGGGAAATCGCCTTGTTCAGTGTTCAGGAAAGGAATGGATAGAAATTCCATCCTATGTCCCAAATGCAAACTATGGGTATACAAGAGGTGGTGGGATCTCTGGCAGGCTAACAAAGAACATAGATTTCATATGTGGTCAATGAATAGTAGTAAGCAGCAAGAGCTCACAGGAAACAAGCTACATTAACTGCACAGAGAGCATAGTAGAAGTAGTTGATAGCTTCTGTTACCTCGGTGACCAAATTACAAGTGGGGGTGGAGGTTCTGAAAATACAGTATGTTCTGAAAATACAGTAGCCAGAGTGAGAACAGCATGGGAAAAGTTCAATGAGTTACCACCACTGCTAGCTACTAAAGGTTTTTCCTGCAAAATAATAGGCAGATTGTATGCTGCTTGTATATGATCAGTAATGCTGCATAGGAATGAAATCTGGACAGTGTATGCAGAGGACCTACAAAAATTGGAAAAAATGAAGCTTGCATACTTCAATGGATGTGTAATAATAGTGTGAATGAATGGTGAAGCATCAATGAACTGAGAGAGCAACTGGATATGAAAAAGGTCAGATGCAGTGTGCAGGAGCGGAGATTACGATGATATGGACATGTGATGTACATGGAGGATGACAGCTGTATAAAAAGGTGCAGGGCATTCAAAGTTGCCGGAAGCAATGGAAAAGGATGACGTAGGAAATATTGGGATGAATAAAACTAACCTTGCCCAATTAAACTTCTCAAAAGAGATAATTCAGGATTAAGATCTCTGGCATTATGCTATGTTGCTGACAACCCACAG